>CM029599.1:16459462-16623323 GCA_017311375.1 Mytilus coruscus
AGAATAAGATTTTGTAAAAGTTAACGACGATGGACAACGGACGCCAATTGATGAGAAAAGCTCACTTGGCCTTTTGGGCAGGTTAGCTAAAAAGTATCTGCAAATAAGTTGGTTGTACAAAATGTAAATGAATGAAAATTTACCAACATTAAAATATACAAATAAAAGAACAGAGTTCCAATGTCCCCGCATTGCACATATTTTATCTATCCAAGGTATAAGGGCAATAACTAAAAAGCACTTTTTTTTTGTTCTTTAAAACTTTTATTAATATCTTAGATAAATGAAGGTTTCAGAGCAAATGCAATGTGATTTCCATTATAATTAACTAGAACACTCGCGACATCGCGGGTCCGTTACTGAATTAAAGTATCTAATTATGTATATGCCTTATTTTTAGCCTGGATTTTTAGTATTGGTATTGTTATTAGTTATATATAAAGTTGAATTCTTTGATTCACCATTTTTACGTCATGACAGCTAACAAATTGAAACTGCCTATGTCTTATTTTAAGTCTGGGTTTTGGTATTCGTATTGTCATCTTATAGCGTCATGCTGATTAAAATACTACAATAGGAAACAATGTGACAATGATTGAATTTAGTAGTGTCAACCCTGTATAATGATGAAGTTTAGGTGCGATTATGACCCATGTATAGCAAATCCCAAATACACCGTTTGGTGGTGCACCTGACAGATGCGGAGCGTACAGATAAGGTAATAGGTAATATGTGACATATACTATTGGAATCGGGTATCAGATTCGACCCGAACTTGTTAATTATTGGTGATATTAATTATGTGAAAAACAGGAATGGTGTAATTTTAATCAACACCATTGTCCTATATTAGTTATATATAAAGTTGAATTCTTTGATTCGTCGTTTTACCCCATGCCGCTAACAAATTTGACTTTGTTATTTTAGTATTATAGATATTTCAAGGAGCATAACTCGTTAAAAATTTCTGATCACCACTTATTTTCAAAAGTGTCAAAGACATTGCTGATATAAACCTATGATATAAGTTTCATAAAATTCTGGCAATAATTGTACACATGAGAATGCTGAAAATGCAATTTTCCATATAATCAATATTTCCAAGGGGCCTTACTCTTTTAAAAATAATTGATCGGCACTGATTTTGAACTTGTCCAAGACATTGATGATATAAACCTATAATATAAATTTCATAAAAATCTGGCAAGAATTGTACACACGAGAGAGCTAACAATGCAATTTTCCATAAAATTATTATTTCCAAGGGGCATAACTCTTTTAAAATAACTGATTTTCGAACTCGTCAAAGACATTGCTAATATAAACCTATGATATAAGTTTCATAAAAATCTGGCAAGAATTAAACACATGAGAGTGCTAACGATGCAATTTTTCATATAATTAATATTTCCAAGGGCATAACTCTTTAAAAATAATTGAAAGGCACTGATTTTCCAACTCCTCCAAGACATTGCTAATATATAAGGGGCCTCGGTGGCGAGTGGTCTAAGTAGTTACTACTGTAATCACTAGCCAGTCAACACTGAGGTTGTGAGTTCGAACCCGGCTCGTGCGGGTGCACTCGACTCAATCTTAATTGACTAGGATTGTCAGTTTTCCTATCGAAGGTCGGTGGTTTTCTCCGGCACTCCGGCTTCCTCCACCAATAAAACTGACCGCCACGAAATAGCCCAAAAGCGGTGCTTAAAAGTGGCGTTAAAACACCAAAAATCAATCATTGCTAATATAACCTATGATATAAGTTTCATAAAAATCTGGCAAGAATTGTACAAATGAGAGCGCTAACGATGCTATTTTCCATATAATTAATGTTTCCAAGGGCATAACTCTTTTAAAATAAATGATCGGCACTGATTTTCGAACTCGTCCAAGACATTGCTGATTTAAACCTATGATATAAGTTTTATAAAAATCTGGCAAGAATTGTACACATGAGAGTGCTAACAAGACTGGACAGATTGACGCACAGACGGACGGACCCCGGTGTTTCTATGTCCCCTGCAAGGCGTTGCGTGGGGACAATAAAAGTTAAGAGTTACATGTATTTTTCATTCAAATAAACTTTAGAACACCCAAAACTGTGTTTTATGCAACCATTTAAAATAAATTAGTTGAAAAATTCTCTTTGCATGAAATTCATGCTGGTACTTTTTGGAGTTTCAAGATGCCAAATGTTTTGAAATTAGATCAGAAGACTTGTCTATGCTGATTGGTTTATCTTATAACATCAGCAATGTCTAAGAACGTTGTTGTCATCTTTGTATTCTATTTTATGAATTATTATTTCAACCCTGAATAACTGTGTTATCAACTTGATCATTTCTAGAAAAACGCATTATTTCACAGTTCAAAGCCTATTTTCTTAGTTTAAAATTCTGCTGAGATATGGCACTTTCTAGTTCGAATTGTTTTGTTGATGCATTTACGTAACAACAAAATGAACTGTTATGTACCCTAAGCGAGGTAATTCTTGCTAGTCTAGCTTAAAAACTTACTTTATTTTTCCGACCATCTATTTCAAAGAATGATATGTGTCCTTTTCTGTAAATTTCATTTCCTGGTGGATGCTTTAATAAACATTTTGCCTGTAGAATATAAAAGCCAAACAAATTTATAACAGGAATTCTTGTTCTTTGTTTATTTGCTCGCTCAGACTAAATGTCACTTTCTATATGCCCACACAATTTATGTAAAGGTAACCAGTTTTACAGGTGGAGGATTTACAAGGTTAACAGACATCCCTTAATTAATAACTAACAAAATCTTTCACAAAGAAATGACGGAGTGCTACTTGCCATTTTGAAAATGAGACTAAGATGGTCTTAAAGGTGTCAGACCACCAATTCACCCATTCTAAATTAGAACATATGTAAAGCTAGCCTTTCCCTGACAAAAAAATAGTGCTTTTGATGTCATTTACTTAAACCAACAAATTTGCAGAAATGAAACTTTTGGTGAAAGAGAAATATATTTAGACCATTTTGAGCTAAAATTTACTTGTCCATGAGTTTGCATTAAAAATTGAATGCGCTCCATAGTATACTTATTTAAGATTTCTAAAATCAGGGGTTATTTTTAGTAGCAGTTGCCTGCTGAACAGTCATTTTTTGCTACAAGACTTTAAAGACTGGTTGAAAATTGGCAGGTAGAAAGGTGATACATGTACAATTCAGGATATACCTGGTTTCTATGAAGTTAAACTTAAGGTAAAATATTTAGGAAGCTGTGGAATTGAAAAAATTGGTTGAATAGACAGGGATTTTGAATTGTGGTCTGACACCTAAAAGCAATACACTTTATCGCTATTTGTCTGCAATTACTAGACATCATAGAAGTTCCCGTAAAATTTTGACGTCACAAGAGAAAATGTCTGACGCCACAAAGGAAAAGTGATTGTTGTATGACGTCAATAGTTCAAGTGTCACAAATTCTCGGGTCAAGAGTCGCAGATCCCTAAATAGTGATAAGGTCTATCAGATTTCCACTACTTGATGCCTCTTAAGAAATTTGTGTAATAAGCAAATAAGAACAGTTTCAGAAATGTTTCTGACATATACTTTTAGTAATTGTTTCTGTGTTAAGCGTAATTTTAAAATTGTAATCATCGTTTCTCTCAGTTAATTACATTTCATGTTTACATTAAAGTTGACTGTTTATGAACAAAATTGAAACTTCTTAAATTTTTCTCTGTTTTCACAGAATTTATATCTCCAACTGTCAACAAAATTAAAGCTTATTGTGTAATTTAAGATAAAAACAGGTTGGATACCAAGAAGCAATCTAAAATCATAAGAATATAACTCAACAACGAGGAAAGCTAAAATCCTGCAAATTGAACTTGACCTTTATTTAGTCACAGGAAACAACATATCTACGTCAAAGCGTTTTCATGTTAATGAACGGACACTGTTGGCAGCCGCCGGCCCACCGTACATCCCCAAATCAATAACCAATTTTTCCTTCGAAAATCTGGTTAAAAAGGGACAGAAATGTCAAGAAAAAAGACGAAAGACAAACAATAGACCACAAAACACTACACAGAAAATTAAGGATTGAGCAACCCAGAACCCCAACAAAATGCTGATGTGACCTCATGTGCTACGAAAGGGAAAGCAGTTCTTCAAAGTGGATATTTATTACATTTAACTTCACATAAACAACTTTAAAATACCTTTTAAATTACTCACCAGATGTCGCTCTAAGCACTTTTTACTTTTCACATACTTTAAACAATATTCACATATATAAACTATTGATGCTGATGTTAATTCCTGAAAAAGATATCAAACTGTTAGAAAAGTCCAGAAATAAATAAATAACAGATCTATATTCGAAGAAAAAAGTTTTCACTTAAATGTGTATTGCTAAATTTTTATGAGGGGCGGTAGAAGGGGATGTCATCCTGAATTCCTGAAAAAATAACGTATTCTTTCCCGGATCCTGAAATGATAATCATTGATTCCTGAGTCCCGATAAGGGTAAATTCTGAATTCCCGCGAAAATAAAGGCCCAATCCCAAAATCCTGCAAAAATATAGGCCTTATCCTGACGTCCCGAAAAAAGGTCCTTCCGCCCCTCTCTAATGTCTTTACAGATTATAAAGCTTCAGATGATACTGAATGATGTTTTTTCATTCAGAGATCTTTGTGTTGATGGCAGATCTTTGATAGTATCTATATGTTACATTTCATCACAACTTTATTCTATAAGATTGAGAGTCTGACATATAGTGAAAAATACCTGTCTATAATTGAGGAACATATGTATATTGGTATTGACATATGTCAAGAGAATCAGTCATATTTCAGTGTTGTCATGTGACATAATTTAGGGATGGCAATTCATGCTCACCCAGGATGACATTTTGCAATTTTGCACACTTTTATTTTGTTAATTACCTGGTCTTACCTCAGCAAAATACAATAAAACTTATTCTTCATTTTATTTCTTTTTAAACAGGATTTGTAAAAATCTTTTATAATGGCAATAAAGTGCACTATTCTAGATTGAAATATTTGAATTTTGGACAACAGAATAAAAACTATAAAACAACCTAGGACCCTATATTTTTTTAAATTAGAGACCCAGTTGGCTACTAAGTTTTTGGTTGTTATTTCCATTTAAAGAGGTGACAAATTAAAAGTTCAATATGTTAAACTAGATGTGTCGGAATGACATGAATGGCCCCGTCTCAAAAAGTTGAAGAATCTGCAATTTCAACAACACATGTGGACACAAACATGCATGGATAGTATCCAGCTCTCAAGACAAATACTAGTTTCCTTGATCAATGAGTACTTAAATTTCAAACATCCTATCAGCAAACAGGAAGTGGATGTACTGCAGATCTAACAAGATGTGTTGAAACGACATGAAAATCAGCATAGCAGAACGAAACATAAACTTGATCTGTAACTCATCATGGTAGACTCACATATCAAAAATCAGCACAAAATCTGAAGGCGTATAGAAAACAAGTCTGGATAACTGTGATTTTAAACAATTTTCAAAGTCCAAAAACCGTAATTTCGGCAAAAATCAGCAGAGCGGAACGAAACTTAAACTCGATCTAACACATCATGGTTAACTCACATACCAAAAATCAGCCCAATATCTGAAGGCGTTTAGAAAAAAAGTCTGGATAACTGTGATTTTCAACAATTTATCAAAATCCAAAGTGTAATTTCAGCAAAAATGAGCAGAGCGGAAAGAAAATAAAACTTGATCTGTAACTCATCATGGTTAACTCACATACCAAAAAATCAGCACAATATCTGAAGGCGTATAGAAAAATAAATGTGGATTGTGTCCACATGTGGACACAGATGATGCGATGCCCCCGCTTGCATATCAAATAGTTATAAAGGGACATAACCGAAGAATGGTAAAAGTGACACTACCCAAATTTGATCTTGATCTGAGTTTTGTGATAATAAGCATTGTGTATAAGTTTTATAACATTTGGTTGAGACAAACTAAAGTTAGAGAACAGAAAAGAAAAATTCAGCAATTTTTATGTTTATAAAGGGGCATAACTCAAGAATGGTAAAAGTGACCCCACCGAATTTCATACCTAAACTGTATTATATAGTAATAAGTTTCATAACATTTGGTTGAGGCAAACTAAAGTTAGAGAAGGGAAACAAAAAATTTGTACTTGATCTTAGTTTTGTGGCAATGAGTATTGTGTATAGGTTTTATAATGTTTGGTTGGGGCAAACTTAAGTTACAGAATGGAAACTAAAAATTTTGCAATTTTTCGATTTATAAAGGGGCATAACTCAATAATGGTAAAAATGACACTACCCAAATTCAACTTGATCTGTGTTATCAGTGGAAGGCAAAATTAAACATTGCACTGTATAAAGCATTGATTGTAGTTGATTCAACTATAATCATGGACAAAGGAAGATAACTTCAATTTTAAAAATTACTTGAATAATGACATTGATATTTTTAGAAAAAAATGAAAAATTTAGCAATTTTTCCATTTGTAAAGGGCATACATAACTCTAGAACAGTAAAAGTGACGCCACAAAAATTCAAACTCGATCTGTGTATTGTGGTAATAAGCATTGTGTATAAGTTTCATAACGTTTGGATGAGGCAAACTTGAGTTAGAGAACAGAAATGAAAAATTTTGCAATTTTTCCATTTATAAAGGGGCATAACTCTAGAACGGTTAAAGTGACGCCACCAAAATTCAAACTTGATCTGTGTTTTGTGGTAATAAGCATTGTGCATAAGTTTGATAACATTTGGTTGAAGCAAACTTTAGTTAGAGAACGGAAACCAATTTTGGGACGAAGCGGAGGGGTATTAAGTTTTACCCTTGTCCGTCCGTACGGACAAGGGTGGCGGGGGCATAAAAATCTGTATAACTGTGATTCTCAACAATTTATCAAAGTTCAAAGCCCGTAACTTCAGCAAAAATTAGCAGAGCGGAACGAAAATTACACTTGATCTGTAACTCATCATGGTTAAATTACATACCAAAAATCAGCCCAATATCTGAAGGCATTTAGAAAAAAATTGCGTATAATAGTTTTTTGCGGAATGACAAATTGACAGAATGAAACAATGTCGGACAAGGGTAAAACTATATGGCCCCGACAACTTTGTTGCGGGCCATAAAAATTCCTCAGATCACAGCATTTCAGGTAAAACAGACAGCATCATAACAAGAAGCCAAAACTGCATGGGAGACAACTCCTATTAATTACCTGTGGATACGGTGAGAAGTACCATGGTTTTATCCGATTTTGTCCTAATTCTATTAATTCTACATTTTTCATTCGAGTGACAATATCATCATTATGGGCAACCATACTTCCTGTCTGCCTTGGCTTCTTTTCTGGTGGAACAGCTTCATCTAACTATGATGGAGTAAAAATAAAGTAAACAAATACATACTGTGAACTATAACAGTAAAGCATTTCTTCTATTGCCATATCAATTTTCAAGGAATCTTTTTTTGTCAGTTTTAATTGTAAAAATTAATTTTGCATTATCTTTATATTGGAAATTTTACAGTTAATACATGCAACAATAAAATCATCTATATATTGTATTTTACCTATTATGTCTGTTTGTTTTGCTCACACATTGTTAATATAAAGGAATTCTATATGACTGTCATAAGAGTGAGAGGTTTAGCTAGTTATAAAACCAGGTTTAATCCACCATTTTCTACACAAGGAAATGCTTGTACCAAGTCAGGAATATGATAGTAGTTTTCCATTTATTTGATGTGTATGAGCTTTTGATTTTGCCATTTGATAAGGGACTTTCCGTTTTGATCAAATCTAAATGGCATACATCAATTTTATAACTTTTTATATGACCGCAAAAAAATTTTTGGGATCGTATAATGGTATGATGTCGTCGCTGTCTGCGTCCTCGTCTGAAGACACATTGGTTTCCGGACAATAACTTTAGTTTAAGTGAATGGATCTCTATGAAATTTTTTAAGAAGGTTCAATACCACAAAAGGAAGGTTGGGATTGATTTTGGGGATGATGGTCCCAACCGTTTAGGAATTAGGGGCCCAAAACAAGCATTTTTCTAGTTTCAGGATAATAACTTGTGTATAAGTATTTCGATTGCTCTGAAATTGTACCACAATGTTTAATACCACAAGTAGAAGGTTGGGATTCATTTTAGGGGTTATGGGGCCAACAGTTTAGGAATTAAGGGCCAAAAACAAGCATTTTTCTAGTTTCCAGACAATAACTTGTGTGTAAGTGTATGGATCTCTCTGACATTGTACCACAAGGTTCCATATGACAAAGGGAAGGCTTGGATTGAGTTTGGGGCTAATTGCCCCAAAAATGTAGGAATTAGGGGCCAAAAAAGGGCCAAAAACAAGCATTTTTCTAGTTTCCAGACAATAACTTGTGTGTAAGTGTATGGATCTCTCTGAAATTGTACTTCAAGGTTTCATACTACAAAGGAAAGGCTGGGATCGAGTTCTGGGGTTATTGCTCCAAGGAGGGTTTCAAAAGTTGGGGAATTATTTTCCCAATTTTTTTAAGGGATTCATATTATTTTTTCAAAATTTTTAAAATTTTGAATTTTTGAAAAGTTTCAAGAAGAAATCTTCAATTGCACAGTATTGCGCAATGGATTTATAAGATCTTTGACCACATTTATTTTGTGTCAGAAACCTATATTATGTAAAAAATTTTATCAGAATCCAAATTCAGACAGTATCAAGCTTGAATATTGTGTCCAAATTTGCCCCAGCTGTTCAGGGTTCGACCTCTGCGGTCGTATCAGGCTGCGCTCAGCGAAGCATTTTATTTTCAATAGTTTTTAAATTATTGGAACAGAAAAAATTATAAGGAAACTATTTACCCTGCCTTGTATAACTTTGCTGTAGGTAGTACTGGTTATAAACAAAGATGTGGTATCTATAGTTTCTTTTGGTGTTGTTTTCCTCTGTGCTAGATGCATTTAGAGAAGTTCAATATTTGTGACCACCTTAAATCCATACGGAAATATAGGTGGGCAGGGACCCAAAACACATGTATTTTAAAAGTTTTGGATCAAGAGTGCATGAAGGCAGATTAACATAACTATTGATAGAAATTTAATTTACCAGTATATCTTCTTCGGGTCTTGGCCTTTTTCTGTTGACTGATGGGACCTTTTTATTGGTTGATGAGTTCCCATTCTGTAAATATGTAACACAAAAAACTTAAATTCAAAGATATCATAGTATCATGGTTTAAAGATAAGATGAAAGTATTTAACAAAAAATGAAAAAAAAACATGTCCCCATGGACACAGATGATGCCCCTGCTTGCATACAACATTATAAAGGGACATAACTCAAAAACAATAAAAGTTACGCTACCCAAATTTGTACTAGATCTGAGTTTTGTGGTAATAAGTATTGTGCATAGGTTTCATAATGTTTAGTTGGGGCAGACTAAAGTAACAGAATGGAAACTAAAAATTTTGCAATTTTTCGATTTATAAAGGGGCATAACTCGATAATGGTTAAAGTGACGCCACCAAAATTCAACTTGATCTGTGTTTTGTGGTAATGAGCATTGTGTATAAGTTTCATAACATTTGGTTGAGGCAACTTAAGTTAGAGAACAGAAACTAAAAATTTTGAATTTTTTTTTTCCATTTATAAAGGGGCATAACTCGAGAATGGTTAAAGTGACCCCACAAAAATTCAACCTTGATCTGTGTTTTGTTGTAATAAGCATTGTGCATAAGTTTCATAACATTTGGTAGAAGCAAACTTAAGTTAGAGAACGGAAACTAAAAATTTTGTAATTTTTTCATATTTATAAAGGGGCATAACTCTAGAACTGTTAGAGTGACGCCACCAAAATTCAAACTTGATCTGTATTATGTGGTAATAAGCATTGTGTATAAGTTTCATAACATTTGGTTGAGGCAAACTTTAGTTAGAGAACGGAAACTAAAACTTTTGGAATTTTTCCATCAATAAAGGGCATAACTCTAGAATGGTTAAAGTGACGCCACCAAAATTCAAACTTGGTCTGTACTTTGTGTTAATAAGCATTGTGTATTAGTTTCATAACATTTGGTTTCCGTTCTCTACGTATGTACGTACGTACGGACAAGGGGAAAACTTAATGCCCCCTTCGCTACGGCGGGGGCATAATTACAAAAAAAAAACAACAAGAAATGAGCTGTCAAATTAACAGCAAACAGGGTTTTTCGGATTTTGAAGGCACTTTCAGGCTTGTTTGACCTGCAAAATTCTGTGCCTATTTTCCAATCATCAAGGACCATAACTCCTGAACAGCAAAAGTGAAAATCAGTAATTTTGACATCGACTTCCATTTTGTCATCAGTATGAATATATAGAAATTTGAAAAGCAATGGTCAAACGGTTCATAGATTATTACACAGAAACAAGGACCATAAATCCTGAACGATAAAAGTGAAAATCGTCAATATTGAATCTAACCTCTATTTTGTAATCCCTAAAAACATATTAAAATTTGAAAAGCATTGGTAGAACAGTTCATAAGTTATTGCACAGAAATGACATAAAGTGTCATCTTCCAATATATCAAGGACAATTACTCCTCAACAGTAAAAGTGTCAATATCGAATGGTTAATAAGTTATTGCAAGGAAACTGTTAGAAGCCTCCCACCCTCCCACCGTACTTCACCTTTGGAAAACCGGGATTAAAATGTGATAAAACAAACCTGATTGAGTAACCAAGATTTTCTAATATGTTTATTTTCAGATACACATTGACTTGGTTCAGATTTTACAAAGCTTCTTTACTAATACACTGGCAAAAATCTGATAATATTTGGCAATTAAATAGGTTCGACTGAACATTAAAATTTAATATGCAAAGGTGTCCACAATTCAAACCTCCAACATGAAGGTCTCTTTTTTTAACATGGAGATTTGTTAAGGATTTATTCTTCTGAGGTTTCTGTCTCATTGAAATCTCGTTCGGGAATAATTTCAAAATATGTGATACAAGTGGAAAATATCAATGAATATAAAAAATATTATAATCAAACTAAACTCTGTGAAAAAATTGTGTAATTACAATAAGTAGTTTTTGAGTAATAATCTGGTAAGTGTCATTAGCCAAAATGTTGAGAAAATAGGTGAGGGTACAAAGAAATTATTTTACTAAAGATATTTACATCCCATATCAACTTTTTCTTTTTTGTAATTCTTAGATATGTATTTTTTCAATCATTTATAACAAAGAAGTTGAAATAATATGCTTTTTGTTCTAAAAAAAATGAGACAAATCCCAAATTAACAAAATTGACAGCATGGTCAATTTGACACAAAAAAGTAACAAAATTTTATAAAACTTTCAAATATTAACACCAACCTATATTTTTAGTTAAATTTATTTAGATTGGTGCACTTCATCTTTAGTGAAAGCATGAAAAACAGTTTAATTGTGAGATTGTGATTTTTTTCATGATAATAGCCCAAAAATGGGTAAAAATTGATGAAAAATGGGAAAATCATAAAAATGGGTACTTTCAAATGGCCATAGCAAAAAAAGAAGTGCAACACCATATGATTTTTTCTTCATCGGTTACTTTCTTACAGTCCTATAAACCCAAAAGTAAGGTTTAGAAAAAAAATTTAATTCTAGAAATTTTTGGCTCCTCAAAGGTGTACGTACATCTTTAAAGAACCTCTTTCAAATCATTTTTTATATTATAAAAACAACAGTCAATGCACGTATTGGAGGGGTGAGTCCCCCTACAAATGGCAAAAAAGTATAATGAATTCACTAAAATTTTGTAACCTCATTTGGCCCAACAAGGACATTCCATAGCAGGAAACTATTTTTTTTATAATTCTCCAGAATATGAATACTTAATGTAAGACGACAAAGCCAACAAATTATCATGAAGTAAAAAAATCTTACAACTATAATTATTTCCCTTTCTGGACTGGAAGGTCTGGATCCTGGCCCAGACCCTAATTTATTAGCAGCATCTTTCTTGGGAGTTTTCTGGTCTTTCCTTGGTGGTTCTAACTTGTTCATGTCCATCCTTTCCTCCGGTACCCATTCGTCCAAACGTTTGTTGACTGAAAATAAACAAATACTTAAGATTTGTCATATAACTGTTTAACAGCTCTTTTCATAATGCTAGCAAGACAAAGGTTTGTTTGACTTGCTTGCTTTGTTTAAATAAATGTTTGCTCAAGCATTGTAATTAAGATTGACATCTGCAAACAATATAAGTAGGCGGAGTTAAACCTGTGTATAGGTAAATTTGATTATTTGATAATGTCCAATCAAATTTAAATATAATGTATTCAAGTTTAAATCTGCCTTTTTATGTTGTTTTCAGATGTCAATCTTAATTACAATGCTTGAGCAAACATTGATACAAACAAAGCAAGCAAGCCAAACAAACCTTTGTCTTGCTAGCATTATGAAAAGAGCTGTAACTATAATTTGTTTATCTAATTCACCACAGAGGCAATGAAAATAGGCTCATTGTATTTCAACTAACTTATTGAAACAATCAATCTAAAATAAAAGAAGAATTTGTCTGAGGACACAAATGCCCCCACTCAAGCTTGCTTAAATAATGTGAAAATACTTTTGAAAGCATTTGATGTCACTGCTAGTGCGAAAAGGAAAAAAATTGCAATTTTCAAAGTTACAAAGGGACATTACTCCAGAACAGTAAGTGACTCACTCCCCAAATACTAACTCTGTCTGCGAGTTTTGGTTCTTAGCATTGTGTAAGAGTTTTATATAATTAACTTGAAGTTAGTGTGGGGAAACAAAAAAATTAGCAATTTTCCAAGTTATAAAGGGGCATAACTCTAGAACAGTAAGTGACTCACATCCCAAAATCGAAATCTTTCTGAGAGTTTTAGTTCTTAGCATTGTGTGTGTTTTTTTATAAAATTTGGATGAGGCAAATTTAGGTTAAGAGTGCGGAAACGAAAGCTGAGTGGTCAGAAGGACGGTCAAGGGTAACACTTAATGCCCCCTTCGCCTAAAGGCAGGGTAATAAAAATAAAAATTTTCCAAAAACAATCTTTTACTTATAACCGTAATCAAAATTTATGTTCTAGAGAGTATTTTATACTTTAAAGTATATACTGATGCCACTGTAATATAAGTCTAAAGAACATACACATTTGTTTCCAGTGACATGTTTCCTATCAAACATCTAAGTACAAATAAGTGACATACTACCTCACAAGGTAACTGTTCAAATGTGAATATGTGCTCCATCCTAAGACAACTTTTTAATACTGAGCAAACCAGTCTTTGCTCTTTAATGTTTCTATGACATAATTAGCAGAGACTTAGCAAATGCCAAATTTTTAAAATATTTGCAACCTAAGACCTCCTTCAGTTAAGGTGTGGACACTTATCACAAGGCAACTAAGGCAGTTAGATATGATAAGAAAATACACTACACACAAAGAGGTAATGAGTAAAAAGTCATTGTTCTATGGTTGCTGGTGTTAAGTGATGTACTGTAATTACTCTCAGATTTATGACCATGTCATATATAGCACATGTGGAATATACAAACATATGCCAGAGTGAATCACTGATAATCACCACCAAGAGTCTTTTAAGTGAATCACCCTCTGTGCACTGTACATATAATACTTACAATCTTCATAATGAATATAGAACATGTGCTTTCCATTGACTTCTTTCTTTCCAAGTATCTCAGCAAAGTCTATAAAATATGTAAAAAAAAAATTTTTTTTCAATTTAAAACCAAAACCATTGAAATTAAACAAGTCGTTTATGCTTGTGAATGCAATACATGAAGATAAAAAATAATTATATTAGAAATCAAAAAGCTGATAGCTCTGAGGTGGAAGAAGAAAGATGAAAGTTTAACTTGAATTACAATGAAAGCATCTCCACCAACCCAGCCTGCTATGTGCCATTGTTGCTTTCGACATATTTTTTTTCTCCAAAAATAATTATATACTTATTCATGTCTCTACCAAAACAGATTCAATAAAAGAAAAGAGTTCCAATGTCCCCCGTGTTGCACATATTTTATCTATCAAAGGTACAAGGGCAATAACTTTTGGTTCTTTAAGACTTCTTATTAATATCTTAAGAGAAATGAAGGCTTCAGAGAAAATGCAATGTGATTTCCATTATAATTTATATTTCCAAGGGGCATAACTCGTTAAAAATATTTGATCAGAACTTATTTTCGAAAGTGTCAAAAAAATTGCTGATATAAACCTATGATATTAGTTTCATAAATTTCTGGCAAGAATTGAACACATGAGAGCTATAACATTGCAATTTTCCATTATAATAAAAATTTTCAAGGGGCATAACTCTTTTAAAAATAATTGATCAGCACTGATTTTTTTGAACTCTTCAAGAACATTGATGATATAAACCTATAATATAAATTTCATAAAAATCTAGCAAGAATTGTACACATTAGAGCCATGGCTTCCAAAACGGTCATATATTCCGGACTTGACCGAAATTTATATAAAAAGTCCGGCTGCTCTCAGCCTCAAACGGTCAAATATCATAGGTTTGCCACTTTTTGTTATTCAAGGCATTTTCATAAAACGGTCATTTCACTTTTTTTACCAACTATCGATCGGTAAAATGTCCGTTTGGGCATTATAGTTTATAATTGTAGCAATCTATTTCACAAGGATAATTCGGTCATATTTAGGTTTAATTAAACAGATGCAGCATATTTCAAACTTTGCAGTGTCTCAGTTAGTCTAATCATAGATGTATAAACCCATGGGTTTATACTCTATGGTCTAATCCTCTGGGTACATAAATGCACGGCTTGGTACATCAATAATAAAATGCTCCGCAGGGCGCAGCTTGATACGACCGCAGAGGTCGAACCCTGAATAGTTGGGGCAAGTATGGACACAACATTCAAGCTTGATACAGCTCTGAATTTGGATTGTGATTAAATATTTGACACAGCATAGGTTTCTGACACAGAATGAATGTGGTCTAAGAACTTAAAAATTTTAAATTGGACATTCACCTATTATGGTCCAATATCCAAAATCTAAATACATAGTTAGATTCAGCATATCAAAGAACCCCAAGAGTTCAATTTTGATGAAATCAAACAAAGTTTAATTTTGGACCCTTTTGACCTCAATGTGGACAAAGTTGATAACGGGCCCAAAATCTAAATACATGGTTAGATTCAGCATATCAAAGAACCCCATATATTCAATTTTGTTGAAATCAAACAAAGTTTAATTTTGGACCCGATTTGGACCAACTTGAAAACTGGGCCCATAATCAAAAATCTAAATACATGTTTAGATTCAGCATATCAAAGAACCCTAAGAATTCAATTTTGTTAAAATCAAACTAAGTTTAATTTTGGACCCTTTGGACCTTAATGTAGACCAATTTGAAAACGGGACCAAAAATTAAGAATCTAAATACACGGTTAGATTCGACATATCAAAGAACCCCAATAATTCAATTTTGATGAAATCAAACAAAGTTTTATTTTGGACCCTTTTGACCTCAATGTGGAAAAAATTGATAACGGGCCCAAAATCAAAAATCTAAATACATGGTTAGATTCAGCATATCAAAGAACCCCATATATTCAATTTTGTTGAAATCAAACAAAGTTTAATTTTGGACCCGATTTGGACCAACTTGAAAACTGGGCCCATAATCAAAAATCTAAATACATGTTTAGATTCAGCATATCAAAGAACCCTAAGAATTCAATTTTGTTAAAATCAAACTAAGTTTAATTTTGGACCCTTTGGACCTTAATGTAGACCAATTTGAAAACTGGACCAAAATTAAGAATCTAAATACACGGTTAGATTCGCATATCAAAGAACCCCAATAATTCAATTTTGATGAAATCAAACAAAGTTTAATTTTGGACCCTTTGGACCTCAATGTGGACCAATTTAAAACAGGGCCCAAAATCCAAAAACTTAATACACGATTAGATTCAGCATATTTAAAACCCCAAGAGTTCAAGAATAAAACCCCATTGAAATTGGTCAAGAAATAAGCAATTTATACAAAGTATCTTCTTTTGCACAATACTGTGCAATTGAATATTTCTTGCAATTGCGCAATACTGTGCAATTGAATATTTCTTGCTATTGCGCAATACTGTACAATTGACGATTTCTTGCTATTGCGCAATATTGTGCTATTGGATATTTCTTGCTATTGCACAATACTGTGCAATTGAAGATTTCTTGCTATTGCACAATACTGTGCAATTGAAAAATTTCTTGCTATTGCACAATACTTATTATATAATAATTTACACATCCTGTTAGGTGTGTATCTCCTGCCATATCATTATTATTTGCTTTTAAATATAAATCAGAAATAACCAACTTAAAATGGAAAATTTTAAAGAAAAAAAGGAAAAAAGAACCCCCCAAATTTTTGAATCCCTTATGATTCATCACCCCAAACTCAATCCCAGCCTTCCTTTGAGGTATGGTACCTTGCAGTACAATTTCAGAGAGATCCATACACTTGAACACAAGTTATTGTCTGAAACTAGAAAATGCTTATTTTGGCCCTTTTGGCCCCTAATTCAAACGTTTCAGGCAATTACCCCAAACTCAATTCCAGCTTTCCCTTTGTGATATGGAACCTTGTAGTACAATTTCAGAAAGATCCATACACTTACACACAAGTTATTGTCATGAAACTAGAAAAATGCTTGTTTTTTGCCCCTTTTTGGCCCCTAATTCCTAAAATTTTGAGGCAATTACCCCCAAAAATCAATCCCAGCATTCCCTTTGTGATATGGAACCTTGTGGTACAATGTCAGAGAGATCCATACACTAACACACAAGTTATGTCTGAAGTTACAAAAATGCTTATTTTTGGCCCCTTTTTGGCCCCTAATTCCTTAACTGTTGGTACCATAACCCCCAAAATCAATCCCAACCTTCCTTTTGTGATATTGAACCTTATATTAAAATTTCATAGAGATCCATTCACTTAAACTAAAGTTAGAGTGCAAAAACCAATGCGTCTTCGACGACGACGACGACGACGACGCCAACGTCATACCAATATACGACCACAAAAATTTTTTTGCGGTCGTATAAAAAGTAGAAAAAAACATTTGTACTTTTATTCAAAAAACAACAAGCTGTCAAACAATTATCCCTTCAATAAGTAATAATGAAGCCATAAATCATTCACTGATTACATGTCATTACCTTTGATGAGAGACCTTAGCTTGTCTTAATCAATAGAATTGATGATGCATAACAATGGACATAAAGGTGATCAGGTAAACGAGGTCAAACATGTAAGCGTGTATGGAACAACATTCTATTTAATTACGCTTTGTAGATATTATTGTAAATGAGCATTCAGTTTAAAAAAAAAGTATCCTTAGATTTTAAAATAATTCTTCAAATAAGAATATTTATAAATGAATTCGAATTTGTACGATATTCATTATAAACACTGTACATCTTGTTAAATACTGGGGTACGCTAAAGGGATTTCAAAGTTATTTTCTTACTTTTCAGCGGGTTGCATCTAATTAATTTAGTCTAAAAGTTTGAAATTATAAGAAATACGTTAATAAATATGATTTGATGAAAAATTTGAAAAGGTTTTAAACAAATAATCGTCAGAACCACGTTGTTTGAACTAGTACACGTGTGCGCATGTGTCTATATTGTGCGCTGGTGGGAAATTTAATTATGCATCCTAATTCTTCAATAATGCTAAAATTATCATTGATACCTTTATCTAACATTCATTTCGAGTATTTTCTTGAAGAAATAACTTGAAAAGGCTACTTAACTCAATCGTAAACTTACACGGATATTACGTATCCGTCTCTGATCCGTGATTTACCATTGTCTAGTCAACATCCGGCATTAGGAAAATGTGATTTTAAAAACGAAAGTAAAGTTTTTGACAACGTTATTTTGCACAAATAAAGAGTCTAAAGCGGAATTAGGCAGAATTAGTACGCTGATGTTGCACACTTCCAATGCTGCACTTTCATTTTAACACTTTACGTCAGAACATTGAATTTATATCAAAGTAAAGTTTAATATTGTTTTAATGTCAATCATTGGTTATATCATATATGATGGCCAACTGATTATCATTTGCAACCTAAGACCTCCTTCAGTTAAGGTGTGGACACTTATCACAAGGCAACTAAGGCAGTTAGATATGATAAGAAAATACACTACACACAAAGAGGTAATGAGTAAAAGTCATTGTTCTATGGTTGCTGGTGTTAAGTGATGTACTGTAATTACTCTCAGATTTATGACCATGTCATATATAGCACATGTAAAATATACAAACATATGCCAGAGTGAATCACTGATAATCACCACCAAGAGTGACTTTTAAGTGAATCACCCTCTGTGCACTGTACATAAAATACTTACAATCTTCATAATGAATATAGAACATGTGCTTTCCATTGACTTCTTTCTTTCCAAGTATCTCAGCAAAGTCTATAAAATATGTAAAAACAAATGTTATTTTCAATTTAAAACCAAAACCATTGAAATTAAACAAGTCGCTTATGCTTGTGAATGCAATACATGAAGATAAAAATAATTATATTAGAAATCAAAAAGCTGATAGCTCTGAGGTGGAAGAAGAAAGATGAAAGTTTAACTTGAATTACAATGAAAGCATCTCCACCAACCCAGCCTGCTATGTGCCATTGTTGCTTTCACATATTTTTTTTTCTCCAAAAATAATTATATACTTATTCATGTCTCTACCAAAACAGATTCAATAAAAGAAAAGAGTTCCAATGTCCCTAGTGTTGCACATATATTTTATCTATCAAAGGTACAAGGCAATAACTTTTGGTTCTTTAAGACTTTATTAATATCTTAAGAGAAATGAAGGCTTCAGAGAAAATGCAATGTGATTTCCATTATAATTTATATTTCCAAGGCATAACTGTTTAAAAATATTTGATCAGAACTTATTTTCAAAGTGTCAAAGTAATTGCTGATATAAACCTATGATATTAGTTTCATAAATTTCTGGCAAGAATTGAACACATGAGAGCTATAACATTGCAATTTTCCATTATAATAAAAATTTTCAAGGGCATAACTCTTTTAAAAATAATTGATCAGCACTGATTTTTTGAACTCTTCAAGAACATTGATGATATAAACCTATAATATAAATTTCATAAAAATCTCAATTTTGTTGAAATCAAACAAAGTTTAATTTGGACCCCGATTTGGACCAAATTGAAAACTGGGCCCATAATCAAAAATCTAAATACATGTTTAGATTCAGCATATCAAAGAACCCTAAGAATTCAATTTTGTTAAAATCAAACTAAGTTTAATTCTTTGGACCCTTTGGACCCGGCAAAATTAAGCTGACTTAGATCGAAATGCCTGATTTTTGATTTTTTGACGGGTACTGACATCAGCACCAAAGGACCCGGGTTGATGGCTGACAAAATCTGATATACACTTGTTGCAATCAAGCCAAATTCAATTTTGTTAAATCAAACCTAATTTAATTGGACCCTTTGGACCTTAATGTGACCAATTTGAAAACTGGACCAAAATTAAATACACCTAGACCAGAATCCAATAATTCAATTTTGATGAAATAAAGTTTAATTTTGGACCCTTTGGACCTCAATGTGGACCAATTTAAAACAGGGCCCAAAATCCAAAAACTTAATACACGATTAGATTCAGCATAAAAGAACCCCAAGAGTTCAAGAATAAAACCCCATTGAAATTGGTCAAGAAGCAATTTATACAGTATCTTCTTTGCACAATACTGTGCAATTGAATATTTCGCAATTGCGCAATACTGTGCAATTGAATATTGCTATTGCGCAATACTGTACAATTGACGATTTCGCTATTACAGCATATTGTTATTGGATATTTCTTGTTTGCACAATACTGTGCAATTGAAGATTTCTTGCTATTGCACAATACTGTGCAATTGAAAAATTTCTATTACACAATACTTATTATATAATAATTTACACATCCTGTTAGGTGTGTATCTCCTGCCATATCATTATTATTTGCTTTTAAATATAAATCAGAAATAACCAACTTAAATGGAAAATTTTAAAGAAAAAAGGAAAAAAGAACCCTTGTACACATTAGAGCACTCATAAGGCAATTTTTCATATAATTAATATTTCCAAGGGCATACCGTAACTCTTTTAAAAATTATTGATCTGCACTGATTTTCAAATTCGTCCAAGTCATTGCTAATATAATCCTGATATAAGTTTCATAAAAATCTGGCAAGAATTGTACACGAGAGCGCTAACAATGTAATTTTCCATAAAATTAATGTTTCCAAGGGGCATAACTCTTTTGAAAATAATTGATCAGCACTGATTTTCGAACTCCTCTAAGACATTGCTGATATAAACCTATAATATAAGTTTCATAAAAATCTGGCAAGAATTGTACACCTGAGTGTGCTAACAAGACTGGACGGATGCCCGGTATTTCCATGTCCCCCTGCAACGCGTTACGCGGGGGACAACTAAACATAAAAATCTTCTAATAATCTTGATTTTAATCAAATTTTCAATAATTCAATACATTGCACAGCATGTTCAACTTGAGTGAAGCAAATATTCACGGAATTTATTAAGATTCACTTGAAAGTTTTTCTGTCAAAGGTGGTTATTCACTTTAGGTATTCCGGCTTACTTTGTCAATGAAAACTGGCCATCATGATTTTAGTAAAGTGTGCTGACAGTGGGGTTTAACACCAATATCAATCAATCAATCATGAATTGGTATAATTGTTCACAGTAACTTGTCTTTTGTTTCATTATAAACATATTTTGAAAAGTGCAAAATATATCCAATGTAGATTTTGAAAGTTGGCAAGTCTCCTCAAAAAGTAAAATTTTAGGAACACTAACCCAATAACAGAACAGAGTTCCAATGTCCCCCGTGTTGCACATATTTTATCTTTCCAAGCTTTTTTAAGGTACAAGGGCAATAACTAAAAAAGCACCTTTTTTTGGTTCTATAAGACTTTTGATTAATATTAATCTATGAGGAATGAAGGCTTCAGAGCAAATGCAGTGTGATTTCTATTATAATCAATATTTCAAAGGGGCATAACTCATTAAAAATATTTGATCAGAATTTATTTTCGAAAGTGTCAAAGACATAGCTGATATAAACCTATGATATAAGTTTCATAAAATTCTGGCAAGAATTGAACATATGAGAGCGCTAACATAATTAATATTTCCAAGGGCAGAACTCATTAAAAATATTTGATCAGAATTTATTTTCGAAAGTGTCAAAGACATAGCTGATATAAACCTATGATATAAGTTTCATAAAATTCTGGGAAGAATTGAACATATGAGAGCACGAACAATGCAATTTTCCATATAATCAATATTTCCAAGGGGCATAACTCTTTTAAAAATAATTGATCGGCACTGATTTTCGGAACTCTTCAAAGACATTGATGATATAAACCTATAATATAAATTTCATAAAAATCTGGCAAGAATTGTACATATCAGAGCGCTAACAATGCAATTTTCCATATAATTAATATTTCCTAGGGCATAACTCTTTTAAAAATAATTGATCGGCACTGATTTTCGAACTCATCCAAGACGTTGCTGATATAAAACTTCTTATTTATATCTTAAGAGAAATGAAGGCTTAAGAGCAAATGCAATGTGATTTCCATTATAATTTACACTTCCAAGGGGCATAACTCGTTAAAAATATTTGATCAGAACTTATTTTCGAAAGTGTCAAAGAAATTGCTGATATAAACCTATGATATAAGTTTCATAAAAATCTGGCAAGAATTGAACAAATGAGAGCGCTAATGATGCAATTTTCGATATAATTAATGTTTCCAAGGAGCATAACTCTTTAAAATACATTTGATTGGCACTGATTTTCGAACTCATCCAAGACATTGCTGATATAAACCTATGATATAAGTTTCATAAAAATCTGGCAAAAATTGTACACGTGAGAGCGCTAACAAGACCGGAAGGACGTTCGGACACCCGGTATTTCTATGTTTGTTCTTATGTTGTGCTGTTACACAATTGTTCCTGGTCAGTGATTGGGTTTTGAGCACTTGTTAACATTCTAAACCCAGTCATTTTCTAGATTTGCTTGTCCCAAGTCAGGAACCTGTAATAATTTTATTAAAATATTCTTCTTCTTCTTATGGTACCCAGTTATCCATCAGATTTTTATGATTACTAACATTTCCTTGTGTCAGACAATTGGACTGACATTGTAACAACATATGTCAGACATTTCAAATTTTTGACATCTAATGATCTGGACTGAGTATGTCCCAGTTAATGATTGAAGGATCTTAGCTAAAACAAAACACACACGTCAGGATGAAACACCAAAATGGAACGAATAACCAATTACTTTTTGTAGTTTATAGATCGTTATTCAAAAGCTGGTTCCCTGTTGACTTTTCATTCCCCTATATACAAGCAGATCACAGTTTATGTTATGCAATGCTATGAAAAGAAATGAGAAATTTTAATTTAAATTTGATATCATTTATCAGTTAATATTGGATTTTGAATTAAAATTGCATATTAATATGGATAAGTTAAATTATTAGTTTTGAAAATAAGATTTCAATATCAAACATGACGGAAAGTAAACAAACCTCACGAAATCAATTTTTCTCTTATAACATGCTTTCTGTACTTTATAATCCGCACCTGCCTGGCGATTTTAATTTTGGAGTAAAAAACCACTGAATATACAATCCCGAATTTCAGGTAATTGTACATTTGTTTTTCCGTCTTTCATAAAATGATGCAGATGCTTTTTTACAAACTTGTTACCGATCATGTACAAATCAGTGTCGAGATGAGGCATGGAAGTTATAAAATAGTAAAGCACAGAAAGGATACGGAAACACTCCTGTAAAGTTCTATATTAAGACTTGACCAGCCAGTAGTATTGATTTTCAGAAGATTTCACAATCTTCTTCCGCCAAAATATGAAGAATAAGATTAACTTAACTATTGATGCCTTACAACAATCACTTTTCCTTCGAGAATTAAGGCAATTTCAATTTTACTGGAACCTATGTGATGTCCAGTAATGGTAGCTATAGATAAATAGCGATAAGCCAGGTTATGATAAGGTGCATATAACAACTGAATTATTCGAGTCAATGTTTTCTAAGTTATTACGAAAGGATCTAGTTTATTAATCATTGCATTTCTTTAAAATAAGGCATGGATGTGATATAGGGACAAATATTTCAATACAGATTAAAATTTGTATACACATGTGAACATAGTTGCCAACTGACATGATATTCGCGTGTAATACACGCTTTTCAACGGTTTACACGCGAGGATTTTATCACATGGCGTGTACACGCTTTTCACCACTTTACACGCTTTTCGTTGTTTTGATTTTTGGTCGTTAGTGATATCGCGATTCTCGGATTTTTCATTATTACACGATAAATACCGAAAATTTCAAGTAATTGTTTGGTGGCCATTGTTTATTTTTCTATATGGACGAACAGCAAAAGCTCTTAAGGTAAGTAGTTTGTGATTAGTTTTTACGATTTTGGGACTTTCTTTCTTTCAAATTCACTTAGGGGAAATGTCCACAGAAAGAGGTAGCTTTCAGGACCTGTACCGTCGTGTAAAGAGCCGATTTCTAAGCGAAACGATGTGTACGTACCACTACCAAGATTTATAAATTATATTTGGGAGTTTTGAGTTTAAATGATCGAGGGATGAGTAACGCATTTTGCACTCTGTGTTGTAATCATTACAATACATATGAGAGGAGAACTAAAATACATAGCTATTTAATTAAGCATTTAACAATTATAAAATATTTTTCTTTTTCAGTTTCAAATGTAGTCAACAGATTTCCACAGGCCATAGGGGATAGAAAATTATTATATCACGGAAATGTTGGATCAGTTCTCATAGTATTAGCTGTCTTCTGATGAACTACCCAGTTTTGACCAGGCAATAGCAACATATATTGTATAGTTTGTTGGGAGCAATGGCAGAGATCATAGATGACATTTTAGATGGCAAAAAACATTATGACACTCTTTCAAAGCTTCATGAAGCTATTTTAGTTCAGCCAAATATCAATTCTGACTGTGAGAGATCATTTTCAATTATAAAGAAATTTTACACTGAATTCTGATCAGAACTTGACAATGATATATTGTGTGCCTTGTTATCAAGTAAATGTAACCAAACCAGCAGTTGTTTTGACTATGTGCCTAGTGGTGTTGCTTTAAAAGCAGCAAAACAGACCACTGTTGAATACAATAAAAGTTTACAGTAGAATATTGTTTTTTATATTAACAAATTTGCATATAATGTGAAATTATGAACATTGTTCATATTAAAAAGTCCGCATCTACGTCACGCGTTTTCACACGCTTTTCGACATGTCATGTCATGTCATGACATGATTTCTCATTGTCAGAGGTTGGCAAGTATGCATGTGAATGTTCCATATTATGACCCCACCTTAGTGTTTACATGATTTGATTATCTCCCTTAGAATAACTTACGCCATCCATCGCCATTCTTCAATAAAACTGGCACTCTACACCCTTCTACTATTTCAGCCTGAAAAATTTAAATAAAAATAATTTGAAAGATATAACTTGACATGACAAAATAGGTCAAAATAAGGGTTAAAGGCTTCAAAATTGGGAAAATATAAGGGACCTGCACTTCCGTCATCACGGTCATATTGTAGCTCTGCATTGAATGAACAAAACAATTTTTATGCATGGCTTCTTTTATGAAATTAAAAGTAACGATTTTTATAATAACAAAAATATCTATACTTTCTTTCTATCGGGTTTGTTGATAATTTATAAGCTTATAAAAAACAATAGTAGAATTATTCCGTGCGAGTCTAAAATTACTAAAATTACTCGCACTTCCTGTTTGTACTTTCACTTTGTCCACATGACTTTCTGATTTCCCGACATAATAAAGGAAAGAAATTGATGGCTTCAGCTGTGGCTGTAAAGGAAGAACCTGCTGAAATTTTGGATCTTGAAATCAGGTTTAAATTTGCCGAAAACTTGTAATGATAAGAATACCAATAGCATAGCCATAGGCACACATTTTGTATCTGTCACAAAAAAGAAACAACCCATTCATCACAGCTACATTCTACATAATCATATACTTGAACTGTTAATCGTATACTTGAATCTGTAACATTAGCTTGGTATCACAAAACAGTCAAACCCCAAATGGGACAAACATATAGAGGGCATACAATGACATAACATCCAAAGATAACAAATCACTGGGTTTCCTAAAAATTATGCAATTTAAAAATATAGAATAACCATACATTGTCTCGAAATATAAATTTTATTTGTACAAGGCTTAGAAACAGGTAGAAATATTGCTTTGCCGAGCATTTCTCTCCTGTTTTGAGCCGAGTACAAATAAAATTTATATTTAGAGACAATGTATGGTTATTCTTTATATACTGCAACTCTTACAACTGTTCTAAATGAAATATTTAGGGTAAAACCATCATTTTTTAAATTGGAGCAAAGAACGTAAAGATTCTGTGAACCTTTACTGTTAATGACGTCATAAATAAAACTCTATGGAAATGCATTGTCAACGTCACAAACAAGGCGATATACGGTCAGTATATCACAAATGATTATATGGTCCATGCAATTTGACTGCGCAAATAGCACAGCTGCAGTATATACAGCAAATCAAGACATAAAAAAACAGGCATACCAAGCACTCGTACATGTGTCGTATGACACAAACTTGAATATTCTTGTTCTGTTTGGGACCCTCACACAACCAAATTGGTGTCCAAAATTGAGATGGTCCAACAACGAGCTGATTGGTATATCTGCAACAGATACCACAACACATGTAGTGTTACAAATATGCTTACCACATTAAAATTACCATCACTAGCAGGACGTAGGGTAAAAATTAAAAAAAATATGTATGCAACAGCATGTGATCATCAGATGTCGATTGTATATGGTATAATTATATCTAAAGAAAAAGAAGAAAGAAGAAGTTTCACAAGACAAAGTCACATAAATTATGTGAAGCAAGTGTTACCTGATGAACTCTTGAAGATAATTAGTTTTTATCAAGTGGATTTGCATGTCTGGTTTTCTTATCATACTTTTTGGCAATCATTTTAACAACTTTGCAGGAAATCATAAGCACCCTTTTGGTGTAATTAGATACAAATGCTTTAGTTCCGAGATAGTCCATTCTCCTATGTCCGATTTCATTTTACACACAAAAGTCATGTGATAATATGCAGATTTGTCTATTTAGGGTTCTGTAAAATCACATGTAGTCTCATTTGAGGTGTTTAGTCAGTCAATGAAAAGATTATATATTCTTAATGTGTCCAAAATAGTGATGCCATTGCTAACCCTACTTTCTTCAAATCTTTTAATAGGATTTACTGGTTTATATTTTCTTCTTTTCTTACTTGCACAAATCTATGTTTTCAATCAAATTTCACAAGTTTTCCAGAGTTCGCGAAAATGGTCGGTCCTGTCGGTCAAAATAAGGCTCGGACCAGTATTTTGAAAGCTAGTGCCGATCCTGATGACCGATGTAAAACGGCCGTTGCAGTGCCTTTTTATAGGTAATTAGTTGTATCGCAACTAATTCCAATACGCGTTACATCGGTCATCAGATGTACCTGCTGCTAATTTCTGGTACTGGTTTCCCATTATAAACAAACGGAAACCTCACGGAAACCAAAGCGCCGATCTACACGTGGACTGCTAAATTTGTTCATGTAGCCATCCCAGGCAACCAATCGGTGATTGAACCCTTCGATGGAGATAACAAATACTGAGAAAGTGATTCAGATGATGAAATGGATAGTGAAGATTACTTTAAATAAGAACAATCAGAAGAAAAGAACTGGTCATTCATTGTTTATTTGTCCGTGGCTGTGAAAAATAAAACTAATAATAATAAAGTTATTTTCGATAAAATATGTTATTATTTTTATTTCAGAATAAAATTGACAGATTTTTTAGGACTGGCTAAAATTTTGTAGGACTGACAAATAATCTTGCTTTGTCGGTCCCATGACCGACGGGTCAAAACAAGTTTTCGCGAACTCTGGTTTTCCTAAAGCTAACTGAAAACAAATTCAAATATTGATCCAATTTCACAACAAAAAATATGGGAATCAGTAGTTCTGGCAGATATGAGGGGCCTGATGGGTTATTTTTGTTCTTCGTGATTGGCGATTTTCGCTATCGTGATCCGTTTTCTGCAGATTTATACACTTTTATATTTTCATGATCCGTGATCATGGAAATTTATTTTCTGTAAATCGTGATTGACAAAAAATCAACTCGTGAATCGTGATGAGACCCCCATCAGGCCCTCAGATATTTGTCATGCATTTATTAAACAATACAAACAGCAGGTGACAGCAATGCCACTTTTCACATCACTAGGAAACATGCATTATAGAAATTATCATTAAGTCTGAAAAATACATGTATAGTATAGTGCATATCATCAAGTAAACATTGGTTCCAATATGAAACATACCATATTAATATGCCGTTTTAAAGATAGGCTGAAGGGATATTCAAAACTCATAAGTTGAAGAGAAACTGACTAAAGCCATGGGAATTTCTGTAAATTCAAAAATTATTGCGAGGTTTTTATTAATGCGAATAATGCAACTACTTGAGTATCACAATAATAAGAACTTGCATTTTGATATCAAATACATATGTCTGTATGTAGCTTTTCCTAAAATCGCAATAATTAAACTAGTATTTTTGATCATCCTTCAAAATTCGCAATAATAAATGCACACAATAATTTCTGAATTTACAGTAAACAAAAACCGACAAAAAGACAAACAACAGTCTACAAAATACTACATCAAAAACTAAAGACTGAGCAACGCGAACCCAGCCAGATCCAGGGGTGATCTCAGGTGCTGCAGAAGGGTAACAGATCCTGCTCCAGATGTGACACCTGTCATATAACTTCTATGAAATAAGTTGAAAAGATATATCAAATGATTAGGCATCACACAATACTTGATTGGTAATTGACTCTTATTTAACCTGAAAACATCACCAAATTTGTAAACCATAGTTCATGTAAATTTTCTAACCCTTAAACTTGTCAGAATGTGAAATTTTGAAATTATAAACAAATTTTTCATAACAAAGGATAAACAAGACTTTTACCAATATAAACAACACAGACATTGAAAATTAAAAAGCACAAAGTACAATACTGAAAATTAAATCAAGAGCAACATGAACCCCTTTTAACAAAACGTTTAGTAATTCTCCATATCTGAAATATTTATTCCAGAATTAACTAACTTTTATTTTTTATTTAGGATTATAGAATTATGTCAAGAACAGCCTGATGGAATAACGGATGCTATCATTATGAAAGATTTACCATTATGTAGCCCACAACAGCGTGTTACTTGTATAAATAGACTTTTGTCCACAGTAAGTCATTCAAGTAAAAGTACTGTGATACTGTTATCTCAATCCATAGCTGATTGTTCATTCTTAGCCCTAAGAGTAACATTCTTACCATGAATCAGACATTGGCAAAACAGTTGTTTTAAAAGACTGTAATACTTTCCTGTGGTTCCTGTTTGAAATCTATTTAGAAGGGGCGCAAGAAATTTTGGCCAAATCGTAAGCTTGTTATCATTTTGGCTAAAAATTTATGGGTCAAGTTTACATTTCGGCTAATTAAATTGTTCTACCTGTACAGGTAAATAACAGATAAAATTTATCTATATCAGAACTAGTGTTATATGAAATATTACCTAAAAATAATTCAAAATTTTTTAATCTGCATAAAAATCCGGTCAATGAAAAGTATGCTAGTTTGAAAAGAAAAAATGAAAACTAAAAGAAGTAAAATCAACCTTACAATTGGAGCAATTTTGGGGAACAATTTACTGTTTTCTGATGATTATGTTGTGTATAGAATACATAAAACAGTTCAGTCCCCCAAAAAAAAAATGCACCGATTGAAAAGCTTGATTTTACTTCTTTTAGTTGTTCTTACTTGGCCGAGTATCAGAATGTTCTACCACAGAGTAGGTAACAGACAAAAAATTATATATTCCGGAGTCAAAAGTCGGTAATATGAAAATAATATATTGATACAAATGTAAAAATTTCATCATTTTTCTTTGCAGGGTAAAATAGATTTACTGAGAAGTGGTAACAAACTGATCTACAAACTGAAGGATCCTGATGCTGCAAGGTATGGTACAAAGAGACAAATTCCTATAAAAACATTGTCAACTGTTTTTTTATACATAAAAAAAAAAATAGTTATTACAAATATCACAAAATGAAAATTGAATTTTAATTTACCAAAATACGTTTTTATCTGTACTTTGTTACATAGATATTTATATAAGATAATTTTGAATTATTATACATGTATAAATTTGTCTAAAATTGTCATGTTCTTGTACATATTTTCTTTATATGCTAACAGAACATTTCAGAGTTGTATAACTATTATGAAATGAAAAAATATAATTGAGACAAAACATATATTAAGATTTCTTGAATTTGCATAATTTGGCAACTCTTGTTTTTTACACAATTTTTGTCAAAATGATCTTTAAATTCATTTATATCTTGCTGAAATACGTCAAATCTCTCTTATAATGTAATTGTAATGACGTAAGTCAAATTGTGTCATCAGGCTTCACATAGTATTTTACATTATCTTCTAAGCAAGACCATTTTTTATTTTACTTAATTTACATGGCTAAACAAGGCCCAAAAATATATGATCTCTGTTGTTTTTTTAATTATGACTCATTATTGTCTATCTGTAGTCACCATGTGTTTATAATTATTTAGTGTATAAAGTGTATTATTTAGCGTGGGCACCAATTTTCGTGGATTGAGTCAATATGTATTTTCATGGATATTTGAATTGGTGGTTTTGCACAAGTCTGCATAAAAGCCTATAGAAAATTTGTTATTTGTTAAGCATTTATTGGTAAATTTGGTGTTTATCTGTACCCATGAAATGATATACCATGAATAATAATGAATCCACAGTAACATATTTTGTACATATTCTTCTGTAGCCAAGCCAAAGGAGGAGATCATCAAGAGAAAGTAGTATATCAAATCATTAAAGAAGCTAACAATAAAGGTAGAAGATGTTTATTTTATTTTACTATACACTTAATATGACCAACATTATATGTACATAATATTTATATGATTTGCATAATTAGACATCCTTATCTCTTATTTGTTACATGCACTTTAGTAGTAATTTTGTGACAGTATATATTTTTGATACATCATTTCACTCTTGACACAAACTTTGCGTAATATATTTTATTATGGAAAATCATGTTGATAAAATGATAAAGATCATGAAAAAATATTGTGAACATTGTTTTTTTGCCTATTATATTTTTACTTTAAAGTTAATAAGTTCTTTTCATGGGCTGACTTTTATGTACATTTTGTCTACTGATCGAGACTAAAGAACGTGAGGGTGGAGATCTAATAAAAAAATCAGTTTAATCCCATCACATTTTCCTGTTCCTGTCCCAAGTCAAGAACTTCCTCAAAGTTGCAGTATGTCATATAACTTAATGTTTTTCAATATTTGGAGAATAGGTTTCTATTTTTTACAACTTTTATAGACTGTATATGATTTTAAAGGTTAACATATTGTACGGAACATATTGTTGAAGACTGTTTGTTGATCTCTAGATGACTTTTAGGTATTTTTGTTGTTGGGTGTCTGTCTCATTGATGTATACCCCACATGTCCTTTTATTCACAATACAGTGCAACCTATTAAAACCAAAATCTATTTAAACTGGGTAAAAGGCATTCAGGTCATACAGGTCTCACTGTATGTAAATCTTCTTTAAAATAAAATGAACCAAATCATACAGTCAATTGTTTTCCTTTGTACTACATCAGATATAACCATGATAACTAGCACTAGATTTTGAGAATCATACCATGAGGGTCTGGATTGGGTTTACAGAATAGAGAATAAGGGAACAAGAGTACATATAAAGATTTTAAAAAATAAAGAATTGAGAAAAAGTTGGTGAAAAAAATAAAGAAGAGAGAAAATAGGCCAAAAAATAAAGAAGAGTGAATAATGGGGTCCTAAAACTTATATACCTATATGGAGTTATTTTCTTTCAGAACGATAGGTCTTTCTTTTGAAGAATCAACCCGGATGATACCAAGTTTCAATGAAATTTGCTTCAAGGCATAAAATAATGACCTGTGTTAGGTCATTATTTTCCCTGATTAAAATGCAAACTATAATGTACTTAAACATGTAATTCGTTCGATAGTTATCGTGTGTTGTTGTCAATTGGGGTTTTACTTTTTAATTTTCCAACTTTGATAGGTTTAAGGCAGAAACAATCCTTAAAGTTTCCTGTGTTTATTAGACTGAAATAATAAAAATCGTCGTTTTAAAACAAGCAAGATTTAACACATTCGTGTGAAGGATTTTGAAAATCTTATTGATTCACGCTGTAGTGCAAATCATACTTTGACCTATGGATATTCATTTTTCGTGTTATATGTACATGTATCCCGATTTCGTGCTCTCTTCGAGCCGCAGTTCTTAACTTTTTACATCTATCTATAAAACCTTTTACTCCATCAAATGATCAAATGACCAAATATTCTTATTTTCTATAGAAATACAACCACATACTTTATAACTTGGGTATAAGATTAAATCATGATTCTCAGTTCAAACAAATGTATTGCCAAACAAAAGAGAGAAAACAATTATTCGCAATAGTTTGTTTGAAAATTGTTGAAAAAATAATCTGCTTTCCGCGATAAAAAGCCATGAAAAAAAAAATTAAAAATTAATACCATCCCCCTTTCATAAACTAAGTTGATACAATAAATTACTTACAAAGTGACTTGTATTTTTCATACACTGTAACAATTCATTTGTGTCTTTCTTCATGCAGTTACATTAATATTTTTATTGTAACTGGATAATGATTTCTGAAGTTTATATCTAGATTATAATTAGTGAGTTGTATTTCACATTATAAATGAGCCGTAGGGCGTATTAAAACCTGAACGCATCAAAAAAGAATATCCCACTTTAGTGTGGTCGGTAAAATAGGATGCAAATCCTGAATATCTTTGCAGAACATAATATTTTTTGGCGGTATATAAGTCAGATAATGCATATTTTAAGGTTTTTCTTGTCGTATAACACACTCGGATGTCACGATTGCTCATCATTTGATCAATCCTGACACCCCTCGGTGTGTTATACCACAAGAAAAACCTTAAAATATGCATTATCTATAACATAATTTATCGAGAATAACGGGCAAAATTAATAAAGAATGGAGAAAATGGTCTAGAAAATTAAAGAATACACAAATGTGGTACACACCATCCAGACCCTCAGGCCATTGGTAAGCTAGTTTCAGTGTAAATGGGAGGAAATGGTAATGGAGAGAAGAGGGTTATTAACTCCTCCTTTGGCATAAATAATCAGGAATTATATTTATATTATTCAAATGTTGTAGGGATCTGGATAAGAGATATAAGATATAAATCCAACTTATTACTGACTCAAGTCAACAAGATATTGAAGAATTTGGAAAGTAAAAAACTCATTAAAGCAGTTAAGTCTGTAGCGGTAAGTATATATTTTGTCATTTAGGTCCCATGATTAAATTTGAAACATGATGCCTTAAAAATCAGGCAATGCACAATGAATGACTATGGTTGATGTTTATGAAAAGTTTGTCTTTGATAAACAATGAAAGGGTCAGAAATTTTATTCAAAATTTATTAGAAATATATTTGAAATAGATCATTTAAAAAAAACCTTTCTGATGTGGAAAATTTTGGCCAACTTTTGAGACTAACTGACTCAAAACATAAAACAAATATAGAACATCCCTTTAAAAAATATATATTATAAGTTTAACATTTTTTTTTCATTCATTTTTGTAGAAGCCAAGCACTTTCCTCATGTCACACTTCTTCTGATAGAGAAGTTTGGTAATACAAATGTATAGATTGATTTTAGTCTTTCTGTCTGTTATTCCATCAACTGATCCTATCATTAAATTATCCTTCAACAGTGACAGGTATTTTAGTAGAACTTCCTAATTTGTATATATTCTATTCAGGCCTCAAAGAAGAAGGTATACATGTTATATGACTTAGAACCTGCCCAGTCTGTTACTGGAGGAGCTTGGTATAGTGATCAAGATTTTGAATCAGAATTTGTAGAAGTATTGAATCAACAATGCTTCAAATTTTTAGAGCAAAAGGTATGCACTAGTTTAAAACAAGCTTAGAACATAAAGTAAGTAGCAGTAAAAAAAATTCTCCAAGATATATAAATAATATTTAGGACAGGGACCTAAATCTTGATACATGTACTATATTCACCATGTGTCAAAGTTGAAAGAATAACACAATGGCAGATATAGCAACAGATACATCAGAACCCTGCAAATGCATTTAACGTGGCATAGTGAAAATTGTACTAATATTAAGTGATGAAATTGTCTATTACTCTGACGATTCATGAGGGTCTGGATGGGGGTCCTTCATTTCTTTATTTTTTTAATTTTTAGACCATTTTTCTCTATTCTTCATCTTTTTGCCAATTATTCTCTACTCTTTATGTTTTAACACCCTATTATTCTCTACTCTTTATATTTTAACACCCTATTATTCTCTATTCTTCTTATTTTTTTGGCCTATTTTTCTCTATTCTTTATTTATTTTGCCCATTATTCTCTATTCTGTAAACCCCATCCACACCCTCATTCATGTCATTTATATTAATTGATAAAACAACTATGGACTGTTCAAGCAGTGATATATATCATCTTTAAACAGCAAATTATCAAAATTACGAGTTTATTAAAAATTCTAGAATGAAGATAGATTTTAAATTTGAATCTCCACAGAGATTTTGTTATGTAAACAAACAAAACTTGTCTGTATTGTCCAATGTCAAGGTACTTTGAGCAAATATTATTTCAATTTTGCTTTTCACACAAGTTCCATGGATGCATACCTCTACAACCTGGCATTTGACCATTCTGGAATGGTTACAATATTACCTTGGCTAGTTTTGATAATTTCCTAAATTAGTGGTGTAGCATTTTTTAAATTCTAGCAATCTATCAAACAACTATTAAAAGCACATATATAATGCTTCAAAGGCTAGTTAATGATAATTTTATGTATTGAACAAAACTGAATAAGGCCTGTTCCAAAAAAACATACATGGGACCCAAGGAGGCACTTTGAAATCTTAACAATGGGTCTGTGTTTTTGTACTGTGAAAGTGTAAGAGAAATTCTAATATTGCCTCTATAGATGGTAATCTTATTTTCAAAATGCCTTCCCTCAGGGTTAGTGTTAGGTACCATGTATGTTTTAATGATCAACAGCTCTAAATATCAAAATGATCTGAATATGCTGAAGAGTTAATTTTGATTTGTGTGATCAAATATTAGAAAATTTTGATGAATTGACAATTCATCAAAATTTTCCAATATTTGATCACACAATTTGTTTTTAGGAAAAATGATGGTAGCACTTAACTATATTACAGGCAGCCATTGCAAGAGACACCAAAACAGATCCAATGGCTCAAAGAAACGCTTCATTTACACCTTTACATGATATTTGGAAGTTCATATCTGAGTTGGGGATAAGTAAGGTGAGTAGTTTTACCCAGAACTGTTTTAATATTACTTTTTTTCTTGCCAATAATAGATAAATCTTAAGAATTTTGAGACATAAAAAGGAATAGCTGTGCCAAGAGCCCATGAAATGCCAGTCTTGTGCATATTGAAATTGTTGCCAGAATAAAATGGAATATTTTGAAGGATACTGAAGTTATGGGACAACATGTGAAACATTAACTTAAAACAAAATCAAAGAAAATTTCTTCCATCAATCCTAATGAGTTGTTAAAATTTCATGAGAATTGGTTAAAGCAAATTTGAGTTATTTTTAATACTAAGTGTTGAACTACATTGTAGAGATTGACAGATGAACTAACAGTATACCATAACATGGCAAGTCTAAGATGGCTGTAATAAAATCAAATGTCTTCCTGGATATGCAATGATCTGTGAAAATTTGTTTAACCCTTTCCTCCATGGAAAATTATTTTTTACATACTTGATTTGCATAGGATTTTTCGATAAAATGCTGAAAATACGCGTACTTTAATGAAATATTAACTGTACCTTACATAGACCAGTTAGGACTTTGACCTTTTTCTATTTCAGGTTCAGTTAACAAAGGAGGACATAGAAACAATTCTGAATACCCTGATATTTGATGGGAAACTGGAATGTACCATTGTTGCGTCAGCAGGGGGTTCAGGAGATTCTGGGAGATCTAAGCTGTATAGAGCTATAAATCCATTGGTGGAGACTACAGGACTTATGAGAATGCCTTGTGGTTCATGCCCTGTAAGTTTTATACAACATATTAATAGTTGACAGAATATAACTGTTACAGCTCTTTTCATAATGTTAGCAAGGCAAAGGTTTGTTTGGCTTGCTTGCTTTTAGGTATCAATGTTTGCTCAAGCATTGTAATTAAGATTGACATCTGAAAACAACAAAAAGGTGGATTTAAACTTGTATACATTATATTTAAATTTGATTGAACATTATCAAATAATCAAATTTACCTTTACACAGGTTTAACTCCGCCTACTTATATTGTTTGCAGATGTCAATCTTAATTACAATGCTTGAGCAAACATTGATAAACAAAGCAAGCAAGCCAAACAAACCTTTGTCTTGCTAGCATTATGAAAAGAGCTGTAATGAATAGATCCAGTTACTTTCATCTTCCTGCTGAGCGTACAATTTGTCCTGTAGCCAGTACTTCAACACTGGCATGTTTTGAATGATACATTTTACTAAATTTTTCAGTTAATAAATTATTTAATTGTACTGAAACTAAGATTGCAGCTATCTCAGGCTAAGTTGAATTTATGCTACCTTGCTGTACAAATATAGCTTCTCTGACAGTTTGAGTCTTTATCCTTTTGAAAAGTTCCATACATAACCTATTGATGTTCAAATGTTTATCATTTTTCTTCGATTATTTTTTATTAGATGACTTTAAATTTTAGTCTTTATATAAGGCCACATAAGCTTAATCTGAAGTGTTTATAGGATTTAAAATAATTTTAATTAAAAAAATAATAATCAAATATTTTTGTTGCAGGTGTTTGACAAATGTTATGAAGGAGGAGCTGTGTCCCCAACTACATGTATTTATATGAAAGAATGGCTGGATAGTTGATAAAAATTTAGGAGGATTTGATGTGATATATTGAACTTCTGCTATGCCAATACTCTTGGCTCATAATATGTGTTAACTACATTCAAAGCTGACAGTAAATGTGATCTGTAGAATCATAACTATGTCGATATAGATGAAATCCAATATCAAGTTATTGGAAAATTCAATATTGAGCAATATATTGAAATAGTAATGAAAGAACATTGTCATTTGTATGTTAGACAGTAATATTGATACAGTTTAAAGAACATGTAGGCTGCTGTTATTAAAAAATTATATGAAAAGTGTGTGGATAGACATCATACTGTGGATTCATTTATTTTTTGTGGGTACCAATTTATGTGGATTGAGGAAATCTTGGATCTTCGTGGATATTTGATTTCCTGGTTTTGTCAAAGTCTGCATACAACTCAATAGAAAATTTGTATTTCGTTGAACATTTAAATTCGTGGTTCACATGTACCAAAGAAATCCACGAAAATTGGTATCCCACGAATAATAATGATTCCACAGTATGTAATTATACAAATAAAGCACTTACTGAAAATGAAGTAAAAGTTTGTTTTACTCAAATCATTGTTAAATCACATATTATTATACCCCCTGCTTTGTAGAATGGGCTATAGAAAGTAATTATTGCTTATTTGCTCACCAATCCATTCATACTTTCTTTTAATGCCCCCACGAAAAAATGTCAAAATGTCAAGGGGCATATTGATTGACCCCTGTCTGTCCATCTGTTTGTCTATCTCCACCTACAGTTTTGTTTCTACACATGAAAGAGGTGTTCATGTCCACACGTTTTTTTTTCGAATATTCTCAAAATGCTACGTATTTGGACTCAGTCATTTTTTGGTACATGTACAAGCTGCATAAAGAGATCATGGTTTGTCATTTCCTTCTCACTTGAAAAATGGTTTGTACTATTACAGTTTAGTGTCCCTTATGCAATAAATAAGATTGCTTATTATTGTCAAATATTTAATCAATACCAGGAAGTTGAACTTGGTGACCACTCGAAATAGAAAGTTGAACTCAGTGACTACTAAAACTGGAAAGTTGATACCTTTTGGCTGGACATTCAGTCCTGCAAGTGTAGACATTATACATAGTGTTGAACTTATAATTTCTTATGGTCAGACGGGGGCATCATTTGTGTCTTACAGACAGTGCAACAATTTAATTGTACTTCAACATCACTGTTTGTCAAATCTAGAGTAAGTGGAACTATAATCATGCATATATGGCAGAGCAGAGGAGGGCACCGTCCATATCTATTTATTAGTGGCATTTATTAAATTATATTAGTATAAAATTAAGGAGATGTGGTATGATTGTCAAAGAGACAACTATCCACCAGACTTCAAATAAAGTGGATATAAGCAATTATAGGCCATGGTATGTTCTAGCATCATAATTCATCTGTAAATAAGGGAATTCACATGATGAAAAAACACATCTATAAACTAAGAAGATCCCATTTCCAAATACTGTATTTTCACAATAAATACCACAATGGACAAAATTTACACAACCGTGTTTTCTTAGGCTGTTAGTGTATCACAATCATGGTTCTCATGACAAAACACATGCCTGACAAGACATTAAAAATGCCAGTATAAAATGTCACAAAAGTCTAATTCAAATTTAAGAATTTTTTGTAAAGAAAAACACCTTGGTGAAACAAACTGTTTCCCTGCCTATACAAAGCAAGGAGAACAAGCAAATGTGTATAGTGCAAGATCACTCTTGAGGTGCTTTGCACATTAATGGATTTGCAAAATAGGTTATACATTGGCTAGAGGTATAGGGGAGGTTGAGATCTCATAAACATGTTTAACCTCGCGCATTTTTGCGCCTGTCCCAAGTCAGGAGCCTCTAGCCTTTGTTAGTCTTGTATTATTTTTAATTTTAGTTTCTTGTGTACAATTTGAGTTTAGTATGGCGTTCATTATCACTGAACTAGTATATATATTTGTTTAGGGGCCAGCTGAAGGACGCCCCGGTGCGGGAATTTCTCGCTGCATTGAAGACCTGTTGGTGACCTTCTGCTGTTGTCTGTTCTGTGGTCGGGTTGTTGTCTCTTTGACACATTCCCATTTCCATTCTCAATTTTATATAGTATTACTAGTACAACAAACATGCAATTTCCATAAGGTTTGTATAGGTAAGGATTGTTTGTTCTACCAGAGTTGTTTCCCTTTACAAAACAATTTGAAATTCGAAACCATGTTCAAAAATTTAAAAAAAAAGAAATATTGCATGTCTATATGACAGGTAAAAACACCATTATATACTGCGCAAAATAATTTGATGATCACTTCCATGAAAAAATGAGAACCTTTGTTTTGTCACCACAGTATAGAGAAATAGTAGTACCTGGTAATATTCCGAATTTTTCAAAGGATTCTGTTGATCTCATCTGAAGTAGTTTCATCAACTTTAATAAAAGAGATTGTGACTCTTTCCTTTGAATACCAAATTATTTTGGAAATGAGATGCATGAGATTTTATCATTGCACTTTCACCTTATTAGTTGAAACTTCAGTCTCCGACAGTTCAAATGAATTGACCTTTTGTTATCAGAATTGGTCTTTAATCAGAACATTTTCACACCAGGTTATTTTCTTGGGGCAAATATCTGGTTCTTAACATCTTCATTTTTCCCTATAAAGGAAAACATGCTTTGTTGACCCTTGACTTTTCCTACCAGTTAAAGTCTATCCTCATCATAGATTTATTGTAGCTGTATTATAAAGAGCTTGATTTAAAAGCGAACATTTTGTGTTGGAAACCTTAAGATAATCATGATAATTGCTATGGAGTTTGCGCTTTGATTATCCTTAACTTTTTAGCTCACCTGGCCGAAGGGCCAAGTGAGCTTTTCTCATCACTTGGCGTCCGTCGTCCGTCGTCGTCCGTCGTCGTTAACTTTACAAAATCTTCTCCTCTGAAACTACTGGGCCAAATTTAACCAAACTTGGCCACAATCATCATTGGGGTATCTAGTTTAAAAGTTGTGTCCGTGACCTGCCAAACCAACCAAGATGGCCACCATGGCTAAAAATAGAACATAGGGTAAAATGTATATTTGGGCTTATAACTCTGAAACCAAAGCATTTAGAGCAAATCTGACATGGGGTAAAATTGTTGATCAAGTCAAGATCTATCTGTCCTGAAATTTTCAGATGAATCGGACAATGGGTTGTTGGGTTGCTGCCCTGAATTAGTAATTTTAAGGATTTTTTTCCGTTTTTCGGTTATTATCTTGAAAATTATTATAGATAGAGATAAACTGTAAACAGCAATAATGTTCAGCAAAGTAAGATCTACAAATAAGTCAACATGATCAAAATGGTCAGTTGACCCCTTAAGGAGTTATTGCCCTTTAAAGTAATTTTTACCAATTTTTGTAAATTTTGTTATCTTTTACAAAATCTTCTTCTCTGAAACTACTGGACCAAATTCAACCAAACTTAGCCACAATCATTATTAGGGTATTTAGTTTAAAAATTTGTGCGGTGACCCAGCCAACCAACCAAGATGGCTGCCATGGCTAAAAATAGAACATAGGGTAAAATGTAGATTTTGGCTTGTAACTCTGAAACCAAAGCATTTAAAGCAAATCTTACAGGGATTAACTTGTTTATCAAGTAAATATCTATCTGCCCTCAAATTTTCAGATGAATTGGACAACTGGTTGTTGGGTTGCTGCCCTGAATTGGTAATTTTGAGGAAATTTTGCCGTTTTGGTTATTATCTTGAAAATTATTACAGATAGAGATAAACTGTAAACAGCAATAATGTTCAGCAAAGTAAGATCTTCAAATAAGTCAACATGATCATAATGGTCAGTTGACCCTTAAGGAGTTATTGCCCTTTAAAGTAATTTTTACCAATTTTTGTAAATTTTGTAATCTTTACAAAATCTTCTCCTCTGAAACTACTGGACCAAATTCAACCAAACTTAGCCACAATCATTATTAGGGTATTTAGTTTTAAAAATATGTGGTGACCCAGCCAACCAACCAAGATGGCTGCCATGGCTAAAAATAGAACATAGGGTAAAATGTAGATTTTGGCTTGTAACTCTGAAACCAAAGCATTTAAAGCAAATCTTACAGGGATTAACATGTTTATCAAGTTAATATCTATCTGCCCTCAAATTTTCAGATGAATTGGACAACTGGTTGTTGGGTTGCTGCCCTGAATTGGTAATTTTGAGGAAATTTTGCCGTTTTGGTTATTATCTTGAAAATTATTACAGATAGAGATAAACTGTTAACAGCAATAATGTTCAGCAAAGTAAGATCTTCAAATAATTCAACATGATCAAAATGGTCAGTTGACCCCTTAAGGAGTTATTGCCCTTTAAAGTAATTTTTACCAATTTTTGTAAATTTTGTAATCTTTATCTTCTCCTCTGAAACTACTGGACCAAATTCAACCAAACTTAGCCACAATCATTATTAGGGTATTTAGTTTTAAAAATATGTGGGTGACCCAGCCAACCAACCAAGATGGCTGCCATGGCTAAAAATAGAACATAGGGTAAAATGTAGATTTTGGCTTGTAACTCTGAAACCAAAGCATTTAAAGCAAATCTTACAGGGATTAACTTGTTTATCAAGTAAATATCTATCTGCCCTCAAATTTTCAGATGAATTGGACAACTGGTTGTTGGGTTGCTGCCCTGAATTGGTAATTTTCAAGGAAATTTTGCCGTTTTGGTTATTATCTTGAAAATTATTACAGATAGAGATAAACTGTGAACAGCAATAATGTTCAGCCAATTAAGATCTTCAAATAAGTCAACATGACCAAAATGGTCAGTTGACCCTTAAGGAGTTATTGCCCTTTATAGTCAATTTTAACAATTTTCATTAATTTGGTAAATTTTGGTAAGTTTTACAAAATGTTTTCCTTTTGTAATCTTCTTTTCTGAAACTGCAGTAGAAAATCAATATAGAAAACAATCTACTAATGAACTGGCAATAAAAATAATTGATAATCTATAACATGAAAAAAACCCACATTAATACCTGATGATGGTGATTCTAAAAATTTCTTTACATTGAAAATGATGTCACAACTATAATCCCGAACAATAGGTCAAATGTCAGATATATCAGGTGAGTGACACAGGGTCCTTGGAGCCTCTAGTTTTCTACATATATGACCAAAAAATATGTACAGACTAACAACCTTTGTTTTCTTGACATATAAGTGTATCAAAGTCTTATTTCAGGTTCACATAATAACAAGCAGACTTGTTTAACCCTGCCACATTCTTTATATGCCTGTCCAAAGACAGAAGCCTGTAGTTCAGTGGTTGTCTTTGGTTCATGTCTTGTTATATTCGTTTTGAGTAAATTGTTTTTTTATCAATAAGGCCTTAGTTTTCTGGATTAAATTCTTTCGCTTATTTCATGTTTGGGCCTTTTATAAATTATAGAAGACTATACAGTATGGGTTTTTCTCATTGTTGAAGGCCATACGGTTGCCTATAATTGTATAAATTTACTTCATTTGGATCTCTGGTGGATAGTTGTCTCATTGGCAATCATACCACTTCTCCATATTTTTATACTGATATATTGAACAAAGAGTTTAGTTCACATGAGAACAACATCTTTATATACCAAGTGTATCATAATCTTATGCTCATACAACATACAGTAGTGTTTAGTATAGTTTTACCTTAAAGTTATGTTTCCATGGTTAACAACACTGATATTACCTTACAGTTTTGATCCCACGGTGAATTTTTGACGAAAATTTGCATACAAGCTATTTTTGTGTCACCTGCGACGAAAGTCGCAGTATGCAAGACATAGGTATTACTTTCCAGCAGCGGCGTAAACTATTTGAATACAGCTTTATATTTCAGAGGGTAGAAGACCTGGATGCTTCATATCTTGTTTGCAGATACCTTATGTTACGAAGTTTCCCTCTGTCATATGTCCAATGTCCTTGACCTCATTTTCATGGTTCAGTGACTGCTTGAAAAAAAATTTGAGTTTTTTGTCATGTGAATTTCTCACTTATTATGAGTAACAGGATAACCATATTTGGTATATGGGTTCCTTGCAACATCTACATATCCATCAGACAGGGTTCACCTGACCTCGACCTCATTTCATGGATCAGTGATCAAAGTTAAAGTTATGTGATTAGGTCCGTTTCTCAGATACTATAAGCAGTAGGTCAACTATATATGGTGTATGGAATGATTGTAAGGTGTACATATCTGTCTAGCAGGTATCATCTGACCTTGACCTCATTTTCATGGTTCATTGGTCAATGTTAAGTTTTTGTGGTTTAATGGTCTGTTTTTCAAGTACTATAAGCAATAGGTCAACTATATTAGGTGTATGGAATGATTGTAAGGTGTATTTCTGTCTGGCAGGTATCATCTGACCTTGACCGCATTTTCATGGTTATTGGTCAATGTTAAGTTTTTTTTGTTTTGGTCTATTTTTATACGACCGCAAAAATTAATAATTTTTTGGTCGTATATTGGTATCACGTTGTTGTCGTCAGCATAGTCCGAAGACAGATGGTTTCTGGATAATAACTTTAGTATAAGTAAATAGAAATCAATAAAATTTTAACACAAGGTTTATAACCACTAACAGAAGGTTGGGATTGATTTTGGGGTTATTGTCCCAACTGTTTATGAATTATGGGCCAAAGAAAGGACCCAAATAAGCATTTTGTAGTTTCCAGACAATAACTTGTGTTAAAGTGTATGAATCTCTGAAATGATACCACAAACTTCCATACAACAAAGGGATGGTTAGGATTGACTATGGGGGTTATGGCTCAAACCATTTAGGAATTAGAGGCAAAAAGGGGAAAACAAGGTTTTTTCTGGTTAAAGGACAATTAAGACAGTTTAAAAGCAGTCTAAGGGAGGTAATCCAATCCCAATTTAAAACAACAATGTTTGATTACCTCCTTACACTGCTTGTAAATTATGTATTAAGAAATGATGATTGTCTTGAGGTGATTAGCTGTCAATTTATTTTAAAAGTTACTATTAATTAATATTAATTTTAGCCATGACTATGTATGTCATTTTATATTTTAAGACTTGTATGATGTCCTTAAAAGGGTAATTATAGTTGCAAACTTTATTAGAAATTTGAATTTTGATTATGACTATATCTTGAGGGAATGAATTTTTTTGGAATAAGGGAAAGGGGAGGTGAAATTAAAAGAAAATTTCTTCAAATACTTTTTTGGCGGGTTAATATTCAACAGGATAGTGTATTGCACAAAAGCAAAAAAACGGGTCAATTTTATTTAGGGGAAGGGGTCAATTCGCAAAAGCATAGTGGAGGGGGTCAATTCAAAAGCATAGTGTATTGCACAAAAGCAAAAATTGAATATAAATTCAAATCATATAACCTATTTTTAAGTTCTTTGACTACAGTTATTCTGTGGAAGAAACCTATTATGTGTCAAATATTTAATTACAATCCAAATTCAAACCTGTATCAAGCGTGAATATTGTGTCCATTTTGGCCCCAACTTTTCAGGGTTAGACATCTGCGGTCGTATCCAGCTGCGCTCAGCGAAGCAATTTATTCAATTATCATAAACAATAGGTCAACTATATTTGGTGTACAAAAAAATTGTAAGGTGTATATGTCTGTCTGACAGCATTTATCTGACCCGAGTTTCTGTGATTCTTTTAGTTAAACCTTTATCTTTAAGACTTTCAACATAAAATCAATGGTTAGTCAAGCAAGTGAGACATTTCAGCGTGTGCACTCTTGTTAACCTAGACAATTTAAATATGTAATAAAAAATATACCTTCATGTGCCACTTTTAGAGATAAATGAGGGTCAAAATTTTAGACATTTACTCCAAATTTTGGTTTCCCAGGCATTTCTATCCTTCAGACAGACATACCCAACTTTTTTGTTTCAAAAGGTAACCACAATCGTATTTTTGTAAAAACATTTGGAATATCTTTTTTAGCAATGTTATTACCTCCACTGTAACTGTATTGTATGCCCTAAAGTGTTTTTTATGCCCTGTCACCAATAGTAGAGAGGCATGTTTTCTGGTTTGCATTTGTCAATCAGTTTAAGTTTTTTAGGTAGTTTACTATAAAGTTGTGGTCAAATCAACTTGAAACTTTGTATGAATGTTCATTATGATGTGATTTTTTAAATATATTAAATTAGGAACATGGAAAATGTAACAGTGTCAGCAGGGCATGTTATTCTAAACTAATTTTATTTATTTATTCTCTATAGAAAATGAAAGGATATGGAGTAAATGTACATGGGACAAAATCGCACACAATACATAGAAAACATAAAAATTATCAATGAACAGGGCTTTTATTCCTGTTCTTCATCTTGACAGTTGATGTAAGGTCTTCAACAATGAATGAACGATTCATACCCTACAACAAGGTCAAGACGGCCCCTAGCGTCGACTTAAGCGGTACTATTGATAAAATAAACCACAGTTCACCTTCTTGCTCCCCATCCGCCTCGAGTGCCAACTTGTGCGATGCTTGTGTACGACGGTTCTCCAGTCGAAAGCACCAGGGATACAAGAAAAGTGCAGTAATTTTGAAAGACATCGATCGCCGCTACAATATGCCTTGAAGTTACACGTCGGGAGCGGTCAATGAATTGCATGATTTATAATTACGGGCGAGGTTTTTGAACATATATTAATGTTTTTCTACTGATTGAGATAAAAGAGGCCGAATTTAGAACTAGCGAAAACAAGGTTTACCCTTCTAAGTTCATGTGCCTGTCCTTTATTATTAACTTCAATCATGTTTTTTTATTTACATCATCCAGGTCTTAATCATTATTGAGGAATTTGAGCTAATGGTAGAATCAATGTAGTCCCTGTTAAATTTATTCACATCTTGTCTAATCTTGGGTCCAACCTCCAACCTTTAATCTTTAAGGTTAAGATAATTGTCTAATGTTGAATACTGTATGTTGACCTGTAGATGATCTTGTTTTTTTTGTGGTTTTGGGTTGCTGTAATGACAGAGTTTAATCAAGCATAACAGCTAATATTGTCCATTTGTCTTAGGGAGCAAAATATAAATATACTAAAGAAAATATTTTAATCAGAAAATATAAATACAAAATTAAATCACTAACTATAAACTCTAAACGTTCAACAAATAACAAAATAATCATTTATATGATTGAATCAACATTTCTTTTTACAATTATACAATGTTATAAAAATAACTAACGACTGGATATAAACTTTATATATATATATATATATATATAAATGTGTGACAGGATTTTTTTCATGTCAGAAACATGGTGGCCAGGTTAGCCGATCACTGTTGGATCTAATTATAGGTGAGTGGAAATGAAGAAGGGTGGATACTATTTACTGTCACTGGAAAAAAGGGGCATATTGGGTAAAATCAGAAGTTAAGCACTTAAAGACCCCTTTAAAGAATATTTTGTTGTTCTTTAGTGTGTTAAGAGTGTAATACTCTCCCTACAGGTGTCTTGAATTTAAATTCCAGATGAAGAGTTTTGATTTCCAAATGATTAATGAAAACAGTCAATACATGTAAGTCCAATTCAGTTCTAAAATTGAAACAAAAAAGTCCAAAACTGATTCTTAATTGTACAAGAAAATTCAACTAACTTGGTGTAAAGTAGAAGATGTATTCTTTAAAAAAAAAACAATTCATTCTTAATATAAGTATACGAATGAATGGTTCATATTTTAAACAGCTATCCTGTTTACAAAACAATAAAAATCTGCATGAATGTAAATGACAAATTAGCTCTGAATACAAAATATAAAATAAAATGCTCCAGGGCGCAGCTTGATACGACCGCAGAGGTCGAACCCTGAATAGTTGGGGCAAGTATGGACACAACATTCAAGCTTGATACAGCTCTGAATTTGGATTGTGATTAAATATTTGACACAGCATAGGTTTCTGACACAGAATGAATGTGGTCTAAGAACTTAAAATTTTAAATTGGACATTCACCTATTATGGTCCAATATCCAAAATCTAAATACATGGTTGGATTCAGCATATCGAAGAACCCCAAGAGTTCAATTTTGATGAAATCAAACAAAGTTTAATTTTGGACCCTTTTGACCTCAATGTGGACAAAGTTGATAACAGGGCCCAAAAATCAAAAATCTAAATACATGGTTAGATTCAGCATATCAAAGAACCCCATATATTCAATTTTGTTGAAATCAAACAAAGTTTAATTTTGGACCCTGATTTGGACCAACTTGAAAACTGGGCCCATAATCAAAAATCTAAATACATGTTTAGATTCAGCATATCAAAGAACCCTAAGAATTCAATTTTGTTAAAAGCAAACTAAGTTTAATTTTGGACCCTTTGGACCTTAATGTAGACCAATTTGAAAACAGGACCAAAAATAAGAATCTAAATACACGGTTAGATTCGCATATCAAAGAACCCCAATAATTCAATTTTGATGAAATCAAACAAAGTTTAATTTTGGACCCTTTTGACCTCAATGTGGACAAAGTTGATAACGGGCCCAAAATCAAAAATCTAAATACATGGTTAGATTCAGCATATCAAAGAACCCCATATATTCAATTTTGTTGAAATCAAACAAAGTTTAATTTTGTACCCGATTTGGACCAACTTGAAAACTGGGCCCATTATCAAAAATCTAAATACATGTTTAGATTCAGCATATCAAAGAACCCTAAGAATTCAATTTTGTTAAAATCAAACTAAGTTTAATTTTGGACCCTTTGGACCTTAATGTAGACCAATTTGAAAACGGGACCAAAATTAAGAATCTAAATACACAGTTAGATTCGGCATATCAAAGAACCCCAATAATTCAATTTTGATGAAATCAAACAAAGTTTAATTTTGGACCCTTTGGACCTCAATGTGGACCAATTTAAAACGGGCCCAAAATCCAATAACTTAATACACAGTTAGATTCAGCATATTAAAGAACCCCAAGAGTTCAAGAATAAAACCCCATTGAAATTGGTCAAGAAATCAGCAATTTATACAAAGTATCTTCTTTTGCACAATACTGTGCAATTGAATATTTCTTGCAATTGCGCAATACTGTGCAATTGAATATTTCTTGCTATTGTGCAATACTGTACAATTGACAATTTCTTGCTATTGCGCAATATTGTGCTATTGGATATTTCTTGCTATTGCGCAATACTGTGCAATTGAAGATTTCTTGGTATTGCAATACTGTGCAATTGAAAATTTCTTGCTATTGCACAATACTTATTATATAATAATTTACACATCCTGTTTGGTGTGTATCTCCTGCCATATCATTATTATTTGCTTTTAAATATAAATCAGAAATAACCAACTTAAAATGGAAAATTTTAAAGAAAAAAAGGAAAAAAAAAAATCCTCCCCAAATTTTTGAACCCCTTATGATTCATCACCCCAAACTCAATCCCAGCCTTCCTTTGAGGTATGGTACCTTGCAGTACAATTTCAGAGAGATCCATACACTTGAACACAAGTTATTGTCTGAAACTAGAAAATGCTTATTTTGGCCCCTTTTGGCCCCTAATTCCTAAACGTTTCAGGCAATTACCCCAAACTCAATTCCAGCTTTCCTTTGTGATATGGAACCTTGTAGTACAATTTCAGAAAGATCCATACACTTACACACAAGTTATTGTCATGAAACTAGAAAATGCTTGATTTTGCCCTTTTTGGCCCCTAATTCCTAAAATTTTGAGGCAATTACCCCAAAAATCAATCCCAGCATTCCCTTTGTGATATGGAACCTTGTGGTACAAAGTCAGAGAGATCCATACACTAACACACAAGTTATGTCTGGAAGTTACAAAATGCTTATTTTGGTCCCTTTTGTCCCCTAATTCCTTAACTGTTGGTACCATAACCCCAAAATCAATCCCAACCTTCCTTTTGTGATATTGAACCTTATGGTAAAATTTCATAGAGATCCATTCACTTAAACTAAAGTTAGAGTGCGAAAACCAATGCGTCTTCGGACGACGACGACAACGTCATACCAATATACGACCGCAAAATTTTTTGCGGTCGTATAAAAATATAAAACATTTAAAAAAATGTCAATTTTTCTCATTGCACATGTCAAATTGATTAAGGCCAGGCAAACTGTGAGCTGAAATTTGAATAGGCCATACAAACTTGCAGAAAAAACTGCTCAGTTAGGAAAGTTGCCCAAATCTGAATAAGTAGTAAATCAAATTAATAGAGATTGTAATAAAAAGTTGATTAGACATCAAATATTTTTCTGTACTACTGAGACATTTCTTCATGGTTTTCACCAGAATTCAAGCATCATTCTGCACATGAGTGGCCATGACTCAAGGCATCATTTGCCTGGAAAGGGTTATATATAACATTTCCAATTATCAACATAACAAAACTTCTTATATGGCACTAGATAAGCAACAAAAACTTAAGTTTATATTCTGGCCGAGAACACAGTTATTTCCTAGTGCATTTCTTTTAGACAATACATTCAAATTAAAAATCGCACCTGCTCTATCTCAAAAGATTTTTACAGTGTAGTGTACTACTATTGGGACAAATAATATCAAAATTATAGAAAAGTCTACCAGCTCTAACTCAAAATATTGACAATTCTATGTTAAGGGGTCTAAAATTCAGTTTGACAGCTTCAGACATACTAGTTTTGACCTTTTGAACTGGACCAAATCACTACTTAACATACAGATTCAGCACCCAAACTTTTTAACATGTAATTTCATCCCTTTACTTAATATTTCATGCATAAAATATAAAGAAATAAATTTGAAAAGTGTATGAAAAAATTTGCAAGTTATACACTGTCCACACTAGGGACTATATTTGTAGACAACGAAAATCTAAGGACGATAACTGTGTCCTCGGACCTTCTATGACCATCACCAGGTTTTTTTAACGACTTTGACTACTACTGATGGTTTAGCATTACACAAAGGGTGATTCAGTTGGAAATCTTCTCATAGGTGAATTTTCTCCATCAATTCTGGTGAGTGTGGGCAATTCACTCTGAAGTATCACTATGTGTATTTTATAGATACTATCTCACTTGGTTCTGCGGATTACTGTTTATGTGTTGCTTTTTTGCAACTTTTATCTCAGACAGGACAGTAAAATGATATGTAGGTGTAAAAAGGTTTTTTAAAACTGTTTGCCATTGTAAAAACTAATATTTTTGAAAATTAGGGAAGGATTGGCCGTAAAAAAAACCAATTTTTTTGCTAAAAATTTACAAATCTTGAGAAATATATTTTTTGCTGCTATTTCAACAATCAGTATTCAAATTCCCCATGTCAAATTTAGGGTAAGTGAAAAATTGCTGGGATTGAGAATGAAGGAATTTGGATTATTATTGCCTTATTTTGGTCAATCTTCTTTTGGGAAAGTTTTGACCATTTTAAAATTTGTTGATTTGTTAGTGAAAACCTTTTAATAGCAAAAATGAAGAAAAATAGCCAGCAATAATCAAAAAATTTGCCACTTCTAAAAATATCTAGGTAAAACAAAAAAATTGCCACTTGTCAAAACTTTTAAAAAAGCTGGATGAGACTCTAGGAATTTTGTTGTAAAATGCATCTTTGTATAAAACATCTTGTAGCAAAAAAACACTTTTTGGAGTAAGTTGCTATATTTTACCTTCTCCTTTTGCTTTTCAATAATTAAACTTTCTTTGGTCTTTTAAATGAAAAAATATTAGAAATTTATTTCTGTAATAAATGGTCTTCTTTCATTTCAAAATATTACAGAGTATTTATAAGACAGTTAAATACTGACATACATTTACTTTAATTTTTCATAATTCTAATTATGTATTGTAATTGAAATTTAATAGCATAAACTAGATTAATATATTTAGTATAAAATTTGGATTTCCTATATAATTTCTATTTCCTATCAATCAAAAAATTTTAAGGCAAAAATTTTGCATCAAATAATTTCATGTATTCAGCATATACCATCAAGGTAACGGCATTAACTGGAAAACCACGTAAACATATCACACCTATTCCACGATAAAATATCTTAACACCACCTTCCTGATACGTTTTAATTACACAATCCATAAAATTATGGTATAATTTTTTGTCAACATCAGCTTGCATTCGACTTTTAAGTACATCAAAAGGCACTATGGTCGCCCAGCTTACAACACCAGCCAGCCCTCCTGCCATGAAGTTTATAACTGGATGTGGAACAGATTTCAAATGTCTGTTACCTTCATAAGATGTGAATTCAAACACTGTAAAATATATGGAGCTAGCAATAACATCTCTCGGTAGCTGTGATGACAGTCCTCGAAACATACCAGAAAATCCTCTGTGTTTTACTATGTCAACAACACCTTCAACTGGTCCTTTGTAGAATTTAAGACCTAAAAATGATCATATAAATGTTTGCTACATGTAGTTGGGAGAAAAGTTAGCAGATATTCAGAGGAGAAGATTTTGTAAAGATTACAAAATTTACAAAAACTGGTAAAAATTACTTTAAAGGGCAATAACACCTTAAGGGGTCAACTGACCATTTTAATTCATCTGAAAATTTGAGGGCAGATAGATATTTACTTGATAAACAAGTTAATACAAATCCCAAATCACATACTTTAACAGTGTTCTCCTAACAAAAATTTGAAGGACGGGGTTATAAAGAGATGTAATTTGGAATTTTAATTTTTGAAGGATGGGGACCTAAGTTACTAGTCGGGCACCAATATGCTTAAACACTCCAGGGAAAACACTGCTTAGTCTGTGCTACTCTCCAGTTTTACTTTCAGTTGTTATTCTTTCCTTTTAACATGTCTAAATACAAAAGTCCATACTTTATTGTTAAGTCTGCAGATATTGAGCTAATACTGTGAATTTTTTTTTTGGGATACCAATTTTCGTGGATTGAGGAAAAATTGATTTTAGTAGATATTTCGTTTTTTGCCAAAATAAGCATACTAGCTTATAGAAAATCTGTACTTCGGTGATTTTTTTTTTAATTCAAGGTTCACCTTTACCAACGAAATCCACGAAAATTTGTATCCATAGAATAATAATAGAATTTGGTATGTAGTTGTGACAAGTTGTCCTTTGATATTTTTGTTCGAGCATATTGTTTTTCTGTTTAACATTTCATACCGATATAACATGTTACTTTATTATTCTTCCCTTAGTTTATTTATTTCAATTTACATTGTATCATAGGTCAAATTTATTTGTTCAGTGTATGTTCACTGGTGTTAATATGTCCTTTGATTGAGTTAAGCTATTTCAGTTGATATTTTATAGTGTGTCTTTCTATGTTGTGATGTTACACTATTGTTTTAGAAAAAGGGTGAAGGTTTGGTACCATTAAAACGTTTAAACCCGCTGCATTTGTTTGCACCTGTCCTAAGTCAGGAATCTGATGTTCAATAGTTGTCGTTTGTTGATGTGGTTCATAAGAGTTTCTCGTTTCTCGTTTTTTATATAGATTAGACCGTTGGTTTTCCCGTTTGAATGGTTTTACACTAGTAATTTTTGGGGCCCTTTATAGCTTACTGTTCGGTGTGAGCCAAGGTTCCATGTTGAAGACAGTACTTTGACCTATAATGGTTTACTTTTATAAATTTTGACTTGGATGGCGAGTTGTCTCATTGGCACTCATACCACATCTTCTTATATCTATTTTGATGATTATTTCAATTTTGTTTTAAGTTACAGCTGACTGTCTTAAATAGAATTACTGGACTTTGGTTTAGAAAACTCCTTCAAACTAAATTACCTTTGTTGTTGCCATGAGGTATCTGTGACTGTAAGACAACTTTAATAACCTCAATAGGACAAGCTATTATTAGCTGGAAAACTCCTGCCATACCACTGGCAATAGCTATTTTTAGATAATCTGGATGGTCATGTTGTTTGTCTGCACTGGTACCCATGACTTTCAGTATTTGGTTGTATGATCCAAAAAACACAGAGTTTATAACTCCTGCTGATAACATAGGCCATGACAGACCTCTGAAAAAGCCTTTTGACTGAAAGAGAGTAAAAGTTCTTGGTCTATTAAATTGACTTTCTTTGGTATGTTTAAGTTAATTGTTAGGGCACTGTTTACTTTCAATAAGACCAAATAGTCATCTGTTGGTTTTTCGGTATTGCTCACAATTCATTTCTGCCATTTGAACTTATGAGTAAAACAAAAATACCAAGTAAGGTTGTTCCCCATTTCTAAAGGATGTGTCATAAATAATAAATACTATCATACAGCTGACCAAAAACTGGGAATTCAACACTTGAGCCTAGAGATACAGAACTATATACTATAAATTCAAAAAAGTTTGTGTGCATTTATTATTGTGATAATTGAGCAATGAACATAAATATGCAAAAATTATTACAATTTCAGGAAATGCTTCACACAAATAATGCTATCAATACTAAAAATGTGAATCTTTATTTTTGTGACACCTATCCAGTCGCAATTTCCACAATGACAAAAACGTCACAAAATTTCTGAATTTACTATGATTTGGGTCAATTGTAGGAATTGAAAAGTTGGATCATTTTCAAATTCATTCTGGAGGTAAAGGTAAATTATGTTTTGACATGACAGACGAAGCCCAGACTGAACATAATAAGTCAACTTAAAATACAAACCCATGTTTGTTTCTTTATACTATCAATACAATCCCAAACATTCTTGTAACTATTGCCTCTAGCTTGAACCTGCAGCTGGACCTAAAATAAGGGAAAATGTATACTATAATTCAAACTAACATGGACTTAAGTTATATACATGTACCACAAATGCTGTAATGAGTGAAATATAAAAATTCATTTCAGTTCAATGATAGACATCTAACAACCCTTTTTATGCTCCCCCCCAAAACAAAACAAAACAAAACAAAACATTTGGGAGCTTATACTTGTTGCTTTGTACTTCCATCGAGACAAATACTTTCTGGATGATATCTTGAGTTTCCCTTGCTTAATTAAGATGATTCTTATATTGATGGAAGATATAGGGAAGGGGGAGGAGCCTATTGATTTTTAAGTCAATAGGTCAAAGTTCAAGGTAACTGTTACTAAAATATATAACATGAAATTCTTCAAAATCTTGGTTTCTAGATGAAGTCTCTTAAATATGGCCTTTAATTTTGTTGAATATGACAGACCAGACATGGCACTCATTTTTTTATTTCTCAATTAATGTTCAGTTTGGGAAGTGCCAATTTTTACTTGTTTGACAATATATTAAAAGAAAAGGATGCACTGAAGCATTAGTATATTTTGACAATATTATTAAGGGACAAAGTACAATTTTTCACTGATTTAAAAAAAAAAAAAAAGTAAGATAGTTATCCTTATGGCTCATTTCCATGTCAAAACCAAATAAAATATGTGTAGTTCCATGCAGTTTCCATATCAACGATACTTTTAAGCACTGTTAATAGTCACAATGTGTCATTTGTATTTTATTACGTGTTTATATTTTTTTCTCTCATCAAAATAAACAAAAATCCTAGCCAATTTTTTCAGCATTGTAACCACAACCACATACATTATTTTATTTTGTCTTTTAATAGTAATTCAATTTAAAAACCAGTCAGGTAGTTTAAGCTCTATAATATCGCAATAAAATTGAGAATGGAAATGGGGAATGTGTCAAAGAAACAACAACCCAACCAAAGAGCAGAAAACAGCCCAAGGCCACCAATGGGTCTTCAACACAGCGAGAAAATCCCGCACCCGGAGGCGGGCTTCAGCTGACCCCGAAACATAAATGTGTACTAGTTCAGTGAAAATAGACGTCACACTAAACTCCGAAACATATAAATGAACTAAAATTTAAAAAAAACATACAAGACTACCAAAGGCCAGAGGCTCCTAACTTGGGACAGGCGCAAAAATGTGGTGGGGTTAAACATGGTTTGTGAGATCTCAACCCTCCCCCTATACCTCTAACCAATGTAGAATAAACAAACACATAGCAATACGCACAGTAAAACTCAATTTAAAAGATTAAAAGAAGTCTGAGTCTGATGTCAGAATAGGCAACAGAAGAAACTAAGCAAAATGACAATGCATATATAGTTGTGAGGTCATAAAAAAGCCATTTCTTAGCAGTTTCTTTCTTGAAAATCCATTTAATTTGGTCCATTTTTAAAAATGTTTTAAGATTACAAAATATAGTCTTAACATGGAGTAAGTTATGTATAGCATGTAACATAATACATGCTATACATAACTTACATAAGTCAGATGAGTGAAACATTTATTTTGGAGCCTTGAGTTTGTTTTTAAAGTTGCAATTATTCTTCTCATCCAATTACTATAATAATAAGTATAAACTGTATGGGATAGTGTAAAGTTTTACGAGTGAGACAGTCCAACTAAAGGAGCTTGTTTATGAGTAGTACACATCTAGTACTTCATCCTCATCAAGGACAATTCTTAGTTACGGTAATAGTACATGGGGACATGTAAATGAAAAAATTAAAATATACCTCAGTACCTTAACTGTATCAAATGGATGCCCAACTAATACTCCTGCAGACCCTGCAAATATACATGTATATATATATATATATATATATATTGTGGATTCATTATTGTTCATGGGATCCATTATTTTTTTGATAATGATTTCTTTGGTGTATCTGTGAACTGCATATATCTACATTTCTTTATTGATGTATATTAAAAAATACATGAAAAGTTATTTTGCAGTTCTCTGGTTGTGATATTGTAATGGTATGAAGAAGAGAATACATACTTTAATCTTATTTATATTTATATCTTATTACATGGAAAAATATGTTTTATTGGTTTTTTTTTGGCAAATCAATAGTAAAGATTATAAAATTTTGTCTATAAACAAAAAATGCAACAAAATATCGACATCTTTCTTAATGCAGTGAGAGGATCTATATATTAATATAGTTGTCTGAAATATAATATTTCAATAAATATTGTTTGACTAAGATTTAGAACTCTTTCAATTGTTGTCTCACCAGAAATTAATCCACCAAAGAAATCGTGGAAGATACCATCTGCCATATTGTCTTCTGAGGTTCAGTTTACCCCAACATACTCTGCTATTTCCTTCAAAATTACACTGTCTTCATCAATATCATTGTCTGAAAAGAAAATTATACTTAATCATTATTTCCTAAATAAACAATTGTAAGACCTATAGTGAACTCAGGTGCCCTAGAATGGTCGGCAGATCCTGCTACAGTACTAGATACAGATGTTCAAAATATTTAGGCTCTGTATAAAACTAATTAAGGAGATGTGGTATGATTGCCAATGAGATAACTATTTATCAAAGTCCAAATGATGTTGATATAAGACAATATAGGTCATGAACAATTAGCAAACCCCATACTGTATAGTAAGGTAAAAAAGGCCCTGACATGACAAAATGTGAATCAATTCAATCAAGAAACCAATGACCTGATTTATGACAAAACAAATGCAAAAAACATACCGGAATAGCCAACAATAACCACTTATTTATAGGATCCTCAATTTGGATAGGCACATAAAGAATGTAGTTGGATTAAAAATGTTTATGAGGAGTGCCTTTAAAGTGTGAAATGAAGGAAAGAAATAAAACGAAAAGAAACAAAAATAAACAATATGAAACATTTCAATGAATTACATACTAGTCTTTTAACAACAAGTTATATCAGTCAATCTCAATTTAAACCCGTGTTTAGTGGTCCCTGACAACATTTCTAAATTTTGAAATGTTAGATGAAAGTCTGCTCAAGTTATTGTATGGAAACCAAAATTTGGGCTATTTTCCTCTTTATCAAGGGGCATAACTCTAGAAAGACAAAAGTGAAAGCAGACATATTCAAGATGGATCTGAATTAAGAGATCACTTAAATATTTCCAAATTTCAAATAATAAAGTAGTCTTACTCAAGTTAAACAGATTTTTGATAATTTTTTATAAAATAATCACATACTGTATATTTGCTTAAATATGTTGATTCACAAGAGCAAATTAAAATCTAGCTGTCAGAGGGCACAATAAAGGTGATTGTTGTGTTCAAGTGTAACCACTTTTGGGATTGTTTTCTGGAGCTATTTTTCCAAACATCAGGTGTTGTAAATTCTAAACAAGTGAGGTCTATTGATCCTGAGAGTATATTCCACAAACATATATGTTTAAAATAATAGTCCTAGATTGATCAGGTAAAAGAATTGGCTTTTCTCCCCTTTAAATTTTTTTTTAAATTAAAACAAAAATAGGTGAAAGAGATCATTGTAAACAACTTGTCATAAATTCCAAAGAAAATGATTCTTTCCGTGACTTTAGTCCTTTTCGGGCAATCAAGTTTTTGTTTGTACTTTCATTTTCTACTTTCAAATTCGCAGCGCGAAATAAATTGATGATTTGAAGCGCCACCTTTTGTTTTGTTTTTGAAGAAAATGCCCGGATGTTTTCAAATTTGGCACAACCTGACCGATATTGACACAAGAATATATCGACAATTAAGGCAAAGTAAAATTACATCTTTAAATTTGCGAACAAAGGAATAACTAAAGTTTATTACGCGCACAAGGAAAAATAAAGTTATTTCACGCCTTCACTATAAATTAGGTAGTTTTTCAGTCTAGGTCCAAACAAAATTGTCATGTGTTTCCGCCAATTTCCTTTGATTGCGCATGCGCTTGAGCGGAAGTATGGGAAAAAATGTACGCCCACGTGATTTTAAACCAATCATTTTGCAGGATTTCTTGATGACAAGTTGTTGTTTCATTTAGTCGTGGTAGCCAAATTTCTGTTTAATGTTTCCAAAATGACTTTTCCCAAATAACTCGACGAAGAAAACAGAAGATCATCACGAAGCAGTGAGGGAAGTGTTTCTCTTTCACAGGAGGAAACAGATTGTTTTCAAAATGGTAATTTTGTGTGTAAATTGTCAAAGAAACGTGCTTTCAAAACGCGTCGGCCTGAAATTGGCTGAATCTTGTAAACAATTTTGATGTCCCGGCTTCAATTATTTGTTTTCCTTAGTATTTATCAAATTATTATTACTTCTCAAAAGTTGATAAGCAAGTATGTTGATTAGCAATTCCCTTGTTTTGATTCCATGTTAGAACAAACTGCTGCGAAACAAAATCTGAGAAAAGGGGGGTTGCACACTGAGTATTTAAAAAAATGAGCAAATTAAATACATAAACAATTTTAAGCGAACAGCATTGATAGGAATGAACAGTTTTCATTATTTACCTTACTGTTTGTTTATCTTTTAAATGCATGTAAGTGCGACCTAGGAAGTTCTCATCACACCATTTGAAAGCAAAACATTCTCGTTTACATATATTCTGTATTTAACAGCCTAACATTACATTGATGCAACAGTTTCTTACACATTCAGTAGGTTTGGAATAACATATATTGATGTAATACAAAAAATGGGATAACAGGATTCATCCAAAACATCACACAGTACTTAACAACAGTCACCACATCAACCACTAGTCCAAATAATTATGATGTCTGGGACGGCTATTTTGAGTTTCTGCTTTGACATCTGAGTTGAGGAAGGGTCTAGAAAAATCAAAATATCCTCAAAAGACGTCATGATTATGTGGACAATCGGCCACAAGCACCCAGTACCCTTCTCCAGGGATTTAAAAATGATAAACCCTGCCAAGTATGGTCCAGATGTGTCCTTCATTGGAATATGACAATGAAAATCTTCCTAATAAACTTAAGAATAGTTACAAACTTTAATACTAAAATAACATATATTAAAGAATTCCTTTAACTTAAATGAATAAGGGATAATGACAGATATGTCAGAAAATGAAGTTTGACTATTTCCTGATAATTCTATACATTTACACTAAACTTTAAATACAAAATACTGTGTATCCTAAGACTTCCATTCTAAAATCTTTGCACTCAAAGTGATATAGTCAACTGTCAAAATTCTGATTGAAGCAGAACTGTTAAAAGTCAAGACTCGGGTTGAAATAGAACTGTAAATAACTAATAATCCCCCTGAGGTACATCCTGACTGACCATACCAGTGCTCTTAACAAAAATAGATACTCAAACAGTCAAGGGTCTAACTTAAATAAGTTATTAGAGAAAAATAACATACATTTGTTATTGAAGGCTAAAAAATCAAAAATCTGTGATAACATATGTATGTTACATGTTACAAAGGGGCATTATACATCCTTTATTTTGTTAAATTGTGTACTAGTTCTATTGATATTATAGTTGTCTTTATGCAGGGCTCACACTACTCCAGAATCATAGGGAGAAGTGACTTCTCTTTTTGAAACTGATAGGGAGAAGTGGTGAGATTTGAAAGAGAAGTGCTCCTTCGTGCGCTGCGCTACAATGTTTTGATTTTACTATAGTATAAAGGGTCATATGTAAATAATGTTCTTTTTATATTGTTCAATTCATATCTGAGTATACAATTAAATTAACAGTTCAAATTCAAAGTTGTTTAGTTTAGGTTCTTGTGAGAAACTACCAACTAAATATCTAGCACTAAAAGATTTTTTTTATGTCAAAAGGTAAAGAAATTCTAATATATGAATTACAATTCAATTAAAAACTATCTTGTTTATCATGTTATGAAATTCACTGTTTCTCATCAAAAGATATACAAAGTTAAGCTGGGCCATAATATATTGATATTAGTAGTTAAGCAACTTGGATCAACTTTAATCAATATTTTGAAACAATCCATATAATTTATATGGAATTATATACATTTATTAATTAGATCTAACCAAAAGTCTGTTAATGCGTGTGGAATGCGTAATTTTTCCTTTTGGGATCAAAATTCTTCTGTAAGCTTTTCCATTCACGCGTCCGTGGTTATTATTGTAAAAATACGGATTTCGGTCATAGCTGGTCCGGTTCCGATCCGTAGTAAGTAAACGATTAATGGCGGAGGTAGAAAATTTACAAAAATAAACGATGTTTGACAAGCTATTTGGAAAGGAATATGACGTTTTTGGGAAGTTTGCTATAGCAATACTTTCCTTAGGCGTCGGCCTCAAACTTCCGGTGACAGACTATCGCAAATGTTCTGCTCCAAGATAATGTAGTACTAGTGTTTGAATACTGATTGTAAGAAGATTCTTTTGAAATTTTGAGTCCTTTTGAAAAGATTACAGCTTGAATAAAAAAGGAATGAATGTTCATCGACAGTTCAGATGAATTTAACTTCATTTTGAAAATAACTATCACAAACACTACTTCATGGATCTCCCATGCGCTGAAGAGAAAATCAAAGAAATCTCACGCGAGACAGCGTTTAATTCATTCATGAATATTTCATGAATGAACATTTTCCGCGCTTTTTTACTATGTACGATATTTACAAATGTTTATTATTAAATAAGTAAAGTCTGAGTGTATCGAAAGAATCCTGTATGGCTGACATTACTGATATGTTTTGACCAAGCCTTCGGATAATTGACAAGAGATAAAAGTTTGATTGAACAATTATACACAGGTGACAGAAATACTCGATAATCATATGGCTATGTCACACGCCATCGATGAGTAAAGGTAAATACCGGCTATGATAGAAAGGTGCATGTTTTTGTTAAAACATCGATCAGAATGTTTTGATGCCAAAAACATTTGAAAACTTTTAAATTCCGCTATTTAAATACTAGACAAAAGTAGGCGAAACACCGGGTTGCGCGGAACACTTACGATTTTTTTTCAATTCCGTGCTCTAACTTTAGTGTGCCTCAACCAAATGTTATGAAACTTATGCAAAATACTTTTAACCACAACACCAAGATCAAGTTTGAATTTCGGTGCCGTCATTTTACTGTTGTTGTTAGGGTTATGCCCAGTTACGAATGGAAAAAAAATACTATAAAATCACAGGCCCTAGATATGGCATGGGCACATAAAGAAATTAACAGAGCTTATTGTATATTTGATTATTTTAGAACAACAGTTCAAGGTTGCAATAGAAAATATCAAAATTTTATATGACAAACTTTTATGAAAAAAAGAAAATGGTTTAGTTAAAAATATCAAAGCTGTGATTGAATACATATTTAAAATAATACACATCTATAACCTATTTGAAAAAATACACATCTACAGTTGCAAACTTCCCAGAGGTGCTATCCAGCACTTTGATTAATGCAATAAATGGATTAAACATTTACTGGAGGAAACTTTTATCACTTTCAAATGCAGTAACAAACTTATTTTGCCGCCGAAAGTTAGATTGATGTACGCTCTTTGAGAAACAAGTACCAGAAGTGCATGCAGTGATAAAAAGTTGTCTTTTTATTAAATAACCTGCTACACACTGTAAAGTCAATGCTTTAACCTCGTTTCTTTAGAAAATGAATCGTTTATGTCTGAATTTCTTTAATAATCAATAAAAAATTGATGTTTTATCAACTTGGTACAAATTGAAAATGTCCGATGACGAAAGCGACTGAAAGCGAGTATCGTAAACAACAGGGCGACTTGTTTTCGCTTTTGAGGGTCGGGCAAAGCGAAGTGACGGACGGGAAAGCGACTTCTTCGCCCTAGTCGCCTGGAAGCGTGAGCCCTGTTTATGTATATTAAACTTTAGAAAGATATAACAGCCCATTGCAGGGTTCTCACAAAGGTGAGTCCATGAGTCGTGGACTCATGAAAATCTGTCTAGACTCACCATTTTCAAAACTGGTGAGTCCAAAGATGCATCAAGATTGAAATATTTTGTATAAACTGAACACGCATATCATCATTTTATAGCAAAAGTTTAAAAGAAATCTGAATTTAATCTCATTTCATTGCTGTTTTAGGTCATGGAGACTAAAATGATAAAAATATTGTAATAAAATATCTTCATCTTACTGTTTGACTCACCATGGCCAAAAATAACGAGTCCCTGGACTCACTTTTAAAAATCCTTAGCGAGAACCCTGCCATTGTTTGCCAATCATGCATAACACACCCATGTTATTACAGAAAAAATATGCCTGTAATAACTAAAGGGTGTTATTACAGCTTCTCTACATCTATTCAAAGCCTTTTCTCCTACATATATCACAATGTATTTTAATTTATTGTAATAAATAATGGTAAGAGCATGTAATGAGGTTCTGCGCAAGCTTCCTAGTCATTCCCAAGTGTCTCATGTAATAAGTTAAATGCCTGTAATAACTTAGCCTTGTTAAATGCCTGTAATAACTTAGCCTTGTTATTACAGCTAAGTTATCACTTAAAAGCCTTGTCTCATTGATTTACCATGGTTGATCAAAAATGTATTAATTGAATTGGAAAATTAGTTTTCAAGGTTATGTATTAAGTTACTGCACAAGTTTCAAGAATTCCCAAGTGCCCACTGAAAATAAAAAATTTTATGGTACATTTAACTGATAACAAACATATGTTACTACAGATTAAGAGAAAGTATCCATAATAACTCATGTATGTTATTTTTCTCTAATAACTTATTCAAGTTACACCCTTGACTGTCAAACAGCAATGAACAACACATGGTCAAGATAGGGACTATTGGTACAGACAGAAAACAGGAAGAATGGGTAAAAAAGTCTCCATTTTTAGTACCACTCATTCTATTTAGATACATGTAGCTCCGACAGGAAGATTATGTCAACTTAACCATGAAAATTGTAGATTGTAGATAAGTTCATTGCATATTCAGACATTAATATATTTTATACATGAAATAGATGAAATTCTCTTCATAAAAAAAATTGTTCCGACATACTTTCAGACTGGTGATGAGCCACCCTACTTAGCTGTTGGCACTGAAGTTAGTGCCAAGTACAGAGGTGCATTTTGTGAGGCTAAAGTGAAGAAGCTTGTTAGATCTGTAAAATGCAAGGTATGTTTAATAACAGACTTTTTTATATAGACTAGACCGTTGGTTTTATCGTTTGAATGGTTTTACACTAGTACTTTTGGGGCCCTTTATAGCTTGTTGTTCGTGTGAGCCAAGGCTCCGTGTTGAAGGCCGTACATTGACCTATAATGGTTTACTTTTATAAATTGTTATTTGGATGGAGAGTTGTCTCATTGGCACTCACACCACATCTTCCTATATCTATTTAACAGTTTGGCAGTGGACCAATGTTTTTTCACTATAGTATAAAACTTCATTCATTGTTGTCCTATGTCCAAAAATTTTGGAATATGATATAAAGAGAGCTATGGGGTATACATCAGACATCAACCCAACAACACAATTAACATCTCTGGGTCAATATTGGTTTAACCCCAAATAACGATAAACATAAGAGCAGACTGAAGTATAGATCTCTGGTATTTTGCGATCATGAAAGTAGCCAACAAGAAAGTTTGATTAGTAAGTCATTGGATTAATAGTGTTTTGTATTATCTGTACAAAATACAAGTATTTATGTCTTTTACAGGTGATACTGAAAGACTCGCAGATATCAATGATGGTAACAGACGATCAGCTGAAAGGAATTTTAAAGGTAATTGGTAGTGCAGTCTTCTTTGTAACTTTGAAGGGATTTCAGTAATTGCTGGGTAGAAAACACATGTAACAAAATAACAAAACCTGTATTATCATTCTTAAACCCCCAAAGTTGGTGATATCCCCATTTGTAATTTTTTTTATGAAAACCAAAGCCCACAGATTATTAGGATAAATTACAACATGCCTACCATACATGTACATATAGCTTTAGATGCAGTGAATTTGTTAAGTTTTCAAGTTAAAATGTCATAAGCATCTAGTCTATGCAGAGCAAAATGAAACTTGATTATATTTTGAATTCATTACAGACTCAAAAAGAAGAAAAAAATGTTGTTAAAATAAAACTTATGTTTGGGGAAAAACATGCATGAAGTATGATGATTGTTTTTAGATTGGTGAAGTGGTAGAACTAAAGGACCCAGACTCTGGCCAGATGGTTAATGGTACCATCCACAAGATGACTGATTCCAGCATGTATACAGTTGGTGAGTAATCTCATGTTTTACTTGCGTGTGAATTTGAACCTATTTTGAACAGACTTCTTTACTGCAGCCACAATTTGGCGTCTTGACACCAATGAAAGAGCTCAATGCTTTAGAAAGAGTGTTATTATATTTTAAGCATACAATAAGTTTAAATCTCATGTATGAATATTATCTCACATGTTACTCATTGATCTTATTCTTATTTTCAATTTTAGTTTTTAATGATGGAGATGAAAGAACTCTGCGTAGAACCCAGTTGTGCCTGAAAGGAGAAAAACATTTTATTGAAAGTGAGGTAAGCCATTGAAAAAAAATTCACAAAAATTTATCCTTGTATGTTATGAAAAGAATAGAGAATTATATACTTTTATATTGTAATTTAATCTTAGTAACTGAAAGTAAAAAAAAACAAATGACAAACAATTTTCTCCTTGTTCATGTTGGTGCAAGCACATCCATGTAAAAGCCAATTCATTTAGGCACATCCCAGTAAAAGCCACTTTGTGCAGGCACAGTGCATGTAAAATCAACCTTGTGTAGGCACAATCCATGTACTATCTACTTAATGTATGCAGAGCCACACAGTCCAAGTACAGCTACTAAGTGCAGACACAGAAAAGCTACTTGGTGCAGAAACAGTCCACGTTAAAGCGTCTTGGTGCAGACACAGTCTATGTAAAAGCTACTTGGTGTGGACACAGTCAATGTAAAAACTACTTGATGCAGACATTCCGTGTAAAAGCTACTTAGTGCAGACACAATCCATGTATAAGCTACTTAGTGCAGACACAATCCACGTATAAGCTACTTAGTGCAGACACAATCCACGTATAAGCTACTTAGTGCAGACACAGTTTAGGTAAAAGCTACTTGGTGCAACCACATAAAAGTGTCTTGGTGAAGACAAATTCTGTGTAATACTCTTAAGCGCAGAAACAATCCACTTAAAAGCTACTTAGTGCAGACACATGTACAGTCCATGTAAAAGCTATGTATTGCAGACACAATCCATGTAAAAGCTTCTTGGTGCAGACACAATACATGTAAAAGCTACTTAGTGGAGACACAGTCCAGGTAAAAGCAACTTAGTGCAGACACAGTTCAAGTAAAAGGTACTTGGTGCAGACACAGTCCAGGTAAAAGTTACTTGGTGCAGGAACCATCCATATGAAAGCAACTTGGTTGAGGAACAGTCCAGGTAAAAACTACTCAGTACAGACACAGTCCATGTAAAAGCTACCATGAACAGACACAGTGCATGTGAAAGCTACTTAGAACAGACACTGTCCATGTAAAAGCTACTTGGTGCAGGGACAGTTGTAAAAGTTACTTGGTTCACACACAGTTGCTCAGACACAGTCCATGTAAAGGCTACTTGGTTTTGACACAGCCCATGCAAAAGCTACTAGTTGCAGACACAATCCATATGAACCATACTTCAGAGACAGTTCATATAAAAGCATCTTGGTTGAGGCATAGTCCATGTAAATGCTACTTGATGGTGGCACAGTTCATCAAAAAGCTACTTTTTGCATACACAGTCAATGTGAAAGCTACTTAGTTCAGGCACAGTCCATATTAAAGCTACTTGATGGAGACACAGTCCATGCAAAAATAATGGTTAAAACCAGGTTTTATAGCACCAATCTAGAAATAACACTATGATCATAGTTAAGTATTTTCTATTTATCTGCAACTGTTTTGGTGAGGCCAAATAAAAATATGTGTATGGTTTCAGTTACCCAACCAACCCTAGTGTAAACCCCCAACCCAAAAACTTTTAGAAATAACTTTTGAACAATCACATTCACATTTTATGGCATGTGAACTTCAATAATTAAATTGTGAACAGACTTCTGTAATCTGAATTTCCATTAGAAGTATCCACTACAGCAAAAAATGCAACAAATTCTGTTGTAACAAAATTAAAAAAACTAACATGTCTGTGTATAATATCTGACTCAGTGAAAACACAATTTTTTTCCGGATTTTGACATCCCCAAAATATATCTTAAAAAAAAGATGCTGACCTACCGACCCTGTTTTTTTTCAGGACGTAACTGGAACCACACATATATTTTTATTTGGTCTGATCCTATGGTTGCATGCTTGTCTTGAGTAGGGCAGTGTTGTTATTTCTATATATCCTCAACCAATAGATAACAAATTTAAAGTTGATTAAGCATGTAAAATTAAGGTATTAAAGCAAATACCAGTTGGATTATCATGTCTGTGATATGTGATTACACATGTATCTTTTATGCAGGGCTTCCAAAAAATCTTTGAGCCAGCCGGACATTTTATGTCTTATCCCAATTTTAATCCCTTAAGAATTAGTAACAAAAGGCAATTATGGTAATCATATAACCAATGATTGACAATTTAAAACGATATTAAACTTTACTTTGATATGAATTCGATGTTCTGGCGTAAACTGTTAAATTAACATTTCATCATTTGAAGTGTGCAACATCAGTGTACTAATATCTGCATTGGACTCTTTATTTGTGCAAAATGATGTTGTCAAAAACTTTACTTTCGTTTTTGAAAAGCACATTTTCCTAATACCGGATGTTGACTTGACAACGGTAAAACAGAGACCAGAGACAGATACGTAAAATCTGTGTGCGTTTACAAAGCACGATTGAGTTTAAGTAGCTCTCTCCACGTTATTTTATCAAGAAAATACTTGAAATGAAAGTCAGGTATCAATGATTATTTTAGCATTTTTGAAGAATCGGGATGCATAATTAAATTTCCCACCTGTGCACATGCACACTAGTTCAAACAACGTGGTTCTGACGACCTTTTTAAATTTTTCATCAAATCATATTTATAAACGTATTTCTGATTATTTTTATCTTTTTGAATAAAGAATTAGATGTAAACCGCTGAAATGTAAGAAAATAACTTTGAATAGACCAATCAATGTCCGGTACAAAATAGTTAACCTGTCAACTGAACAGGTAAAGTTCAGCTGTCCGACAACTAATTACCCTTGATTATAATGAGAAGGTATTAAAGTTAGGTTTGTTTTGATAGCACTTATTCATCATGTCACTTTTATGACCGGAAATGTCTGGCTGTTGGCAAAAGGTCGGGTCAAAAAGATCGCATAAACTTCCAAATTTTTTGATGAATTATGTTAAAATGACCGTCTCTTAAGAAAGCCTTGAAAACTAAAAGTAGATGTCCGTTCATGCTTTTCCCAGACGGACAATGTCCGGACAATTTAAAAATGTCCAGAATATATGACCGTTTTGGAAGCCATGCTTTTATGTACATATTATTTGCCTGATTTGCCACAGAACATGAATCATCAATCTGTTCATCTGCTAATAGAAAGGGAAAATTATTACAGTTAATAAGATGTAAACATTTTATTGCAGACTTTAGATAACTTACCCTTATCCCATCCTGAACATTTTGGTACACCAGTAATGCATGGAAAGAAGTCAAAGAGAGGCAGATATAGTGGAGGAGGGTAAGTCTGAGAGATATACTACATAAAAAAGTTAGAAAAAAACGATGACAAAATTTGCACACAAGAAGATACAATAAAGGTTGGATTCACATTCTAGATTCATCTTGCATTTTATCCTAATCTTAATCATGCTTGTAAAAGAAATTATTTAAGGTGGTACCAAACACCATGACTAAAATTAATTCGGCTCGTTTAATTTTCATAAAATTTTGACAAAATATGTACTTTGACCCTTTGATAAAAATATAAAAATTTCAAAAAACTTGAACCACACACTTTGTCGGAAAAAAATCATTGGATATATAGCAGTTTGACAAACACTAATTTTGATCATTGAGAAGCTTAATAGTACCTTAACAATAGAACACGATTAAAACGTTCAGCTGATTTTTAAAGAGTTATCTCCCTGTAGTGTTATGTACCACCTTAAAAGGAAATGTATTTATTAAAAAAAGGCTTGCTGATTATTAATTTTTTCAAAAATCCTGCACACAAGTTGACTACAGGCAGATTTCAAAACTAGTTATTATTATTGACAATTTACATGTATGTTTTTCTCTTGAAAATTTTTTAATTTTGTCTTGTAGTCTCATTTCAAAATGATGTGCACTTTTTTGACAGTTGGTTCAATGATATAAGTCATCTGTCTATTTTATGAGTAGTAAAGATTTTCTGTGTGACTTTGTATTGACTTATACTACAACATTTGTTAAGTAATATATTTTAACCTAGAATTGAGGATGAATTGGATGAAACAAGTTCAGAAGATGGTATCTCAAAGAGAGCATCTTACAAAGGTCGTTTAAAAGATCTTGTTGGCAAGGTGATGGTTTTAGATCACATAGATAAGAGAAAACAACAAGTTCCTGTCTTAGTTGTACTACCAGATGCCCAACCACCTGATCCAAAGAAAAAGGATCATATATTGGTCAAATCATTCAAGGATGGAAAATTGTAAGTATATTTGAAATAATGATATAAAATAACTCATCTATTATTACTGTTTTATATTAACATAATCTTTGTAACAGACAATTTGCATAAAAGTAAGACTTTGTGACTGGTTTCCTGTTTCAGTGATCTTTTTTGTTAGAAAATCAGGGGTAAAATAACAGAAAATGTTGGGTTTTATTTCATTTGAGTTCAAGAACTTGTGTTCATGAAACATGGAATACTCTGCTCATGTTTGTCTGGCTTTTTATTTTTACAGTATACATGCACAGAGAAAAGAGTTGAAGGAGTTTGCAAGAGATGTTGCCATTAAGAACGAAGATAAAGCATTAAAAGCAGGTATGTATTTACCAAAAAAAATAAAATATTTTCTGTTACGCATTTTGCCAAGAATTTGATCTAGCAGTACAGATTTTGGGGCTAACATAGATCAGAAGAATACAGCATATTTTTGTGTCCCACCTATGAAGTATTTCCCAACCTGTGCTTCTGTCTGTCCATCCTAAGGTGTAACTTTCGGTTTATGGTAGTTAAACATCAAGTTGAGGTTGAAAAGCATTATGCATGAAAGTTACTGTTGCAAAATATAGGAAGACACAAAACAATCCTTCGTAAATTCTTCAAAAAAATTATTTCTATTACTACCAAACTTTGGGGAAATGATCCCTTTTTGTCACGCCTTGACAGAGTCAAAAAGCGAGACATAGGTATGCTGTTTCAGGCGACGGCGGTTGCGTCAACAATGTATTAGTTTGTGATTAAATCTAGTTTATGGTGAACCACTAGTGGTTGGTCATTGATATTTGGTATGCAGTTGTATTAGCACTGGCACATCTTATTTCCATGGAGATTATTTGGCCCTACCCCTCAGTCATGGCCTATTGACTTTGAAACTTTTGCTTAGTTTACATGTATGTTTGTGATTAGGTCAGTTAATGGGGAACCACTAGTGGTAAGTCAATGATATTTGGTATGCAGTTGTATAAGCATTGGCATATCTCATTTCCATGGAGATTATTTGGCTCAGCCCCCTCCGTCATGGTCTATTGACTTTGAAACTTTTGCTTAGTTTACATGTATTAGCAGGGTTCTCGTTAAGACGCGCATACGCGTCCTGGACGCATGAAAATTGAGCTGGACGCGTCACTTTTGAAACCCGTGAGTCCCTGGGACGCGTCCGCATTGTATCGCCTGAGTCCCAAACGCATCGTTTTGCCTTAGAGATTCATGATCTCCGACATTGTTGACAAGAAACTAAACGGGAAGTCAATGTTGAAAAATTTACATGATGCGTAGATTAATATTTTTGTTGACTGATAATTATTTTTTTTAAATTAAACGTATTTCATCCTAAAAGTATAATAATTCTGTTCAAACTAATTAATAAATATATATATGTAAAAGTCACCGATGTTTTAAAAATTTTACGATTATTTGAAAAGCGTGAATATTTCCACGTGTTGAACATCACGTACATATCGATTGAAACAAAAAAAAGTAAATTTTGTTTGAGAATGTGAAATGAAATGATATAATATTTTAGTACTGTTACTACTATGCATAAAATAGATCGTAGAGCAGTGTAGATATAAAAATTTTACAGTTAAAAATAATTTTACTCAACATTTTCTCGTACATGTCGTATTGTGCATGTTGAACGTTGCGATCGTAAACAAAGGTGAAAAATGTTTTGAAATTGAAACAGATCGGATTAAAAAATGATTAAAGCCAAAATCATTATCATAAACAGTGTTCACTTTAGATTTGCTTGTTTTTATTAAAGACTATAATAATTATAATGATAAAAACATCAAAGTGATTATTAACTCAATTATAAGATAACAAGTCCTTTATTTAATATACAGAGACTATATGTCTCTGTTTAATATAATTAAAATTAATTAATAATGATGAACTGGGTACTAGCTTGTCTAACAAAATGACATCAGTATCACAATGAGTCAGTCAAAGTTAGTCCTTCTTCAAAAAGAAACCTGATGACATTGAATCATCAGTTCCAAGTAAAAGACCAAGAGTCAATGATCCACTACACCAAGAATTGATAGACATAGAAAGCCAAGTCTGTTATGTTGTAATGAACAATAACTATTAAGAGATCATAAATTTTATTGATATAATAAAACTACCAATCCAACACGTGTCGAAAAATTCTAGTTTAGTTTTAATTCCAATTCCGTCATATTTCATTAAGACACAAAAAATTACATGCATCCTGGACTCATCAAAATTTAGTGGGACTCACCATTTCTAAAAGTGATGAGTCCCAGGACTCACCATGAAAAATTCCTAGTGAGAACCCTGTATTAGTTTGTGATTAGGTCAGTTCAAGGGGAACCACTAGTGGTAAGTCAATGATATTTTGTATGCAGTTGTATAAGCATTGGCATATTTCATTTCCATGGAGAATATTTGGTCCAGCCCCCTCCGTCATGGTCTATTGACTTTGAAACTTTTGCTTAGTTTACATGTATTAGTTTGTGATTAGGTCAGTTCAAGGGGAACCATTAGTGGTAGGCCAATGTTAATATGTATGCAATTGTATAAGCAATGGCACATCTCATTTCCATGGAGAATATTTGGTCCCGCCCCCTCAGTCATGGTCTATTGACTTTGAAACTTTTGCTTAGTTTACATGTATTAGTTTGTGTTTAGATCAGTTTAAGATGAACCGCCTAATGTTAAGTCAATGATATTTGGTATGGAAATTTATTGGCATTTGCAAGTCTCATTTCCATGGAGATTATATAGCCCCACCCCCTCATCATGGTTCATTGACTTTGAAACTTTTACATAGTTTACAAGTCAATGTTTGTGTTTAGGTTTGTTGAAAGGGAACGACTTATGGTCTATTGTGTTTGGTATGCAGTTGTATTAGCATTGGCACATCTCATTTCCATGGAGATTGTTTTGCATTATCAAAAGTATAAAAAGGCAAGACATATTTCTGTGTTAACAGTTTATGAATACTTAATCAGTGTTCTTCACACATTTCACTTAGTATGGAATTTTGAAATCCTATCTTGTTTTTAAAAATTAAAGCTTCTCATCCTTATAAACACTTTATGTGGTAAATTCTGTTCCAATACAGAAACTCAAGCATGAAGAATGTTTCATAAGATCAAAGGAAAAAGTCGGCAAGCAGAATAAAGAGGTTGCTGTTTCATCGACATTTCCCGGTGGCATGTAGTCCCTTGGCTGTCTTGCTGACTTTATTATTAAATTATTAATTTAATGTCCATTTTGGTCATATAGCTCTTCATCTGCTTTTGTTCTTATGCATCCTTGGCTCTCAAAATATTCGGCTTTTAGCATTCCTGATGAAGGTAAATCCAGAAAAGCACTTTGGAAGCATGAAATTTATAAAGTGTTTGTTTTCATTTTTAATTGCAGCCTTAGAAAAGACCTTGATGTATTATGACACCCAAGATTTACCGGTCGACTGGGATCATGATGAATTACTTGGTACAGATGATGATGAAGATTTTAATGAGGAAGAGGTAGGAATTTCTTATGATTAAGTGTTGCAATGATTTCCTAACCTTTGTTGTTATCATGGTCGTTTAGTGAAATTGTTATGAAATAGAAATATGCTATGAATAAAACTTTAGGGAAATTCCACTTCTGATGAGTTCTTATCTGCTTATTGCTTAATCTCAATTCTGAAAATAATGTTTGGACGTTTTCATTAAAAGAAATGATTGACCATGTTGATTGATTGTTTGAAATCCAGTTGCAAATATTTCATGCATTTTCATATAACAGTAAAAGAATGCATGTAACATCTAAAGTTGTGTATTATGTAAAAGTTTCGACTGTCTTGAGACTTCATCATGTTTAAACATATTTTTTTCATTCATCGATAACTATAAATACTACAGGTCAGAAATTTTTTTTTTATGTCTTGGACAGAAGGATATTAATGAGGCTGAGACCAATAGTTACATCAATCTATGTCATTTGGACTCTCCTGTAGTTGAATATAGGATATCATAAATATGGTCAAACCATTAAGAGCTTTTCCTGAATTAATTTTGAATGGGGGGGGGGGGCACTTTTATTAAAATTTGATTGGTGGTAGATATTTTAGACACACAACCTTAATAATATGAAATAATCAATTTAAATTTTATGCATGACAGGGTTAAATAAAAGTGCCTTCCTTTTCAGATTAGTGAATCGAATTTCACTTAATGATTCCAGACTCATAGTATTTAGATTTGTTTTTGTTGCACAAATGAATAGAGCATTACTTTCATGCATTGGTAAACATTAGATTTATGTATAGGAACTGTGTGTTTATTATTGCTTTATATTAGTTTCAGCCCCTGAAACAGGTATTACGGTTATATTTTCTGTGCACATTTTCACTCCTTGAATAACAAGGTGGTTTGTTAACATGCTGAATAATGTATAATAAATATGTTTCTCATTGAAGTATAAAGCACCTTTTTATGTTAAAAAATGTGTTTTATTTCACATGGATGTTCATCTATATAAGTGCTTAATAATTCAAGATGAAAATGTTTGTCGATAAGATGTATTCTGGTTCCCTGATAGTTGTTTATTAGAACACATTATCATGATTATATGATGTATATTGTGAAATGGAAGAAAATTTGAGGCTTAAAGCTTTCATATTTTGAGAAGGGAGATAACTGTACATCTCAAACTAATTTATTGTTTTTGGTTTTATTTTTAAGAAACCAGAATGCATTAAAACTGATAAAATTATCCTTCACAATAATCTAATCTTCAGTTTATACTAATACAAGATCTGGATAACAGTATTGTAAAGTTCTGTAAGTCTTACTTGCTGTTTGTTGGAATTGACAGTACATGTTTAAAAGAAATGAAATTCATTCTCCCAACCTCTTCATGACTGAAGTGTGTTACATTAATGTGCACTATTTCCATTGTGAATTTATTGAAGGTGAATGTCTCAAACATTTAATTCGTTCATGTCAATGAAAACATAGCAATAATACCATTATACATTACAATCTATTTTCTGATTATGTTGCTAAGTTGTGTATTGTTAAAATAAACAAATTATGGGAAACTGATATATAATATCCCACTCAGTATGCTCAGTGAGGATAAGATATTTTCCAGCTTTTAATAAAAATATGCCAACCCGTCAATCTGTATTTTTTGGGGAAGAAACCCTAAATACATGTATATTTTTATACCCCACCTATGATAGTAGAGGGGCATTATGTTTTTATGCCCCGGCCGTAGCGGTGGGGGCATTAAGTTTTACCCTTGTCCGTCTGTACGTACGTCCCAAAATTGGTTTCCGTTCTCTAACTTGAGTTTGCCTCAACCAAATGTTATGAAACTTATACACAATGCTTATTACCACAAAACACACATCAAGTTTGAATTTTGGTGGCGTCACTTTAACCGTTCTAGAGTTATGCCCCTTTATAAAAGGAAAAATTGCAAAATTTTTAGTTTCCGTTCTCTAACTTAAGTTTGCCTTACCAAATGTTATGAAACTTATACACAATGCTTATTACCACAAAACACAGATCAAGTATGAATTTTGGTGGTGTCACTTTAACCGTTCTAGAGTTATGCCCATTTATAAATGGAAAAATTGCAAAATTTTTATTTTCTTCTAAATATCAAGTAATTTATAAAATTGGAGTTATCTTCCTTTGTCCATGATTAACGTTGAATCAACTACAATCAATGTTTAATTTTGACTTCCACTGATAAAACACAGATCAAGTTGAATTTGGGTAGTGTCACATTAACCATTATTGAGTTACGCCCCTTTATAAATCAAAAGATTGCAAAATTTTTAGTTTCCATTCTGTAACTTAAGTTTGCCCCAACCAAACATTATGAAACCTATACACAATATTCATTACCACAAAACTAAGATCAAGTACAAATTTTTGTTTCCGTTTTCTAACTTTAATTTGCCTCAACCAAATGTTATGAAACTTATACACAATGCTTATTACTGCATAATACAGATTAAGTACGAAATTTGGTCAGGTGGCAACACTTTCACCATTCTTGAGTTATGTCCCTTTATAAACATAAAAATTGCTGAATTTTTCGTTTCCGTTCTCTAACTTTAGTTTGTCTCAACCTAATGTTATAAAACTTATACACAACCGTTCTAGAGTAATGCATGTTTACAAATAGAAAAATTGCTGAATTTTTAGTTTCTGTTCTCTACTAAAGTTAGCCTTAACCAAATGTTAGACTTACACACAATGCTTATTACCACAAAACTCAGATCAAGTTCAAATTTGGGTAGCGTCACTTTTACTGTTCTTCAGTTATGTCCATTTATAACTATATGATATGCAAGTGGGGGCATCATCTGTGTCCACATGTGGACACTATCCACATTTATTTGGTCTGTGTTCGTTCGTCTGTCTGTCCCGCTTCAGGTTAAAGTTTTTAGTCAAGGTAGTTTTTTATGAAGTTGAAGTCCAATCAATTTGAAATTTAGTACACATGTTCCCTGTGATATGATCTTTCTAATTTTAATGCCAAATTAGAGTTTTGACCCCAATTTCACGGTCCACTGAACATAGGAAATGATAGTGCGAGTGGGGCATCGGTGTACTATGGACACATTCTTGTTGGTACTAAGACCATTCTAAACTGCTTTTTTACTACCAACTGAATTTATAAAAATATATATCAGATATTATATCAAATCTGTAGAAAAGTAGCTCCTGTTAGTTTCCATGTATTGTTAAACTCGATGGGTAATGGTATAAACAGGCAATCTTCACAGTAAACTTTTAAATCTACAGGCCCAGAGCTCAATTTTTGGAAAATTTTAGTTAGATTCTGTTGGCCTGTAGAGATGATTTTTATTATTTTGGCAAAATATCCTGGAAATGTTGATTGAAGTTGGTCATCAACCATGGAATTGTTGGCAGATGTCTTTTAATCAAATAATGCTTCGCATGTCATGTTGCATAAAATATAAATATATTGTGACATTGAAATATATGTTGTTATTTTATTTTTTAGTCATCCGATGATGAACCTAATGAAGCAAAAGACTGTTTTGTAGCACAGCTTTACAAGTTTATGGACGATAGAGGTAAAATAGAATATGCAAAATCTGTTATTATCTGTAAATCAAATTAAAAAAGAAAATCAATGTAAGTTGGTACATGGCTGCAAAAAATTACGCACAAGGATATTACATTTGTGAATGCATTTAATTTTCATTAGAAAACAGGGTACATGTCAATGAAACTAAAAAAGAAAAAAGAAAGCCGTTTGGATTTCAAGATGAACTTTCATGGTAGACAATTTTCTATACCTTATATATCAAGCTTTATATTTCCCCAAGTTAAGACAGTTGAATATTTATCAGAGATTACAAGGGCCTTGTCTGCTGAGTGGTCTAAGTAGGTGAACTACTGTATCTCTAGCCTGTCAACACTAAGGTTGTGATTTCGAGTCCTGCACATGGCAGGTGCGTTTGGCTCCAATCTTAATTGACTAGGATTGTCATTTTTCCTACCGAAGTTCAGTGGTTCTCTCCAGGCACTCTGGCTTCCTTTACCAATAAAAACTGGTTACCAGGAAATAGCCAACAGTGTTGAAAGTGGCGTTAAACACCAATCAATCAATCAGAGATTACTAATGATGTGACCCTAACACCAAATTCTTTACATAACAAAGTTTCTGACTTTGGAACTGCCTTTTATCTTGCTGTTTCAATTTTTGTTGGCAAAAAACTTTTGGTTTACTATTACACATAGTAATTTTCTCACATCAGTGCTCAGTATCAGGAATCAAATGCTGTAATAATGATTATAAACCTGTCCCAGATTTTTCTACACTTTTCAAGTTGAATCCTCTTGAAAGATAATGATGGCATTCATGTATAATAATTTTATAAAAATATTTGAAATTTTACCTTTTTTTTTTTATATTTTCAGGTACTCCTATTAATAAAGCCCCTGCTATTGTTAACAAAGACCTGAATCTCTACCGACTGTTTAAAGTTGTACAAAATATTGGTGGCTATAATAAGGTATGTATAGCCTTTGTTTCTTGGTCATATTTGTACCATGGTTATAATAAGGTATGTATAGCCTTTGTTTCTTGGTCATATTTGTACCATGTTTATAATAAGGTATGTATAGCCTTTGTTTCTTGGTCATATTTGTACCATGGTTATAATAAGGTATGTATAGCCTTTGTTTCTTGGTCATATTTGTACCATGTTTATAATAAGGTATGATAGCCTTTGTTTCTTGGTCATATTTGTACCAAGTATCACCCTTTATGTATCTAGTGTTATATTAGGCATTTATATGACAGACCTTTCTTGGTGTTCCTACTTATTGGAAGATTTTATATAGACAGAAGTAGTTTACCTAAAACGACAAAGTTATTTTTCATTTACCTGTATATATTATGAAACCGGTTTTTTCAAGAGTGATTATTTTCTAAGGGTTAAATATTTCATGGTGGTGTCTTGCCATGGCTTTGTTTGGACTTGTTTGTTTGCTTTTGGCCTTGAATGTTTGTCCCTAATATTTTATTAACTATGTATTTACATTCAGGTATCACAGATCAAATTTATTCGCTCATAGTGTGTTAATTTACGCTTTTGATTGAGTTAAGCCTTCCAATTGATATTTGATCGTGTGTTTTCTATGTTGTGATGTTATACTATTGTTTCAGAAAAAGGGAGAAGGTTTGGTACCATTAAAACGTTTAATCCGCTGCAAATGTTTGCACCTGTCCTAAGTCAGGAATCTGATGTACAGTAGTTGTCGTTTGTTTATGTAATTTATACGTGTTTCTCGCTTCGCTTTTTATATAGACTAGACCGTTGGTTTTCCGTTTGAATGGTTTTACACTAGTAATTTTGGGGCCCTTTATAGCTTGTTGTTCGTGTGAGCCAAGGCTCCATGTTGAAGGCCGTACATTGCCTATAATGGTTTACTTTTATAAATTGTTATTTGGATGGAGAGTTGTCTCATTGGCACTCACACCACATCTTCCTATATCTATATATGTTGAGGATTCCACCTGTATAAAGCATATGTTGAGATGTCTGAATGTTTAAAAGCACATGTATAAAGCGTAGATGAATGTTGGTAATTTCAAATGTAAAAAGTCATGTTACAGCTTAACTCCGCGCATACAAAATCTAGAATTCCACAAATTTAAAATAATTGAATTTTCATTCTGTTTGGAATATTGAAATCACTTTCTGTTTTGGAGATTTAGCCTTAGCATAATTAGCATAACTGACATATTTAACCTCCCTGATATTGTGTCAGACATATTTTCAGACAGTCTTGGAAGAGTAGCTTGTCCTTAAGACAATTTGCTAGACCAATAATTTTATTGTTGGTAGATTTTTATAATTTTTGTGAAGACATTTAGAAAAAAAAACCATGTGAAAGCTTGACTGGCCAGCCTTCTGACATGTCCTTCAAATTTAGTTTTTTGTGAGTATAAAATTAAGATGAGGTATGATTGCTGATGAGACAACTATTGTCCAGAAACTGCAGGATGAAGATATAAAGAATTATAGGGCTATAAACTACAGACACACTTGAGACGATGATAAAATCTATATGTATATAATTATTTCCAATGTTCGTTGCAGGTAACCAATCAGATGAAATGGAGAATGGTTTATTCTAAGATGAATCTTCCACCAATTAATACAGCTTCTCATCAGATCAAAAATGCTTATAAAAAGTAAGTTTTGTCAGACAAGCATAAAATCTGCTGCGGAATACTTGCAATGGTCAATTCAACCAAGATTTTTACAAGCGTTTGTTTAGATAAAAAATATGCCTGTTAACGTGGTCAATCGTAACTGCTCTGAAGGCTTTCTGGTTTCTATGGTATTAATTAAAGTAGCCTGAATCTATGAGTTTTATACGACCGCAAAATTTTGCGGTCGATATTGGTATGACGTTGGCGGCGTTATCGTCGTCGTCTTCATCCGAAGACACATTGGTTTTCGCACTATAACTTTAAGTGAATGGATCTCTGTGAAATTTTACCATAGGTTCAATACCACAAAAGGAAGGTTTGGATTGATTTTGGGGTAATTGCCTCAAAATTTTGGGAATTAGGGGCCAAAAAGGGCAAAAATAAGCATTTTTCTAGTTTCAGGACAATAACTTATGTGTAAGTGTATGGATCTTTCTGAAATTGTACTACAAGGTTCCATATCACAACGGGAAAGCTGGAATTGAGTTTGGGGTAATTTCAAATGTTTAGGAAAAGGGGCCCAAAAATAAGCATTTTTCTAGTTTCAGACAATAACTTGTGTTCAAGTGTATGGATCTCTGAAATTGTACTGCAAGGTACCATACCTCAAAGGGAAGGCTGGGATTGAGTTTGGGGTGATGAATCATAAGGGGTTCAAAAATTTGGGGGTTTCTTTAAAATTTTCCATTTTAAGTTGGTTATTTAAAATTTCTGATTTATATTTAAAAGCAAATAATAATGATATGGCAGGAGATACAAACCAATTCTTAGGATTCTTTGATATGCTGAATCTAAACATGCATTTAGATTTTGGATATTGGACCATTCTAGGTGAATGTCCAATTTAAAATTTTAAGTTCTTAGACCACATTCATTCTGTGTCAGAAACCTATGCTGTGTCAAATATTTAATCACAATCCAAATTCAGAGCTGTATCAAGCTTGAATGTTGTGTCCATACTTGCCCCAACTGTTCAGGGTTCGACCTTTGCAGTCGTATCAAGCTGCGTCTATGGAGCATTTTATTTGTTGTTGAAGCGATTTAGATTTTAACTCATCAATTTTGTAAATTGATTCTGCAAAAAATAGAATGAACCACTTTCAAGAAAATTCTGACACACTAGACTAAATTTTTATGAAATCTGCACACAAACTCAAAATATATGAAAAATGGGTTTTGATTGTTTTTTTCAACCTTTAGCATGTTTAGAACTTTGCTGACTTCATTTGTTTTTTTATCCGTATGATATTGTTATATTTAGAATAATGGCATGCTACACAACTAATATTTACTATTAGAGATTGCATTGGTCAAAGCAAGACCTTTAGGCAAAACAAAAATATTGCAGTCTTAATGTCCAAAAATATTTACTGGACTTTCTATATTTTCATTATATACAAGACGTAAAGAAAAAAGGTGTCTTATATTAGGTTGAATTACATGACCTATTGTCTGTTAGTGGTTTTCAAGTATTGCAATGATTGAATAACTTCATTGAGGTGATTTGTATGTTTAATGTGTCTGTGATATTGTAGGTACCTTCATGCCTTTGAGGATTTCTATAGAAAGCTAGGAAGTTCTATGGGAACCATTAGTCGGCCTGGTAGGAGTAGACACAACTCTGGACGAGGGATGGTACAGTTCCGTGGTAAAGACAAACAAGAAGATAAGGTAAGATCAAGCCTTTATTATTGTGGTACACTTCAAGGGATTTAGTAAAAAAGTATTTGAAATTTTTTTTTGAAAGAATATAGACCCTAAGCTGTCAATTGTATTTTGGACAAATGTGATGTTCCAGAGTACTATGGAAAAACTAGCATCTGTTTAAATAATCAAAAAAAAAAAACAATGTCAACAGCCTCAGTAGTATACTCACCTTGAGTGCTGAAAGTCATAGATTCCACACCTTGCCTGGTCAAACCAAAGACTAAAAAATAGAAATATGGTTGCTCTGCTGAGCAAGCAGTATTTAGAGGAAAAGCAGAAAATGGTTGGCTCAGAATCAGAATATAATGCGTTTGCTTTTAACTACAACATTTACTAGAATCTACATGTATAAACATGATAATTAAGGTATTTTCCAGTGGCTAAAGATTTAAATTCATACACAAATATAATGGAAATCAGATTGTTTATGGATTGTTTTCATAAAATAAAACTTTGTATGATGATGATGAAAAATGCATAATCATGACATATGAACTTGTGGGGAATTTTAAACAGAAAATGTGTACCTAAAAAGCAGAATACTTCTGGTTAATGAAATGTGAATTAGACCGTCTAAATAGATGGTTATATCAAAGAAAAAAGAAAACACTTATTAAGATATTGAGGGAACATATAGTAAAAAGAAAATTTCTTTTATTTTATTTATTCTACAACATTGCTGTACATTTTTCTTCTTTAACACAATGTAAGTTAAACATTTCTGAGAAATTCTTGAATATTTATAGGACTCTGAAAGTGTTACTGATGAGGTAAAAGATGATAAACCCAAAGAAGAGGAAGTTTCACCAACAAAAGATCGACAAACACCAAAAAGAGTTACACGACAAGATGTAAGTGAGGAATCTGGAAAGAAAGAAAGTCAAACTGATGCAAAGAAAGCAGTCAAAAAGGAAGAATCAGATGATAGTAAGAAGAAAACAAATAAGAAAGAGGAAAATGAAAGCAAAAAAGACATTGAAACTAAGAAAAATCAAAAGAAAGAGGAAATGGATGTGAAGAAAGGCAAGGAGGAGGAGGGGAAGAAGGGAAAAGACGATAATGAGACAAAGAAAGATAAAGAAGAAAAGACTATCAAAAAAGAAGATGAGAAAAAAGCTAAGAAAGAAGAAAATGGAAATAAGAAGGCTGCCAAAAATGAGGATTCAAAGAAGGAGAAGAAAGAAGAAATAGTCATGAAAAAAGCAAAAGTTGTGGTGAAAAAAGAAAAGGATGATACAACAAAAGTAAAGAAAGAAAGTGAGACAGAAGGGACAGAGAAAAAGACTGCCAATCAAATAGCTGATAAAAAGACTGCTCAACCTGCAGAAAAGAAAACAGCTTCACAGGCTGCTGATAAAAAGGCTGCTCAACAAACCCCTGACAAGAAAGTTACTAATCAGACCAATGAAAAGAAGACTCCTCAGCAGACAGGTGATAAGAAAGTTACACAGCCTCCTGGAGATAAAACTAAAGCTGCCACTACACCGAAAACTGTAGATGGCGATGATAAACCAAAGGCATCTCCTAAAAAGGTAGATACTCATCTGTTGTTGTTACCTTATAGAATTCACTATTGTCATTAAAATGCCATTAGCCAATGAGAGTTTTGAAATAATTTTAAAGATACAAGAATATTCTGTTCCATAGATTAATTTCGGTAATAACAATTAGTGATCCAAATTCAACCTTTGTTGTTGATTTCAAAATTTTATCTGAGTCTCTTTTCCAATCATTTAAGTGAAGTTTATTCATTGGTTATTTAGCAATTAACATAAAGAGGGCTGGCTAAAAAGGGTTACAAATTTGCTTCAAGAAATGGAAGGTCCAGGACTATATAGATTTTCAAGTGAATGGTCCTAAAAAGAGTCAAAAGTCCTGCACAAAGCATTAGTGTTATGAATGGGAGGTCCTTGATTTTTGTAATTCATAAAAATGAAAAGTTCCCCAAACTCTGACCCACGCTTGTTTCATGGCTATGTTTGCATTAAATTAAGAATTTCAAGTTTAAAAATCTTCTCTTAATTCTCAAGTATGGATTTAAGCTTTACCAAAAGTCTTCAGATTCTTAAATTTCCACTTTACATGAAGCAACTCAAAATCAATTGGTTTTAAACAGTTTTATTCAAAAATATGAATTGTATCATTTCTTTCTTTTTCAGCTTGTCCGAAGGCGATCTATGAGAAAAGATGAAGTTAAAGAAGAAACCAGTGCAGCAGCAACAGCTAAACTTGTAATGCAGAAAGAGGTCAAGGTTAATCTTATTAAAAAAGATTTCAAACCAGCAGAAGTCATAAAAAGAATTAAAAAGCCAAAGGTTGAAGGTCAAACAGATGAGAAGGACAAGAAAAGGTGTGTTATAGTTAATAGTGAATATATAATTTGGTTACTGATTGATAGTGCAAAGCATGTATTTAAGTGTAACCAAAACCACATAAATGTGGATCAAGTCTGGTCAGTACGATATGATGTTTTTGCTGTATCTTTTAACCAACTGTTTTAGGCATTGAATCAATAGGTGTGACTTTATCTAAGGTTAACCTGAGTTCTGTAAGAGCAATTTTGGTTTCAACTAGGCACTAAACAATTATAATAGAAAATATACTCTTTTACCAAACCCAGAAAAGATATGATACTATTGTGTTCACCATAGTTTAAAGAATTTTAGACAGGAAATAATTCTTGTTTCTTTTCATTTTTGTCGAGCCTTCGACTTTAGTCGAAAAAGCGAGACATGGCGATCCTACAATCCGTCATCGGCGGCGGCGTCCACAAATATTCACTCTGTGGTTAAAGTTTTTGAAATTTAAATAACTTTCTTAAACTATCCTGGATTTCTACCGAACTTGGACAGAAGCTTGTTTATGATCATAAGATAGTATCCAGAAGCAAATTTTATAAAAATAAAATTCCATTTTTTCCGTATTTTACTTATAAATGGACTTAGTTTTTCTGCCTGGAAATATTACATTCACTCTGTGGTTAAAGTTTTTAAAATTTTAATAACTTTCTTATACTACTTTGGATTTGTACCAAACTTGGACAGAAGCTTGTTAATGATCAAAAGCTAGTATCTAGAAGGAAATTTTGTAAAAAATAAATCCATTTTTCCGTATTTTACTTTTAAATGGACTTAGATTTTCTGCCAGGAAATATTACATTCACTCTGTGGTTAAGTTTTTAAAAATTTTAATAACTTTCTTATACTATTTTGATTTGTACCAAACTTGGACAGAAGCTTGTTTATGATCGAATGCTAGTATCTAGAAGGAAATTTTGTTTTCTTCCAGTTAACATTACATTCAGTCTGCAGTTAAAGTTTTTAAACATTAGATTCATAAACTATCCTGGATTTTTACCAAACTTGGACAGAAGCTTCTTACAATCAAAAGATAGTATCAAGAGGAATATTTTATTGATTTACTTCCTCATTTTTGTTGAGCCTGCGATTAACAGAAAAAGTAGGCGAGACACTGGGTTCCGCGGAACCCTTACAAATTTTTTGTTCTTTTTAATAAATGTCTTCTTCTTTTTTTTTTTAGTGTTAGTCAGAAAGATACACATAACTGTCCAATGGGTTCACGTCTGAAGGTCAGATATGGTGGAGGTCAGACACAAAAGATATATGATGCTAAGGTAATGTAAAGGTTCATGTAACTAATTTTAGCTGTTTAAATACAAGTATCTCAAATGTATTGCAATAGGGGATAGAGAGAGAGAAAAATATTAATATTAAATTATATGTTTGAAATGGTAAACATTCTTCTTCCTGTTTAAAAGAAACATTTACACTCGCTTAAAACTAGGAGAAAAAAGATTGTTTTGCAACATTTTAGACTTGTGTTCATAGCGCTCATACAAATATATATATATAATTTAATTTTGGATGTAACGTGTCTTCTGATTGGCTGACGTTGTTTTGTTTATCAGCTCATAGACATAATTTTGTCATGTGACGTGAAGTCATCAACGTTTTTTCATGGTTTACTCCGGTTTAAAATGGAATTTAGAATTAAATTATAAGAAATGACTGTAATATTTTTTCTGTCTATTCGAAATAACATAAAAAATGTGGTGAACACTTTAATATAACCTTCTACGCGGGTTATTCAGTGTGCACAACATTTTTGATGTTATTTCTTCATAGACAGAAAAAATATTACAGTCATTCCTTAAATAAAAGCATATGATAGAAGTAAACGCATTTGCCAAAAGTTTTAAAGAAGAAGATAAACAGAAAAAAATTTGTAAAGTTTTCCATTAGGTTAGAATTTATCAGGTCATATAAACATCCAGGTTGATTAGTCAAATATTGGTTCTTTAATGTGTGGTAGCAAATGTTTCATCCATATTTGGGACAATCCACTTGTGCAAGTTTTGTGTTTGATTTGAACCCAAAACAAAAGATTTAAGCTAATACAATTTATATTTTTTGACAGGTTGTTGAAGCTAAGGATGATGGATCAGGGTTACAGTATTTAGTTCACTATGCAGGCTGGAATAATCGGTAAGTGTCGTGTAATAGCTGTTCCATTAATATGTATGTTGGAGGAAAGGAAATGACTGCCACAACCAACATAATTTTAGTGTTTGTTGGCATACATCAAATGTACAACAGACAATCATAAATGAATCATGTCCAAAATGAAACTTGCCTTCATATCCTCCCACATTCATTTTTGGAAAATGACGCTATCACTGGCATGTTTCCGATACCATTGACCAGAACTAACGGAAGTTGATTATGCCTCCGCCTACCGCACTTGGTTTCATATTTACTATTTTACATACTAACTGGAATCTGCTTGTATTACGCTCGCTCGAACAAAGTGTTGTAGTCGGACGGAACCAGTTTACATACTTTATTTTATCTACCAAAAGATATCTTGACCTGTCCATATGTTTTTGTTATTAAATGGTATTTGAGCTATCCCTTTGTTATATTTTTCATATTTATTCGAGCTTTCACTTTTATGCACATGTCTTACAATCGTAAACAATCGGTATGTATACTTGATAAATAGATCCGTTTTGTTATGGTGTTGGACTTTTACCCTCCAATGATCAGCAATCGCTAGACAAAATAGTTCTCCTAAATAATGTCAGCCTTTCATGCCATTTCAACTTTACAATCATTAAAAAGTAATAATCGGAATCATTTTGATATCCATTGGATAGAAACTGGTCTTTATACGGTTATACCCACGCGGTGCGTATGAATCTTTGTTTACAAAGTTATAGCAGCAGAGTCTGTAACTTATCATTATTAATTAACTACACTGTTATTGTACTTGAAATGATGAAAACTACATATGCAATATAAGATGTCAACTCGGCCAATACAGATTTTTTTTCCAGATTACGAGTTCTGATCCAGCCATAACAAGATTTCGAACGTCTCTAGTTTTTAGATCGTAAGTCACGATAAACTCAAACTGAAGGTAAACAGTTGTTTGTACGACGCAGTTTTATTTACTCACCATAAACAAGCTGAAACGTTCAGTATGGCATATATTTTAGGTTAAAGACGGTCCCATTCATTTGAAAAGCATTTTGAAAGTAGACGATGGAATTATTTCAGGTTTGGGGAACGAGTAAATTATCACAAAGTTCATTTCTTGACGACCTCATAACTTCATCATGTCGATGGTACAAATCGATTTTACTGTTTACTTCGCTTCTCATGTTTTGTAAACGGTCTTTTATTTTAAACCCGAACCAGGCATATGCATTCTGTAATTGCGCAAATCTTCGTTCTTTGGTCAATAGGCTTATGGATAGTTGTATCAATTTCAACTCTCATGTTATTTTTTTTTAAATATATTTGCATTACACATGCAATGGCAGTACCTTTCCAATTACTATTTATGTGTTGTGTCTAAATTAAAGTTGTAACTACAATACCCTCCCTTTTCACGAATGTGACTTACCGAATTAGACTATTTACGGATTTGTAATAACATAAGCAACACGACGGGTGCCACATGTGGAGCAGGATCTGCTTACCCTTCCGAGCACCTGAGATCACCCCAGTTTTTAAGGGTTCGTGTTGCTTAGTCTTTGGTTTTCTATGTTGTGTCATCTGTACTATTATTTGTCTGTTTGTCTTTTTATTTTGGCCATGGCGTTGTCAGTTTGTTTTCGATCTATGAGTTTGACTGTCCCTCTGGTATCTTTCGTCCCTCTTTGTAACACTTTATAGTGACTGGAAAGGGTAGAAAAATTCATCAGATGAGAAAAGGCTGAAGATACATGGAAACGGCACCAAATCATTAGATATTGCATCTTATAAAAAGAAACTGAGATTTGGATAGTTCCACTTCAAGGTAAAATGTTTATCTCTTGTGAAATGAAATAAAAAATATCTTAACACTGTAGTTAATTAATAAAGATACTATTACATGTATTTCTGTATTGGCCTTATTGTTGGTCCTCGGCCAGCAGTATTGGCCTTCGGCTTCGCCTCAGACCAATACACCAAAACATGGACCAATAACAAGGACAATACAGAAATACTTACGCAATAATATTATAGAATGACAGTATGGTTCAATAGCGGAATCAGCCCTCAACTACTTTTTACTTAAATATTAACTTCTGGCTTCAACTCCTTGTTCGTCTTGTCTGGAGATCTTGTTGTAGTTCCGCGATCTATGAGAAAAGATGAAGTTAAAGAAGAAACCAGTGCAGCAGCAACAGCTAAACTTGTAATGCAGAAAGAAGTTAAGGTTAATCTTATTAAAAGATTTCAAACCCGCAGAAGTCATAAAAGAATTAAAAAGCCAAAGGTTGAAGGTCAAACAGATGAGAAGGACAAGAAAAGGTGTGTTATAGTTAAAAGTTAATATATAATTTGGTTACTGATTGATTGTGTCAAGCATGTATTTAAGTGTACACAAACTTAACAACCAAAACCACATAAATGTGGATCAAGTCTGGTCAGGACAATTTGATCTTTTGCTGTATCTTTTCACCAACTGTTTTAGGCATTGAATCAATAGGTGTGACTTTATCTAAGGTTAACCTGAGTTCTGTAAGAGCAATTTTGGTTTCAACTAGGCACTAAACAATTATAATAGAAAATATACTCTTTTACCAAAGCCAGAAAAGATATGATACTATTGTGTTCACCTTAGTTTAAAGAATTTTAGACAGGAAATAATTCTTGTTTCTTTTCATTTTTTGTTCTTTTTAATAAATGTCTTCTTTTTTTTTTTAGTGTTAGTCAGAAAGATACACATAACTGTCCAATGGGTTCACGTCTGAAGGTCAGATATGGTGGAGGTCAGACACAAAAGATATATGATGCTAAGGTAATGTAAAGGTTCATGTAACTAATTTTAGCTGTTTCAATACAAGTATCTCAAATGTATTGCAATAGGGATGAGAGATGGAAAATATTAATATTAAATTATATGTTTGAAATGGTAAACATTCTTCTTCCTGTTTAAAAGAAACATTTACACTCGCTTAAAACTAGGAGAAAAAGATTGTTTTGCAACATTTTAGACTTGTGTTCATAGCTCTCATACAAATATATATATATATATATATATAAAAGCATATGATAGAAGTAAATGCATTTGCCAAAAGTTTTAAAGAAGAAGATAAACAGAAAACAATCTGTAAAGTTGTCCATTAGGTTAGAATTTATCAGGTCATATAAACATCCAGGTTGATTAATCAAATTTTGGTTCTTTAATGTGTGGTAGCAAATGTTTCATCCATATTTGGGACAATCCACTTGTGCAAGTTTTGTGTTTCATTTGAACCCAAAACAAAAGATTTAAGCTAATACAATTTATATTTTTTGACAGGTTGTTGAAGCTAAGGATGATGGATCAGGGTTACAGTATTTAGTTCACTATGCAGGCTGGAATAATCGGTAAGTGTCGTGTAATGGCTGTTCCATTAATATGTATGTTGGAGGAAAGGAAATGACTGCCACAACCAACATAATTTTAGTGTTTGTTGGCATACATCAAATGTACAACAGACAATCATAAATGAATCATGTCCAAAATGAAACTTGCCTTCATATCCTCCCACATTCATTTTTGGAAAATGACGCTATCAGCGGCATGTTTCGATACCATTGACCAGAACTAACGGAAGTTGATTATGCCTCCGCCTACCGCACTCGGTTTCATATTTACTATTTTACATACTAACTGGAATCTGCTTGTATTACGCTACGCTCGAACAAAGTGTTGTAGTCGGACGGGAACCAGTTTACATACTTTATTTTATCTACCAAAAGATATCTTGACCTGTCCATATGTTTTTGTTATTAAATGGTATTTGGAGCTATCCCTTTGTTATATTTTTCATATTTATTCGAGCTTTCACTTTTATGCACATGTCTTACAATCGTAAACAATTGGTATGTATACTTGATAAATAGATCCGTTTTGTTATGGTGTTGGACTTTTACCCTCCAATGATCAGCAATCGCTAGACAAAATAGTTCTCCTAAATAATGTCAGCCTTTCATGCCATTTCAACTTTACAATCATTAAAAAGTAATAATCGGAATCATTTTGATATCCATTGGATAGAAACTGGTCTTTATACGGTTATACCCACGGTGCGTATGAATCTTTGTTTACAAAGTTATAGCAGCAGAGTCTGTAACTTATCATTATTAATTAACTACACTGTTATTGTACTTAATATGATGAAAACTACATATGCAATATAAGATGTCAACTCGGCCAATACAGATTTTTTTCCGTATTGGCGAGTTCTGATCCGCCATAACAGGATTTGGAACGTCTCTAGTTTTAGATCGTAAGTCACGATAAACTCAAACTGAAGGTAAACAGTTGTTTGTACGACGCAGTTTTTATTTACTCACCATAAACAAGCTGAAACGTTCAGTATGGCATATATTTTAGGTTAAAGACGGTCCCATTCATTTGAAAAGCATTTTGAAAGTAGACGATGGAATTATTTCAGGTTTGGGGAACGAGTAAATTATCACAAAGTTCATTTCTTGACAACCTCATAATTTCATCATGTCGATGATACAAATCGATTTTACTGTTTACTTCGCTTCTCATGTTTTGTAAACGGTCTTTTATTTTTAAACCCGAACCAGGCATATGCATTCTGTAATTGCGCAAATCTTCGTTCTTTGGTCAATAGGCTTATGGATAGTTGTATCAATTTCAACTCTCATGTTATTTTTTTTTAAATATATTTGCATTACACATGCAATGGCAGTACCTTTCAATTACTATTTATGTGTTGTGTCTAAATTAAAGTTGTAACTACAATACCCTCCCTTTTCACGAATGTGACTTACCGAATTAGACTATTTACGGATTTGTAATAACATAAGCAACACGACGGGTGCCACATGTGGAGCAGGATCTGCTTACCCTTCCGGAGCACCTGAGATCACCCCCAGTTTTTTAAGGGGTTCGTGTTGCTTAGTCTTTGGTTTTCTATGTTGTGTCATCTGTACTATTATTTGTCTGTTTGTCTTTTTATTTTTGGCCATGGCGTTGTCAGTTTGTTTTCGATCTATGAGTTTGACTGTCCCTCTGGTATCTTTCGTCCCTCTTTTGTAACACTTTATAGTGACTGGAAAGGGTAGAAAAATTCATCAGATGAGAAAAGGCTGAAGATACATGGAAACGGCACCAAATCATTAGATATTGCATCTTATAAAAGAAACTGAGATTTGGATAGTTCCACTTCAAGGTAAAAATGTTTATCTCTTGTGAAATGAAATAAAAAATATCTTAACACTGTAGTTAATTAATAAAGATACTATTACATGTATTTCTGTATTGGCCTTATTGTTGGTCCTCGGCCAGCAGTATTGGCCGACTTCGCCTCAGACCAATACACCAAAACATGGACCAATAACAAGGACAATACAGAAATACTTACACAATAATATTATAGAATGACAGTATGGTTCAATAGCGGAATCAGCCCTCAACTACTTTTTACTTAAATATTAACTTCTGGCTTCAACTCCTTGTTCGTCTTGTCTGGAGATCTTGTTGTAGTTCCTGTTAGGCAAGCATTTTAGAGACGTATCCGTCCATCCTCTCTTGACTTGTAATTTCTGGTGATAGATTTTGCCGCTTGACGTTGTATCCTTTCAAGCTTGTTTTTTTGTTACCGTGTAGGGTCCCATACTATGGCTCCATATTAAATTGTAAGATCCATTCCTAAAGGTCTAGATCATTGTTCTAATCTGACACAAATTTCAATAACTGGAATGCTACCCAAGTTGAATATATGGTGACCTACTAGAACAGCATTATTACTATTGAAATTGTGTTTAATACCATGATTGTTCAATGTCATTAACTTAAATGGAGACAGACATTTGACCTGAAAGGTGGTGTGGAGTGCAAAATCAAAACTAACTGACTATGATATATGGTTAAAGAATGAATGAACTATTGTCTAAATCTACAGAAATATAATTTGCTTCAAGTAACAGAAATAACTAGGTCACTAGTAACTTATTTAATGAGTATGTGGGGTATAAGAGCTTGATAACAACAGGCTCTTCATAATCATTTGGTTTGAAAAGGATACTAGAAGTCTATATTCTTGATTTAGAAAATGTAATTGCAAGACAAAATCACATTACTTAGAATACTTTAGATCATTCAGGTAGTCTTTATTTATATGTACAAAAGAACAGCCAGTAGTCATTGGATATTGTAGATCATTCAAATAGTCTGACCTATTTATTAGTACAAAAGAACAGCCAGTAGTCATTGGATATTGTAGATTATTCTGGTAGTCTTGGCCTATTTATTTATAGAAAAAACAGCCAGTAGTCATTGGATACTGTAGATCATTCAGGTAGTCTTGACCTATACATTTGTACTAAAAACAGCCAGTTGTCATCTTCACATAACACACACATATACGAATATCAATTTTATGCTTACGAGACCTGTTGGAATGTTAAACTAATTACGGTATGTGAAAATCAAGACTTGCATAAAAATATCACAATATTAGAGACAGTGGCGTCATTTTTCCTCAGAGCTTTCAGCTCTTTGATTATGGAATAGCCCTTTAACTGGAATAGCCCTTGAATGGAATTCATAATTAAAAAAAAAAAAAACAGTTGGGAGATAATGAAAAAACTCTAAAATTTTGGAAAACTGATCTTGGCAACTACATTCGACACATATTTTGGAGTAATTTATATCATTTTGTCTATAGAAAATGATGTCATTTGATAAACAAGTAAGCTGATTTGATATTTACCTGAGGGGAAAAGTTGTCTAAAAAAAGATCTTTGAAATATTTTCATTTAAACCCTATATTATCATCATTATCTTCAAAGAGTAAAAGATATTTATTATTAAAAAATTGTTTAAAATTTTTAAATGCTTAATGATGCCGCAGCAGAAGGGGCATTAAAGTAAGTGTTACTCTTGTCCGTCTGTCCGTCCCAAAATTAGTTTCTGTTCTCTTAATTAAGTTTGCCTCAACCAAATGTTATGAAACTTATACACATTGCTTATTACCTACAAAACACAGATCAAGTTTGAATTTGTGTTGCGTCACTGTTACTGTTCTCGAGTCCCTTTATAACGTTATATATGCAAGCGGGGACATCATCTGTGTCCCATGGACGCATTCTCCATTTATTTTAATAATATAACAATAGTAAAACTATTACAGATATGATGAATGGATACAGCCAGAAAGAATTGTCAGTATTGTAGAGAAACCCACTTCAGATCTGGTAGTCAAGAAAATCGAGAAGAAGATAAAAGATGCCAGTTCACCAAAAACTCAGAAACTTTCTCCAGCTCAACCAGTGCTTACACCTCAGCAACAGGTTAGTTAGGTACTCTTTAAAAACACATAAAGCTGCCAGTGCTTACACCTCAACAACAGGTAAGTCAGTTACTCTCTAAAAACACAGAAAGCTGCCCAAGCTCACCCAGTGCTTGCACCTCAACAACAAGTTAAAGCAGCCAGTGCATAAACACAACAAGTGTAGTTTTTCTCTAAATACTCAGAAGCCAATGTCTACACCTCAACAACAATTTAGTGTAGTTATTCTCTAAAAAAACTAGAAACCTGCTCCAGTTCACTAGTGCTTACACCTTAGCTACGAGTTATTGTAGTGACTTTGAATAAGATTTAAAAAACTTGTTCTGTGTGTTTGACCACAAGAAAGAAAACAGAAAAATCATTTTTGTTTACTTAATTGAAAATGTTGTGTTTCAGGTGATGAAGAAAAGAGCCCGCTCAGGACCAACAGAATCACCATCATCAAGTCCTGCCAGGTCTGAGAAAGCTAGGTCACCAGCATCAAGTGTTGTTGGTTCAGACAAGAAAAAGTCCAGGCCTACAAGGTCAAACAGTGTAGAGTTCAAATGCTTAGAAGGATTACAAGGTAACTTTTGAATGAAATCACATGGTATATGAATTCATAGATAAAAGTAAATGCTATTTCACGACTTATTTAACTGGATGCTTAAGGACTATTCCATACCCAGAGAAAGCACTTTAAAAATGGATTAACCACCTAAAGAGTCTAATTTACAATTCCACTTAAATTTTCACTGTACTTGACACCAAGCCATAGATTTCAAAGTGCCTTCCCTGGGTCCTGTGTATGTTTTAATAAAAGAATATATCAAGTCATTTCACTAAGTTATTAAATGAAGGTATAAAGCAGTGTTCTCCCCAGGATCTTAAAGCAACCGCTGTCCTGTAATTTCCAAGCGTGGTCCTATCAGTCCTCGTGCGGTCCTATATTTTAAGTTTGTCGTGCTATAATTTTCGATAAAAATAGTTAATTAGGTAAAATTGTGACTTGTTAAATCTTATCTGTGTGGAATAAAATTACAGGTGAAATTTAACCAGCACGTCGATAGTTACAACAGGTGATTGATTCACCTGATGAGGGTTACCTGTTGTGGATTGGATTTAATCAATCAATTAGCACTTGTAACTCCAGTTTCTTTTGTGTTTTAATTAATATGGAGATAATTTATGACTTCTAACAACAATTTTATGGCTTCACTCACCACCCAAGCGTAGACCAGTGATGTAATTGGAAATTTTAATTTGGACAGTAACAATGCTGATAGTTGTACACATGCCGAAAAATTGTTTATACTTGATAAAAGATTAACTGTTGGTCCATTAAATAATAATAATTGACAATTATGCATATTTGTCCAAGCTAGCATCATATATCATGTCTTTTTTGATGAGTCTTCCTTCTCTTTTACAACAAAAAACTTTCGTTTTTGACCGCCGGGTTTACTTCCAGTTTGGCAGTTGATTAAATGAGTTTTATACACCAGCCACAATTAATTTGGACCCTGAAGTGACTTCTATTGACAGTCACAGTCTGGGTACTTTTGTAAAGGTTCTGTCATTTCACCGAAAGGTATGATGAATATTTTTTAAACAGCAAAAACAACGTTTTCATAATAAATCCATAAAGAGTTCTCTTCATGCCTATGAAACACACTACAAAAGAAAAGAAAAACTCACATGGATAAAAGGTAATAAAAATAGAAAGAACACTATGGGAACTAACCTTAAGGAGGATAGAGAAAGAGAGTAATTATGTTCGATGCATATATCTAATTTGTCGCCTTGATTACCCTGGTGCTATCTAAAATCCTGGGAGAACACTGTATAAGACATCTAAAAGATTTGTCCTAGATGTACTCTGTAAAATATGGGATAACTACCTGGTGCCAACAGTTTAATTTCTGTTCATTAGCATTAAAAATTTCTTCATAGTATATAAAATTCAAACCATAGAAGTAGAAAAGTTTGAAGGTACCAAGGGAAGCAGTAAGAAACAGTAAACTAAGGGCAGATGGTACCATTATTTTAAAAACAGAAAGAAAGATTTACTACCAATTATGAAAAAAAACTATACAAATTTTTTTTTACCCAAATAAAAGCCGTAGTATGTTCATATCTAAAAAAATTAAATGAATGAACTCTGATACTCCAGAACAGTAAGAATTTAAATCTTGGTGTTGATCTTAGCAGAATTTTTATTAATAGCTACATATATCCTGATGGCTTCTTACAGATGTGATCATAAATAGTTTGTAGTAGAAAAGTATTGGAGAATTCATCCTAAATATAAAAATAAGAAGATGTGGTATGATTGCAAATGAGAAAACTCTCCACAAGAGACCAAATGGGACAGAAATTAACAACTTTAGGTCACCGTACGGCCTTCAACAATGAGTAAAACCCATAAAGATTACATATCAAAATAATTACTTACAAGATGAATCTTAATACAGCCACAGGCTGATATTAAATGAAATGAATGTACAAAAAACATTATTTCTTGTATTTTAAGCTTATCTTTAATTTCAAAAATATGATTTTAATTAAAAAAACTATACAGATATCATTGTCAAAATTTGTATGTTTATTTAATGTGTTCTTTACAGTTAAACACAAGAGGACAAGAAGAAATTCTGGTGTAACTGAATCTTCAGATATTATTTCACATGGTATGTTTTTAAAAATATCACTTTATTTACACCTTACCTAATGGTCTGGTCACTATTTTTATGCCCCAGCCTTACGCAGTGGGGACTTTAAGTGTTACCTTTGACCCTCTGTCTGTCCTATCAGTCTTTCCGTTCCTCCCATTTTCGTTTCTGCACTCATTAGTTTGCCTCATGCAAATTTTATGAAAATCATACACAATGCTAAGAACCACAACACGCAGACAGAGTTCGTTGTGAGTCATTTACCATTCTAGAGTTATGCCCCTTTTTAACTTGGAAAATTGCAAAGCTTGAGCAAGGGCATTCGTGCCCTCAGACACATTCTTCTTTTATTTTTACAAGGGTTATTTATATGCCCTATGAGGACATATTAGTAAAACAATCAATATTGATCTGTGATGTCATGTGAGCTGGGCATTGAAAATTTTTCACCAAGAAACATTATATTTCTTGTAATGGCATACAAACTTGAAATTCATGTATAGATAAGGAATAAGCCAAAGGGGCTGATTTCCAGTGGTAAAAGACTCCCATCTGGTTTCTGAAATAATCATGATATATGACAGCTACAAGTAAAATGTGATCTGCTCTTGAATTACATAAAGGAATTGTCATTAGTCGTTGTATTAAAACTACATACACAATATTTTGGTATTATATAATAATATAAAAAACAGTACTTGTTGAAACATTAAATAGGAAAACTACACAGTGTAAACAAAGGTATTAGCGTATCAGTCACAGCCTTATCCAACCAGTTGATGTAGCAAAAAAACATTGGTAATATTTGTATAATAATTGTTTAATCCCTAAGGAATAAATATTTGTTCAGGACTAAATATTGATAGTTTACATTTTAGCCTCCTTCACTGATGATACAGACAATTCGGATGAGGAAACTGACAAGGCAGAGGAAATGGAGTCGTCTGACTGTCAATCGATTACTGAGCTGTCTAAACCTGTTATATCAGATAGCGAATCAAAGACGAAAGATGAAGCAAAATCAGAAGAAAACGAGGATAAAGGTTCAGTAGACATTGTAGAAGTTAAGGTTATGTATGGTGGCGACTCCCCTGTTAATGTGGAATCAGAAGATTGTGACATTAAAAAGAATGAAGGCAGTGATGAAATCGATGTGCCTAATATAGAACCAGAGATTGCAGTGCAGTCAGAGGAAAAGCCATTAGAAACAGTAAACAAAGATATAACTGAAAGTGTGAATACTACAGAACAGGAAGTTACTGAGAACAAAATGCCAGAGATTCCCGAAGTTAATGATGTTCCATTAGTGGAAGTTGTTTCAGAAATTTTGGAAAGTAAGTCTGATTGTAAACAAGAAGAGGTTGTTAAGGAGGAGGAGGAGGAGAGTGTTGACATTAAATGTAACGAGGACTCGTCAAGTCTCGATAGATATGAATTCAAAGATGAGGAGGAGGAAATCAGTTTACCAGAATGGAAGGCTGAAAGACATGTGGAGGAGGATTGGAAACCAAGAGAACGTGGAAGACCGAGGAAAGCTCAGTGTAAAGATAAAATTGAACCAAAGAAGGAACAGCCTACAAGAGAGAAAAAAGAAGTGAAGAAGACTAAAATGACAATGGCTGAGCGGAAATATATGGGACAAAATCCTCCATCAATGGCAGACTTGGAACCTCCTGTGAAGAAAATTAAGGAAGAAGAAATTGTGGAAAAGCCAGAGGTCAAAGATACCAATGACGAAGATACGGAGGAAGATAACGAGATGGAGAAGAAAAAAGTGAAAAAGAAAACGAAGAAGAAAGAAACTATTGATAGTGATAGTAGTGATATAGATCATAAAAAAGTAAAAACCTCTAACAAACCGGTGACAAAATCAAAAAAGAGGTTGAAGGATGCTGATGACCTTGATAGAAGGTCGCTCATGTCGGATGACGATTCTAGTGTTGCAAGTGAGAAGTGTGACACAGACAATCCTTCTGTTTCGTCAGAAGTTAATTCAAATACTGTGATAAATATTAATGAATCCAAAACTAGTGCTGACACTATAGAAATCTCTGAGCAAACAGACACTGCTACCACAGGTGCGTTTGAAAATACTCCCCCCACATCCCCAGAGCAAGAAACAAACACATGTGTCATTCAATCTCAAGATCATTCCCATGATTCTCATAAAAACATTGTTGTCATGTCAACGGAACAACATCAGTATGAATCTCAGGCAGGCAACACCAGTCCATCTTCGTCAAACGAAGGCAGTGTTGGCAGTGGCAACGTAGCTGGATCAGACAGCAGTGATGCTGTCAATCTAGGCAAGAGGAAAAAAGAATCTGAAGAGGTTACTCCAGCCAAAAAGAGGAGGCGAGGAAAATCAAAGTCTACTGGAGAAAAGAAATCAAAGCCTAATGGTGAGTAAACAAAAAAAGTAATTATCATACTTCAAAGAAAGACAATCAACACCTTGAAGAAAGGATAAAAAGACTACAAACAAAACTTAGGGTTGAGAAACACAAGCTCAAGAGGGTTAGCCAATCCTGCTCCACTGGCGGCATTCATACATTTTCATTGCTTGTATGGTTTACTTTTTAGCTACTGTTGTCAGCCAAAAAATTTCCAACTTTATCAGTGGTCATTTACTTTTACAAACTTTTTTAGAAGATGATTTGGTTTTTGATACTGAATACATGCATGAAATTTTTCAGGAATTTGCCAGATTTCTGGATTTTGACTATTTTGCTCCTACAAATATATTCCTACAAAACAGAATATTTCATGATTTACCTTCTGTACTTTCACCTATTATGCATGATGAATTGACTGACACTTCACCTCTTTAAAGTACCAATAATTTCCCATTATTTGTAGGTTAAGAATGCACAAAGTCTTTAGATAACAACACCCATGGGATATTTTGTATTTTTGCTACAAAATTAATCAAAACCATGTAAATTGTCATCACTTTGTTCTTTGATAACTTTCAAATAGAAAACTAAAAAAAATAAGTATATAAACACTGTAACCAAATTTGGTGAAGACATGATAAGTTCAATATTGTGCCAAAAACACTTGACCTACCAACCATATAATATTTCGACAAAACCATGAACACACTTTTAAAAAAATTTAGATCACTTGTTTGCAGTAAGAGGGGTGTCATGTGCATCCTGTACTTAGTATATGCATTAAGGATTCCTAAGTTTGGATTTGGAAAAAAAATGATGAAGTATTATTACTTAAAGTATATTTCTTCTTTTTGTAGGAAGTGATAGTGATGAAAGCTACAATCAAACTTCCGGATCCTCATCTCCTACTAAATCCCGTCCACGTTCTCCTAGAACGCCAAAATATAATCTCAATCTTGGTAAGTAATGTTCAGATCATTAAACAAATATTGTTCTAGAATACTTAATTTAGCTTGGTCATGTTGGTCTCTAAGAGTAATCTGACTCATTTTAAATCCAGTCTACCCTAGAATGCATAATGCCCAAGTTTATTTTCAATCATGGTGATTTGTCTCATAGTTAATGTTCATTTTCTAGGACATCAGACATCCAATATAGAGTCCTATAGTTGTTGTGTTAATGTCTCATTGAGATATACATGATATACCCCACATCTCCTTTTCATATGAAAAATAATCTCAGTCCCAGTTAGATATGTGTGTAGTTTAAAAAAATTACAGTTTTCTTGAAAACATATTTTTACATTTCTACTCTAGGAGTGGGGCTATATTGCAATCACCTTGTCTGTCTGTCTGTTCATCAAACTAATATTTTCGTCACACTTTTCTCAGGAACAACTGAACAGAATGCCTTCATATTTGATCAGCAGCTTGACAGTGATGAATGTGAGCCCTTTTCGGTTTAGTCAGACACCTACTTTATGTTTCCATAAATTTTGATTTTCTAGTAGGGTTAGCTTAGCATGACAACACCTGCAACTTCTTATTGATTTTACAATAGAAAGTTATTGAAATGTTATTTTATAAATGTATTAATTTTATGTGTTTTAATCTTGTGTTACTTCTGTCCATGAGTTATTGGAAACCAATTGTTTCACTGTTCTACAATTGAAAACAATAAGCTTCTTAATGTTATTTAATGTGTTATTTCTAAAAACATGAAGAAGAAAAAAACACTATTCAAGTTGTTGTTTTTTTTTTTTAATATATATAGCTATTTGTTATTTTCACAAAATTTGATAAACTTAGTTTCATGTCCTTTCAGAGGAAGGCAAATACTTAGAAGGAGAAGAGAGAATTACTTTCCTTATGGAAAAGGCACAGGAAATACGCAAAATATATATGGACCTGAAAGCAGAGGTAGCTTTAATTGATAGGCGAAGGAAACGAGCCAAACGCAAAGACAGGGAGAGTAAGTCATGCATACTGTCAAACAACCAAAGCAAAGAAATTTTTTTTTTTTTAATTCACTACTTTGTATGTAGAATGAACATTTTTAAAAATTTAATTTTCATGACATTTTGGATATGAATAACTGAAAATAATCTGATCATACTTTTTGACAACCATAATTTGAGTTGAGGGTCAATGTTCAGTGTCAAAGGGGAAGTGGACAAGCAGACTTGGCATGTTGAGGAAATTGCTTTATTAGGGACCTGCATTGAGGATGCAGGAGCCCTATAATTTTCGCTTTGTCCATCAATAGATTTGTTAAACCTTCATGGAATGTTGTTAAACATGGAAATAAGCTTCAAGATAAAAAAAAAAAAAATATCCTCTGAAGAAAAAAAGTTAAATTTATTTTATTTTTACTGTATTTTTCTGATAAATGGACCTTCTGGCAGTCAATATTACACTTAAACACTAACAGCAGCATCACAGGCAAGACGCTTGACCCTTTTAAAAATGGCAGACACCCTATAGTGATCAATCCGTCCGTCCGTAACAAATTGTGTCTGCTCTTGACATGTATATTAACCAACACCAGAGGGTGTGTCATAATGCATGTTCAACTTCCTAGGTCAAAGGTCAAGGTCAAAAACTGGTTTTAGTTGACAACCCTGTGTCCTATGGTAAATATCGTGTCCACTCTATATCTTGAGAACCGTTATGATTTCAAAGTTTATACTTGACATGTATATAAACCAACACCAGAGGGTGTGTCATAATTTATGTACAACTTCCTAGGTCAAAGCTCAAGGTCAAAAACTTTGGTTTCAGTTGACAACCCCATGTCCAATGATAAAGATACAAATTTTTTACCACACATTCACAGGGGGGCCTACAGAGATGGCTCCCATCTCAATGATATCTAGTTTGTTTCTGCTTTGTTCACAGATAGATGATTTAAAAGGTCTTTATTATGTTTATGAATATTTTAGGTTAATTAGAAATGATATAATTGGTCTTTATTAATATTTTCAGGTTACCATGGAGCAGATCAGGAACATGTGTAGTATTTAGTCACATGACACAGAAAGTATTAGGTCAGCTGACCAAGCAGCATTGGTGCATAATAGATGATCATTTTATAGGTATCTTCCATGAACATGATGAACAATACTTGTTTTGTTATTGTCTGACAGCATTATGAAGTATTTTTTTAGAGTTATGTATAAAATTGTATAAAAGGCATGGATCCAGGATTATTTGTTTTGGAAGGGTGGGGCATGAAAACAAAACATTTTGCAATAAAAACATTTGCTCTTTGTTCTAATGTATCAGACCTGATCAGGTTTTCTAAAATGGAGAATCAATATTTATTTGTGTAGACAGTTTTATTGCACAGAGTAAAACTCTGAGTTAGAACTGTTTAACTGCATTAAGCTTTCGAGTTTGCTTGTCTGACCCATTAAAAAGCTGACCAAGTGATTTATATACAGATGGAAATTCTTATTTTCAATAGATTTGTGCCTTACATTTCCAGCATATATTGCACAATATAAGTTTCAATGAGCAGGCAAAAAGTGAATTACTCAAAACAGCGAATTTGAAAGCTTTATGCAGGCAGACAGTAGTTTGATCGGATTATGGTTATATTTTTATTACATGCAGTAAAACTGAAAACTTATTGGTGGAAATTTTTACTGAGACAGCATGCAGTGTATAATATAGAAACCATTAATTTATGACTGATATCCATTTGTATGTTTATAACATGGTTATTTTTAGATATAAAAAAAAAAACAGTAGGAAGAAATTGGTCTGTGATACTCATTTTGTGAAATAGAAAATATGGCAGCATAGAACTATAAACAGCAATTCAGAGCACACTTTTTCAAGAACAAAAATCAAACTAAATTGATAAATCTGAAGAACATTTGGTGAGAAATTCTAATTCTTTTTGAAAGTATGCCTTTAAAATGTTGAAAGTAAGTGATAAACTTTCATGAGGGTAATGTCAAAATGTGGGTCATTAGAGAACGTTATTCTTGAATAGTTTATAATCAAAATTGGAGAATAATTTTGGTGAAGTAATTTGAAAACTGGTTTCAAAATACAGGTTTCTGTTCCTTTAATTACATGTATTTGTTGATGTAAACAGAAATGACCAAATGGTTCCTTAACATTTTCTCAATTAATGTTGAATATTTGAAGATTGCACGATCATTAGAAAAGGCAATCAAAAGCAAATATTACTTGTCATGCACATAGTCCAGAGATAATAATTCTATGCTGCCATGTTATTTAAAGATTATTTGCTGGAAGTTCTGTCCAATTCAAGCATACATATTTTCATGAAATGGCTAAAACATGATATACTTATTGACTCATGGTAAATTTTATAGTTTCCAAAACGCAAAATTTTCACATATATGTTTTTGCAAAAAATGTTGCATTTTCCATTTTTTAAAGTCCCATGGTCCAAGGTTATTACGAAAAAGTTTAAAGCCCTAAAAAAGATATTATTCAAGCATGCTAAGACCACTAAGTGCTTCATTTTTTGCCAGTATATTATTTTAAATTTTACAGGATGGTATGTTATGTTCCATCTAACACTTCTGCGCATTCTTGTGTAATATCTGAAAATAGTCTTATCGGAGAAAACTATAAATTATATAATATGAAGAACAGGTCTGTTGTTTGATGTACTAAATATTTTAAAAGGTTGTGCAGAAATACTTGTTGGGGCATAGAATTTGTTTGTTGTTGGTTAAACGACTCTGAAAAGAGATCAGGGCATCTTTTTCTTTAAAAATCTTACAATTGGATGCTTAAAGGAGTAGGTCCGGTCAGACACCTTTTTGGCCCCAAAATATAGCATTTTTATATATTTGTTTAAAATGTAAATTTTTAGCTATTTATTGGAAAGTAGAATACTTTTGTTACATACATATGGGCTGTTTTTGACAATGCAATGCACATGCATCAGGTATTGGCATCATCAATTCATGCAAAATTACTGAAATCTTCAAAAATTTAGCATTTGTACTAATTTTTAGATGGCTTTTGTCTAGAATGGAAGTGGCCGCATTTGTGTTTAGTCTTAATATTTAAATATATGTTGTATTTGATGATAATACATAACATGTACAAAGGTTGAGACTGAACACAAATGCGCCACTTTCATTTTAGACCAAAAAAAAAACACCTGAAAAGTGACGTTTTATGTCATACATGTCATATTTGATAGATTTTTTCATATGTAAACTTGAATTTGGGCGTCTTTAATGACCAAATCATTTCAAACCTTTTACATAAACTAACTGAATCGACTGAAGTAGACACTTAAGTGTTTAAAAAAATGTAAAAAATCTTTCATCAGATGTACTTCAAATTTAGGGCAAAAATTAGCCCTTACTGGACCTTTTCGTAACTTGCGAAATTTTTTCCCAATATAATATTTTGAAAAGAGCTGTCGATTGACTTAATGTCTGAAGAAATAATCAAGTACTGAATTGAATTAGGAAATATTGTTGCACCTTTCTGTTCAATAAAAGTAATGTGTCAAATTTTAAGTAGCAATGTTTGCAAGTTGCCTTGAACATGAAGAAATGTTTTGTAACTTTTTTTTAAGAGTGTGCTAAGGTGAAATACTGACAAACCAATTATATAGAAACTTTTTATAAATGGTCAAACATTTATGTTATTAAATTACAGTGCATCACTGTTGTATATGTTAAATGTAAACCAACTGATTTTAGCATACTTTTTTTTCTGTGATTTTTGAAAGTTGAAAAATATTGCAAAAATTAATCGCCTCAAATTTGTCAAATTAGGACATCCCTTATATGAAAATATAAAGATATTTATATTTAAAAATTAATAACTAAATTAATTTTCTACAAAATCTGCTAGAAGCTTCTAAATGTGAAAAATGAGTATCTACTAAATGAAGTTGGTTTACAGTTGTGATTAATCATTTTAGAATTTCCAAAGTCTCAGAATTTTGTCGATTTATTTTTGCAACCTAGTCATTGGTTTACGCTAAACATTTTGTCTTTTCATTCAATTCAATCATTATTATTTTTTCCCTGCCATTTTATCCATTCAGTTTTGTTAAGTCATATCCATTGGTAAATTGAATGGAACAATCATAAAAAAAAAGCCATGTTGTTTTTGTTTAAGACTTGCAATACTTATGATATTTATTAGAGTGCTATCATTGTTGTCGTAAAGTTTATTTTTTTATCAGTGACAAAGTTTATTTGTCCAAGATTGTTATGTAGATATGTACATTTTCATAGACTTGTTGTTTTTTATTTATACTGATCTTGAATGTTTTATAACAGTTTGACAGTCTCCACTTTATCATTTCATGCCGTAAAGGTTTTATGTGCCAGTATCCTTACAGTAAAAACAAGTAATGTGTTCACCAATTTGCTTCCAACTAGTAGGTAGAAAATTGTGTGGTTTTAAGATAGAAATTTCTTAGGTGAAACATGTTAGGAATTTTTATTTTAACAACAAATACTTTTTTCACTCAGTAGTTGTCAAAATTTGAAAATAATTGACCACTTGCAAGAAAGTCTGTTAACAGATGAGTTGTTATTGCTTTAATTGTATAGAATGCACTGTCAATCATTCAGTAAGGAATTTTATGGGATAATATAATGAACATTTGTTAACTATGTATGAATATAAGATTAGGTTTTTACACAAAAATTACACATTTGTTACCTTATTGTCTTGCTACTGGTCAGTTTGAATTTTACAAAGAACTATTTAAACATTGATTTAGTTAGATGTTGAAATCCATTTTTGCCCAGGTGAAAGAATTTGGTACCGTGACTACCTTATATTTACCTAAATTTTAACTGAGCAATATGGTTTTTAAAACGCCTTAGTCTTACTTTTGACTTCTTTTCTGGAATAACATTTGCAAGAAAACTGTTAACACTTACATTGGTTTTGTTGTTTTTAACTATTTTTTGTAATTTGAGATTTTTAAAAAGATCCTTCAAAGACTTATTTGACCAATGTGACCTCTTCATCCCCATTGACTGTTCATATATCCATTGAAAGTTAGGTTATGAAAAATACTATCCAAAAATATATTCTTATTCAGTTCTACTTTAAATTACTCAGGGTAATTAGTGTGGAAGTAAAGGAGTCCCCTAGGTCAAAGTTTGTAATTTAAATTGGGCAAATTATATCTGTTGTGTGACTGGCTCTGTGGAGCTGTAGCATTTTGTGCAGTTACAGGCTGACATCTTTGAGTTGGGCTGATATTTAGAATTTCTTTCCCTTGTTTTACTTTTATCCAGCTGGACTTCATACTAGTATTTCTGATTATTCCTTTTTCTTACTACTGTTCAAATTTCACTTTTAAATAAATGTTGTTCCAACATAGAATAACTTATGTTATAAACAGGAATATATATTTTTTTTAGAGTACACATTTTTTTTAAATAGATATACTAACGACAAGCTGTAGTTGCATCCAAAATGAAGACTTCAACAGATATATTTTCAATGGATTCCATATGATGGAAGTGAAAAGTTGTGAATGGTAACACATATTAACACTGACTTTATCCATTAAAAGAAGTTCAATGTATATGTATTCATATTTAATGTCTGTGAAAAAAAGTGATTTTCTGTTGTATTTTTAAAGTCTATGGAAAGATCAATTTGGTTATAGGATTTCATTTTGCTCTATGTGAAAAGTTCCCACAGAGATTTCATGTTTAACATAAAAATTTATAAGCAATGTCAGGAAATAAGGATGCTGTATTCTTGCCATAACATGATTTTAGTACATTATATTTCAAGTTTGTTATAGAACTCTGGAACCTTTCTTAGCAAAATGGTTCAGTTAACTGTCTCTGTTATTTTGGACAATAACAGCTGGACTGTTGTAACATTGTAAGCTAATTCTACAATGCAAAATCTTTTTTGACAAAAATTGGTTAATCTATATTAAAATCAGAATTAAAAGAATTCTACTGCAAATCATTGATACTGTTTCTAGATTGGAAATGTTCACATAGTTCTCATGCTCCTAACACGTAAAGGTTTTGGCATTATTTTAACCTGGAGTGAATTCAAAAAGATTTTTTAACTGCCAATTCTGTACAAATATGTGCGTCATCTACACTAAAACTTCTAGTATGTATTACTGTTACCATGCCACTTATAGTTATCATGTTAAAGGGAGAGCTGTTAAACAGTCAGTTGTACATGTGCTGTTTTGTACTTTATTCAACTTATGTAACCTTTGAACCTAACCTTTGATCTTTTATATGTTTGTAACAATCTTATTTGTTGTATCATGGCAACCATCATGTAACATTTTACAGAAATGAAACATTTTGTATTTTATCAAGTTAATGAAATTTTATAAAAGTGATAGTCAAAATGTTCATTTCTCATGTATCTATTTATAGAATTTGTAAATATCATTGTACATACGTCATTCAATCATCCTACATAACTTATTAAAGCCATCAGGATAGAATTTTATTTGTTTTATTGTGAGTGTATTTTGTCTCATCTGTTGGAATAGCAGAAATTCGTGTCAGATGAGGAAGAACTTGAAAACTGCCTGTCTGTCATATTTTCAGTATTTAGTACAGTATTTTTATTGGTGGAAGAAGACTTCAAGTCTTCTGAAAGCCTTTACTGCCGGCTGTAAAATCATTGAACCGTTACCAGCTCACTTTTAAATGAATTATGACCGCCGATACTTTTGTAACGATGAAATACTGAATTAATTTAAATGAATAAATTTATAAATAATAATAGCCTTCTGAACACGAGTGTATGAACTAAAAATTGTGCTATTTTAAATTAGAATCGGTAACCTTGAATATTTGAAACAGATCATTACCAATTGCCATTATAGAATTTAGTCCACCCAAAACGATCTTTATTTACATATTCAGGAATTAATGTTCTCATCAAAATATTTTAAATCTCACAACGCATAAATACTTCAGCTATTTGAAAAAAAATTGACAAAAATTTAAGGATCTTCTTGGAATGGATTTGAAAATTACGAACAAATATTCTTTTCGGTGTGAAAACATCAACAAAATTTATACATAATCGGAATGTCCCTATTAAAATAGTCTTCGTCTCACAACGATAATAATACTTTAGCTATTTGACCAACGATGTTTAAAAAAAAAATAAAGAACCAATTTGATGTCATCTTTCCTATTTTTGTATATAATTATAAGTCTGTTTTAACTGGCAAGAATACCCTAAAGCGGACAAGCAGTTTATTCTTTAAATTTCTGTTATTGAATACCAAGAAAGAAAATAAATCCGAAATTAATTTGAAACTTTGATACTCAATAGTTTTCCTGGAAAAAATCCCATCCCTTGGGGATAATCAGTTTACGCCCAGTGACATATATATAACATACATGTCGGAACAGGAAATTTGCCATAAAACACTTTCAGAACCATGTTCACATTATTATCCATTATACCCAACAATTGTGATGATGACAAATTTCTTCCTTTGTTCGAGAACAATCTAATTGAAATATAAATCTGTGATTTTACTATGTCCATAACTTCGATGAACCAAAGCAAGTTAGATATCGACCTGTTTTTTAAATCAAATTGGTTCTTTTCTTCTTCTTCTTTTAGTATACAATAGTCCATCGACATCCGATGATTACATACTGTTGGCATACGTGGACTAGTCTATTTACAAAACTTTTACCCCAATTTAAACGAAATGTATGTTTCTTTCTTATGTTCAATGTATATATGTATATTTTAAATTGCGACTATCTATAGTTCCGTAACTTTCTATCCAGGTGTATAAGCGAATGATCGACAAGTGTGCACATTTTGTTAAATCAATACTTCTTGTATGTTTCAAACTGTCCTTCACTATTGACAACAAGTATATACTTACATTTTCCCAAATTTACCCGTGGAAAAATATGTAAATAGATTTTTATTTTATCATTTTTTATTTTGTTTTTGGAATTAATAAGATTTTTTGTAAATAATATTCTTTACACCAGAAATGTTATTTATAAGCAAGCGTATGAGTTAAGTAATGACTAGTATATCACTATCGGACACATAAGACAGAGATGTATATTATACACCTGATAGTTCAAAATAGAAAGTTACAAGTTATCGGCCGTGTACACTGATCAATACCCTCAGAAGTGAAACGATGCATGAACTTGCAAGCCCAACAGGAAATCGCTTGAATACCTGGTCCAAATTTATTTAAATAAGTTTATTGCATAATAGAATTATGAACAAATTAGATTTTCAAATAAATTTTCACGGAACACTTATTCATGATCATTAATGAATTTGAACTTTGACTTTTAACTAATTTCAATATAAACAGTTTAGAAAAGACAGACCATGGTTAATTAAAAATAATAGCATTTTCCGTATCAAGTTAGTAAGGCGGATAAAACAACTGTACGATTGAAAAGATATCGACACGCAATTACGACTACATTAGGTTACTGTAGTTTTGGTCCTTTGTGGTTTATAGACCTATCGTGGTTTCTAAGCGGAGAAGATATCAAAATGGCGGCACGCAGAGAATTGATACTCTAAATTTAAAATCGATGGTGATCTCTTATCTAGCGGAATAAAACTTTAATGCTTATGAATTTGAGCTTTTTACACAGAATGGACATAATATCAATTTTGATTTTTTGTGAAGTTTCCTTTAAGTTGTTTTTATGCCCCACCTACGATAGTAGAGGGGCATTATGTTTTTCTGGTCAGTGCGTCAGTTCGTTCGTTCGTTTGTCCGTCTGTCCCGCTTCAAGTTAAAGTTTTTGATGAAGTTGAAGTCCAAACAACTTGAAACTTGGTACACATGTTCCCTATGATATGATCTTTCTAATTTTAATGCCAAATTAGAGTTTTGACCCCAATTTCACGGTCCACTGAACATAGAAAATGATAGTGCGAGTGGGGCATCCGTGTACTATGGACACATTCTTGTTTCTTTAGTGATCACTTTAAAAATGAGATGTGGTACGATTAACGACACAACTATCCACCAAAGTTTAAATGAAGTGGATGTAAGCAATTACAGGCAACTGTATGACCTTCAACCATGAGAAAAACCCATACCGTATGACCTTCAACGATGAAAAAACCCATACCGTATAGTCGGCTAGCCCGTCAAAACTGAGGTTATGAGTTTGAACCCTGCTCATGTTAAGGTGTTTAGACTTTTCCTGCCGATGGTCCTGGTTCTTTCAAGGTACTCTGTTAATTAAACTGGCCACCATGTTATAGCCAAGGTCACTAAAATGGGTGTTAAATACCAACAAACGACAAACATGAGGATATATATATATAAGTACGTCTGAGCCAGTGACAACTCTACAACAGATTTATCCATCGGATCACCAGCAGTGATGGTGATACATGGCTGTGTACATTATGTATATACAACTTGTCTAAACATCAACCCAATAATGTTAGATCTGTAAATTTGCTTTCGCAAATTTTTGTTCTTCCTCGCCGGGATTCGAACCCATGCTACTGAGATATCGTGACACCAAATCGCCTGCTCTGTAGCCGTCCCGCTAGACCACACGACCAACTGGGCTTCATAAAATGAAGCTTTCGGTGGCCGGGTGTTACCTTTCCACGTCAGTTTTAATCTAGCGTCGTACTACAGTACATGATATATAAGGCATGGAGATGTTATTTTTACAGATCAGCTAAATTATCTATAGTAAAGGATCGTACAAATTAATGTAAGATACAGTCACAGAAAATAATTATATTTATAGGTACGTCTGAGCCAGTGACAACTCTACAACAGATTTATCAATATATATATATACAACTCGTCTAAACATCAGCCCAACAATGTTAGATCTGTAAATTTGTTTCGCAAATTATTTGTTCTTCCCTCGCCGGGATTCGAACTCGTGCTGCTGAGATATCGTGACACCTAATCGCCTGCACTGTCTGTCAATCTGTCAGTCCGGCAAATCTTTTTAAAAGGAAGTTAGAATATTTAAGTATGTTATTGCGATAATAAAGAGTCAAGCGCACACGTGAATCTGCTGGTGTTTTACACATCAAACGATGCACCGTCAGTTGACAGAAATATCAATGAACAAACTAATGTCTGTTGACGGATTCCATTTCGAAAGTACGTAGTTTTCATGTCGGTCATTGTCGGAATGTCCCCAATGATTGCCTTTATTGCCTTAATACGTTTCAAAGTTTTAGAAGTGATAAAAAACGGGATTTAACAACTGAATAGTCCAGCTCTTTACTGTTATTCGTCATTAAGGTACACACATTATCAAGGCTCGAGTACGGAACCAGTAATTCGTTGCTGTCAATAGTTTTATTTTCATGAAAATTTCAGAAAAGGGCTGACTGTGACTCCTGATGGAAAATGCCATTCCTACCCTTATACTTTTGTGTAAAAATATGAGATGAAAACAAATATGATATATGGGTCAAGCACTTTAAATGAACGGGTTTGAAATGCTAAAGAGTCAAGCGCACACGTGGTTCTGTCGACTGACGGTACATCATTTGATGTAAAACACCAGCAGATTCACGTGTGCGCTTGACTCTAAATTATCGTAGTAACATAGAAAGGTCATCACCTGACATGACCGGTCAATCCTTGGCCTGATACATATCTGCATTGGATATATTTAGAATTTTTCAATATATGTTTATAATGAAAACCCTAGTTCAAGCAAACTTGACTAAAATCTTGATGGCCAGTTTTTTTTTTAAGTTAACTATCTGCCTTTGACAGAAAACTTTTAAATGAAACCAAATCAATTACTGTTATAATTGCTTGGCGAAATTGCATTGCATCAAGTTGACCATGCTGAGACAAATGTATGGAATTTAGTTGTAGAAATTTAATTTGAATCAACAGTATTTGCAGATTTTTATGTCAAGTATAGTGAGTTTTGGTTGAGTTATGAGTATTATTATTTTGAAGAAAAAATATGCCGAAAGCAATAATGGGACAAAGCTGGCTGGGTTGGTGGGGCTGCTTTTATGGTAATTCAAGTTACCTTTATGCATCTTCTTCCACCTCAGAGCAATCAGCTCTTTGATTTTTTTTTAATGTTTAGTGGTCTCATAAGGTATTTAGAGGCCTCAGTGGCCAAGAGGTTTGTTGTTTTATGCCCCACCTACGATAGTAGAGGGCATTATGTTTTTCTGTCTGCGTCAGTTCGTTTGTCCGTTTGTCCATCTGTTCCGCTTCAGGTTAAAGTTTTAGATGAAGTTGAAGTCCAATCAACTCGAAACATAGTACACATGTTGCCTATGATATGATCTTTCTAATTTTAATGCCAAATTAGAGTTCTGACCCCAATTTCACGGTCCACTGAACATAGAAAATGATAGTGCGAGCGGGGCATCCGTGTACTATTGACACATTCTTGTTTCTTTAGTGATCACTTTAAAAATGAGATGTGGTACGATTAACGACACAACTATCCACCAAAGTTTAAGTTATGTTAAATAATTGTTATCAAAATTATCTTAGTTGTACTATGATTAAATGATTTGCATGGTTTGAACTCAATCTGTGAGCAATTCTTAGCAATCCAGCAGTACTGAATTGGGGTTATTACACAGTTGAAAAATCCATGGTCTATTAAACTAGATTGTTTGTAGTAAAATATTCTTTTTATGTCTCGGTGAAATATGTATGCTCTTTTAAAGTTTGATTAAATTTTTTAATCACTATTAACAAATGGGAAATACATCATTATAAGATTCACACGACAATTAGATTATTAACAAAACACCAACACATTTCGAGTTTAAAATTCAACAAATGTTTACCTCTTATTCTCTCAAGTTACAGAATAGTTGTGAAAAAGAGTCAAACAATTGTCTTCAATACAATCTTTCTTGAATGACTTAAAGAATGGACTGTTTAGATTTGGTATGCATTTGCATCCCTGCATTTTAGCAACGAACAGGGTATATTAAAGGCCCTGTGCAATATTTATGCACAAGTTACTGCACTTGTATTTAGGTTTTAAGATGTGTTTTTAGAATAAAGTTGATTTCATACTAATTTTATATTCGGTATGCTGTTCCATAAGCAATCACGTGGTTTAGTTTGTTGTAATCTGTTCGTTTTTCGAGCCTGCAAAGTAAGTAGCAGAAGCAAGTCAGAGATCCTACATTCCGTCTGCATTACTATACAGTCTAAGATTAAAACTTTTTTAGGCATTAACTTTTGTCAAATTTTCATGGAATTTTCAAAACTGTGACAGAAGCTTCTTTAGGATCAATAGACAGTATCCACAGAAAAAAATGTTTTTGCAGTTAACGTTTAAAGACAGTCATTGGTTTAATTTAAGCCTTCTTTTGTTGTTAAACCTTCATTGAATGTCACAAAACATGAAGATAAGCTTCTTCATGATCAAGAAATATATGAAAAATTAGATTTTTGTCGAGCCTGCAACTTTTGTTGCAGAAAGCTCGACTTAGGGATAGTGATCCGGCGGCGGCGGCGGCGGCGACGGCGTTAGCTAACTTCTTAAAAGCTTTATATTTTAGAAGGTAGAAGACCTGGATGCTTCATACTTTGTTTATAGATGCCTCATGTTACGAAGTTTCCGTCAGTCACATGTCCAATGCCCTTGACCTCAGTTTCATGGTTCAGTGACAACTTGAAAAAAGTTAAGATTTTTGTAATGTTACATCTCTCTTATTAGAAGTAATAGGATAACTATATTTGGTATGTACGTACCTTGCAAGGTCCTCATGCCCGTCAGACAGTTTTCACTTGACCTCGACCTCATTTCATGGATCAGTGAACAAGGTTAAGTTTTGGTGGTCAAGTCCATATCTCAGATACTATAAGCAATAGGTCTAGTATATTCGGTGTATGGAAGGACTGTAAGGTGTACATGTCCAACTGGTAGTTGTCATCTGACCTTGACCTCATTTTCATGGTTCAGTGGTAATAGTTAAGTTTTGTGTTTTGGTCTGTTTTTCTTATACTGTATGCAATAGGTCTACTTTATTTGGTGTATGGAATAATTGTAAGGTGTACATGTCTAGCTGGCAGGTGTCATCTGACCTTGACCTCATTTTCATGGTTCAGTGGTCAAAGTTAAGTTTTGAGTTTTGGTCTTTTTCTAATACTATATGCAATAGGTCAACTATATATGGTGTTTGGAAATATTGTATGATCTATATGTCAGTCGTGCAGGTTTTATTTGACCTTGACCTCATTTTAACGGTTCATTGCTCAGTGTTAATTTTTGTTTTTAACAAATAGGGTAACTATGTGATACTTGTAGTAAAACCTTCATATTATATAAAACTTTCAACAGAAATTAAATCCTGACTGGGACTAACACATTATCTGCTTATACCAGAGCATGATAAGCAAATCTGACGAGACATTTCAGCTTGTGCACTCTTGTTAACATTCTAGATCATTAGGTAACAGTCCACAGGAAGACATGTCAACCTACTCCTACACGTTTGTTCCTCCTCTTAAAAGCCGCATGCAATACCCAATCATTTATAAATCTGGTTTGACCAACCAGGGACCGAACCAATGTCCTCCCAAACTTGGGATGGGCAGGCTCCGAGACCACCGAGACAGTAGACACATCTATGCAATCATTGAAAGGATTCAAAGGTAATATTTATTCCATAAAATTATTATTCAAGCAGAAAATAATTATTCACTAACGGTCGCACGCATCAATATGTGGTCTAGGTGTTATTTTACATAATTTGATTTTTGATTTTTATGAATACATTTTTCTCGCTTTGCTCAAAAGTATCCTCATGTAGTGTATCAATTTTATTGTTTACGCTGTAGAGGGTGACATTTAAATTGTACCACTACCATTGGTCACAAAATAGAATATAAAGCCTTTACTTTGCCTAAACTTCAAGTTATAATTGTGTTAAACAAATTGAAATCGGCCCGATAAGAAATAATTCTTTTCTACACTTATATACAGTTCCCAAACACAAGCTCTGCATTTCAATTGAAGACACCAAACTCCTCTTTAATCCACTCCTTGAAAGGGCACTGTAAATTAATATTTTTTCTATTTATTATTATAGAAATATGAATTTGCATGATAATGAAGACGAAATGTGCGCATAAGAGAGACAAGCAGGAATCAATGAAGAAATCAATGAAATCCTATCATTCTATCGAACAGGAAAACATGCTTTTTGTTTTTATGTAAAATGTATCATAAATATAAGTAGCAGTCCAAACTAAATGATGCAGTTTTAGATTTTTCTTTTTTTCAAATATACCCATGCGACAATCGAAAACTGATCAATTTGAAAAAGAAAATACATATATAGTGACATAGCGTTTTCATGATGATTACTAGCGTGTGTATATCAAGGTTTTGTGTATCATCAAAGATAAGTTTATGGGACAAATACAAATAATAAGTTTTGTAAGCTTTCCAACATTTTAAAATTTAAATTAATTCATCAGTATTTAATATTTTAGTCAAAGTAAAAGGGTTATATATCTCTTCAAGGAGTTTATAGTATGACGATATGTAATCCAAAGTTTTAACTGAATAATAAAGTTATGTCTGATATTACATTTATTTTCTTATTGATGTTTTATGCTTAATCATTAAAAGGACACTTGATGAATCGTCAAAATGACAAACATAATGTTGATATTATACAATTCATTTAGAATCTATTAAAAATATCTTCGTTTATAGCACACGTACAAAATTGCAGTGAATTTAAATATTTGAATAAAAGACGAGTATCATTTCAGGAAGAGAATTTCCACAATGATTCGGATTTTGACACTCCTGCGACAAAAGTCTTAATGTAATTTTCAATATATTAAGTCACAGGTTTTCGTAACCAATAGGATAACTATACTTATAATGTTAAGTCTATGTGATACTTGTAGTTAATCCTTTATATTGTATAAAACTTTCAACAGAAATTAAATCATGACTGGGACTAACACACTATGTACTGTTACCAGAAAACGGTAAGAAAATCAGGCGAGACATTCCAGCTTGTCTTGCTCTTGTTAACGTTCTAGATCATTATGTAACAGTCCACAGGTAGAAATGTTACCCTACTCCTACACTTATGTTCCTCCTCTTAAAAGCCGCATGCAACAAACACTCATTTATAATTTTTTATTTGACCGACCAGGGACCGAACCATTGTCCTCCCAAACTCAGGATGGGCAGGCTACGAGACCACAGAGACAGTAGACAAGTATATAAAATCATTGAAAGGATTCAAAGGTAATATTTATTCCATGAAATTATTATTGAAGCAGAAAATAATTATTTACTAACGGTCGCACGCATCAATATGTGGTCTAGGTGTTATTTTACGCATCAATATGTGGTCTAGGTGTTATTTTACATAATTTGATTTTTGATTTTTATGAATACATTTTTCTCGCTCTGCTCAAAAGTATCCTCATGTAGTGTATTAATTTTATTGTTTACGCTGTAGAGGGTGACATTTTAAATTGTACCACTACCATTGGTCACAAAATAGAATATAAAGACTTTACTTTGGCCTAAACTTCAAGTTATAATTGTGTAAAACAAATTGAAATCGGCCCGGTAAGAAATAATTCTTTTCTACACTTATATACAGTTCCCAAACACAAGCTCTGCATTTTAATTGAATACACCAAACTCCTCTTAATCCACTCTTTGAAAGGGCACTGTGAATTAATAATTTTTTCTATTTATTATTATAGAAATATGAATTTGCATAATAATGAAGACGAAATGTGCGCATAAGAGAGACAAGCAGAAATCAATAAAGGAATCGATGGAATCCTACCATTCTATCGAACTGGAAAACATGCTTTTTGTTTTTTATGTAAAACGTTATCATAAATATAAGTAGCAGTCCAATATATATATGATGCAGTTTTAGATTATTTCCTTTTCTTAAAATATACCCATGCGACAATCGAAAACCGATCAATTTGAAAAAAAGAAAATACATATATAGTGACATAGCGTTTTCATGATGATTACATTAGCGTGTGTATATTAAGGTTTTGTGTATCATCAAAGATAAGTTTATGGGACAAATACAAATAAAAAGTTTTTGTAAGCTTTCCAACATTTTAAAATTTAAATTAATTCATCAGTATTGAATATTTTGGTCAAAGAAAAAAGGGTTATATATCTCTTCAAGGAGTTTATAGTATGACGATGTGTCATGCAAAGTTTTAACTGAATAATAAAGTTATGTCTGATATTACATTTATTTTCTTATTGATGTTTTTATGCTAAATCATTAAAAGGACACTTGATGAATTGTCAAAATGACAAACATAATGTTGATATTATACCATTCATTTAGAATCTATTCAAAAATATCTTCGTTTATAGCACACGTACAAAATTGCAGTGAATTTAAATATTTGAATAAAAAGACGAGTATCATTTCAGGAAGAGAATTTCCATCTTGATTCGGATTTTTGACACTCTGCGACAAAAGTCTTAATGTAATTTTCAATATATTAAGTCACAGGTTTTCGTAACCAATAGGATAACTATACTTATAATGTTAAGTCTATGTGATACTTGTAGTAAATCCTTTATATTGTATAAAACTTTCAACAGAAATTAAATCATGACTGGGACTAACACATTATCTACTGTTACCAGAAAACGGTAAGAAAATCAGGCGAGACATTTCAGCTTGTGTTGCTCTTGTTAACGTTCTAGATCATTATGTAACAGTCCACAGGTAGAAATATTACCCTACTCCTACACATATGTTCCTCCTCTTAAAAGCCGCATGCAACAAACACTCATTTATAATTTTTTTGATTTGACCGACCAGGGACCGAACCATTGTCCTCCCAAACTTAGGATGGGCAGGCTACGAGACCACAGAGACAGTAGACAAGTCTATAAAATCATTGAAAGGATTCAAAGGTAGAATTTATTCCATAAAATTATTATTGAAGCAGAAAATAATTATTCACTATCGGCCGCACGCATCAATATGTGGTATAGGTGTTATTTTACATAATTTTATTTTTGATTTTATGAATACATTTTTTCGCTATGCTCAAAAGTACCCTCATGTAGTGAATTAATTTTATAGTTTACGCTGTAGAGGGTGACATTTTAAATTGTACCACTACCATTGGTGACAAAATAGAAGGTATTCGCCAAGGCCTTTACTTTGGCCTAAACTTGCAGTTATAATTGTGTAAAACAAATTGAAGTCGGCCTGGTAAAAACATAATTCTTTTTCTACACTTTCATTTTTATTGCGATTGTGGAACAATTATACAAACATGTAAAATTTGTTATTGCGAGTTCGGAAATTGCTACAAACGAATAATGCAAACAAAATTTAATAGCAAGTTTTAATTTTTACGAAACCTTTCCTGTCGCGATTTTTTTTTTTTTTTTGCAATGATAAGAGCATTGCAAACCTTTCTGTATTTACAGTAGTTAATAATCAGTTATGAGTTAATAATCAAAGAATACCATATTTACTCTGTCCTTGGTCATATATCGAAAATTAAAATATCTATGATGAGTTTATTATAAAATGTGATCAAATATATTATGTAGTCTAAGATTTTTTGTAGAGTCAAAATGAAACATTTGTGGTTATTGTATAGCAACAACATATATTTCATACAGAAAGTAACAAAAAGTTTTAACGTTCAATAATTAAGAAAAATCACGGTTCAAGCCATGTGTAAATTTACAACAAATCTATGGCTTCAGTGAATTATTTCGATTCTAATAGGACAAATACGGTCAATACAAATTTGAAGCGAAAGAAGCACGTCATATTAGAATACTGTAAATTCAGAAATTATTGCGTGCATTTATTATTGCGATTTTGTCATCTTAGACTAAAATGCGATTTTAATTTTTGCGATATTGAGAAAAATCCTGTTTAATTCATATAAAAAAAATCAAAATGCGAGTTTAAATTATTGCGATTATAACCCTGTCGCATTTGTCGCAATAATAAAAACATCGCAATAATTTCTGAATTTACAGTATTGTATTATATTGCACTAGGGCAAACATTTCGCTTCAAACTAGTGACGACATCAGTGAGACAAACTAATGTGTTAAATAGTTTTTCAAGATTTTATATACAATAAAAGGATTATTGGATGCATATTCGTTCGTGCAATATAAAACAAATCTCGCAACAATATAAACACTATTCATGCAATTACCCTATAACATTTTACTGGTCTTCCTCCTTTATAAATATACCTAAAAATGTAACATTTCACACGAGTTAAAAAGATTGCATTTCGATCGATATTGCATTCTATATATACTTTCCCTTAAAGTTTCGTACGTAATACTGAGGTTCAGAGTAAACCGATATTTGCGTGCAGTCAATTGAGAGATTATCAATATGTCGGAAATGATCATTGCGTCCTTACTGCAGACATCAAAGCTGCAGAAATTGGACGAACTATCATCAATGTTGCTGAAATATTTGGAACTACATGTATATTGTAAACGGGTTATTGCTCTAATATTGAGAAATATTGATCCTCGCAGTAAATCATGATCCTGGTGCATGCTTACCAAGGTTATAATAAACATAACGTTGATATTTGTTTCCGTTCGACAATTGTCAAAGTTCTATAACAGAGAGGCGAAAGATACCAAAGGGACATTCAAGCTCATAGGTCGAAAATAAACCGACAACGCCATGGCTAAATAAGAAAAAGACAAAAAGACAACAGTATACAAAATACAACATAGAAAACTAAAGACTGAGCAACACGAACCCCACCAAAAACCGGGGGATCTCAGGTGCTCTGAAAGGATAGACAGATCCTGCTTCACATGTGGCACACGTTGTGTTGCTAATGTAAGTACAAACCTGGTGATAAGTCTAATTCGATAGGTCACATTCGGGGAAAAGGAGGGCGGCGGGATTATGGTTACGACGATTGGAACATATTCGTCGTCATATCTGTGAAACAGATATTCCGTAACGGCCAACCAACTCGTGATGGCGTCCATGAAATTTTCGAAGGAGTAACCCTCTATCAATGAAATAATGATAGAAAACAAGCCCTGGAATATCGTATCAACTGGGAGATATATACTCCGTATGCAGGCGCTGCTGAAATTTTGCTACATAGAAATGGAAAGTTCACAATTGGGAAGCTAAAAACATTTCTTTTGTCGTAAAGTTATGTGCTCAACCGACCCTCATTGTTAATTTCTAAAAGTAAGTCAAGATATGAGGCAGACTTACTTAGTAACTATATCTGTTGTATCCTTTATTTCAAGTTCGATGGGATAGACGCGTTCAACATAGTCACCAAACGTTGAATTATTTAGTGAGAGGACTTCATCTATATTGCGGAAAGTGAAGTTAAAGGGTAATGCTAGCTTCTTTTCATTCTTTCTACGAAGCTCCTGTATGAAGACGGCCTCATATGAACAAAGAATCAAGTCGCCAAGAAGAGGAGCACAGCCGGTTCCCATGGGAATGCTGATTATTTGTCGAAAAATTCGTCTTCCAAACGAATCAAATATGTGATCAATCAAGAAATCAAGCATCTATATAATTTTAGTTTCTGATAATTTTTTGTTTGAATCAGAATGATTTTTACAAAGTACGATTTATCCCTCCTAAAGACAAGACACTTGTATCTACGTTGACCATTCTTTTTAATGAAGCAAAGCAGGACCAACTCTCTCAATTTGTCTTTTAGTTTGGAATGGGGAATATTTGTGTAAAGTGTAGAACAGTCAAATGTTTTAATACATTTGCAAGATGAAAGAGTCTAAGAATGTATGTACTCTTTCACAGACCTTCGGAATTAATTTGTTAGTATTCACATCTGATTCAGGCCGTCTCTATAATTATTTTTTAAAGGTTGAGGCAATAAATGTTCATTTTTTTTTAAAGATAAACATGGTAATGATCCAAAATGACGGCTAAAGAGATACTAGTATAGACATGTGAATTTGCATGACAATGAAGACGAAATGCGCGCATAAGAAAGACAAGCAAGAATCGATGAAATACATCTATCAAACGGGAAAACATGCTTTTTGCTTTTGATGTAAAATATATAATTGATATAAGTAATATATAATATTGCATTCCAAAATATGGGTTGCAATTTTAGATTTTACTTAATTTTTTTAGATATACCCATGCGACAATCGAAAACCGATCAGTTTGAAAAAGAAAATACATATATAGTGACATAGCGTTTTATATAGATTCGCGTGTGTATAATATGACCGGATGAAAAGCATGTTAATCATTTGGACTATCATCTTTCTGACTTTAATTATTATATCTTTTAATTGTCATTATTAGCTCAAATAGTCCCACACAATTATCTTTTGGTTAAAAAATGTATGTTTCTACTAATCCAATAATGGACTTCGTATCTACGTGTCAAAGACAGTTTTTATCAGATTATCTTAACAATGGACAATAATTGCTTAATCCGTAGTTACATGTATTTCTTTATTATTCTGTTTTATATACTTCTTAAAAATAATTTATATTCAGTTTTGGAAAGGTTCTTTAACCGTAAACACCGGACTCAATATTGTAACATCGTTTATATTCTTGTTGGATCGTTTATTAAATTGTTAAACTTTATACCGACTTGAATCTTCATTTAATACCCAGCAACTAGTCTGGTTATAATATCAAGGTCTTGTATATCATCAAAGATATCGCTTATGGGACAAATAGGTTTCCAACATTTTAAAATTTAAATTAATTCACCAGTATTGAATATTTTAGTCAAAGTAAAAAGTACAAAGGACTATATATCTCTTCAAGGAATTTATAATATGACGATATGTCAATGCAAAGTTTTAACTGAATAATAAAGTTATGTCTGAAATTACATTATTTTTTTATTTATGTTTTTATGACTAAATCATTTAAAGGACACTTGATTAATTGTGAACAGGACAAACATAAAGTTGATATTACACTATTCATTGAAAATCTATTGAAAATATCTTCGTTTACAGCAAACAAAATTGCAGTGAATTTAAATATTTGAATAAAAAGACGAGTATCATTTGAGGAAGAGGATTTCCATCTTGATTCCGTACACAAATAAATATGGATTATAAAGTAAAAGAGAAAACAACAGTAAAGACAAAGACAATGGACACAGTGTTTGTTAATGACACTCCAATAACCAAGGTAATTATTTGAACATTTCTATTTCGATAACCTTGATAATTATTAAAACATTTAATAGCCGACAACCGAGTTGATGATGTGAACATTCGAACTCCGATAACCGCGGTAATCATTTAGACATTCCTACTCCAATGATCAAGGTAATTATTTTGATATTCCTACTCCTATAATCAATTAAGGTAATCATTTGAATATACCAAATCAATAACCAATGCAATTATTTGAACATTCCTACCATTGGTCAAGGTAATTATTTTGATATTCCTATTCCGATAACCAAGGTAATCATTTGAACATACCAAATCAATGTAATTATTTTAAAATACCAACTTCGATAACCGAGATAATCGTTTGAACATTTCAACTCCTAAAATCATTGAAATTAATTGAACATTCCAACTCCGATAGTTAAAGTAATTATTGAACATTCCAACTCCGATAACGAAAGTTATTATCTGAACAGCCGAAAAATATAACAGATGTTATTATATGAAAATTTTCACCCCCGATAATCGAGGTGATTTTGTGAACAGTTAAACTTCGGTAACCAATGTTATCATGTGAACATTGAATCCCCGATAACCAAGGCAATTATGCAAACATTCCAACTCCTATAACCAAGTTGATTATTTGAACAACCACTCTCCAATAGCCGAGGTAATCATTTGAACCTCTCAAATCTAAGATAACAAATGTGACAATGTGGACATTGCAACTCTAGTAACCACGTTAATTTTTGAACATCCTAGCTCCAATAACCAAGGTGACTATTTGAAGATTCCTACTGCAATAATCAATGTTATCATATGAACATTCAATCCCCGATAACCATGGTGATTATGGTGAGTATGTGAACATTCCAACTCCTGTAACCATGGTAATAATTTGAACATTTCAACTCCGATAACATTTTTTTTGCACATTAAGTCCGATAATCAAGTAGTTACATCCCAATCACAGAATAGTAGATATACTGCATTCAATCTGTCTGTCTATCAGTAAAGCTACATAATAATCTGGTTCTGTAAAGATCTACTGGGCATTCAATCTGTCCGTCTGTAAAGATCTACTGGGCATTCACTTTGTCCGTCTATCAGTAAAGTTACATAATAATCTGGTTCTCTAAAGATCTACTGGGCATTCACTTCCTGTTTTGCGTTCTTTGAATTTTAAGTTGAATTTTAATAAAATTCAATTCAAATATTTATTGCCATATAACCTTTAAACAATTAGTTTATGACAAATACAAAATAAGTAGACAATATAACAGAAATTCACACATATATATTACATTACATGTATGTTCACGAGAATCCGTTAATTTGATTGGCTAAGAACAATCTCGCGTCATTCAAAAATTAACCTTCATATCAAAATGAAATGTTACATTCGTGATGACACGTGCTTCCACAAAAAAGGGCACAGTTAAATAAAAGAAAAACTTGACAAAACTGTTTTTCATGGTCTGAGCATTAAAATGTTATTATGAGAAAAGAATGCTTCTTTGAGTAATTTGATAGGGTTGTAAAAGTGTTGATCGTGCACACATTTTTAGAATGAAGGCTTCATACAAAATGTGCTTCGGTCAACACTTTTACACACCAATAAAATTACAAAAGGAAGCATTCATTTCTTAAATATATATACACAATCATTTAATAACAGTAAATAGTCCAGTTTCCTTGTCCTCACTTCTAATGAAATTTTGATGTAGGACCCCAATTTATTTACTTTTGATGGTGTTGTTAGATTGAGTATAAAAATCACCTTTTAATTGAGCATAAAATTGTTCGTCACATATTACTCAGCGTCTGTGATGAGCTTAGGGTAACAGGTACGTAAATGGGCCTATTTCTATTTAAGAACTGAATGCTTCTTTTTATAATTTTATTGGGATGTAAAGCATTGACCGAAGCACATTTTATTTGAAGCGCTTCATATCAAAAATGTGCGCACGATTAACGTTTTTACAACCCTATACAAATTATAAAAAGAAGCATTTAATTCTTATCGTTACATTTCTATCCTACAACCATAAAATTAAGAGTTATATCAAACTCTTCGTTTGTTTTTTTTCAGTGCATTATGTTAACATTGTCACGGATAGCACGTCCCTCAGTCCCCGAGGGTATCATCAGCTCAGTAGTCAGTACTTCGGTACTGACATGATTTATAACAAACTTTTCTAAAATTGTCCGTTTATAAATTTTGAAATTTTAAAGAAATTAAGGTTTCAACTTCCTCAGGCAAAGTTGACCTTAGATGGATTTGGCTATTTGTTTTAGGTATTTTTGTCATATAGCTCAACTGTTTCGGTACTTACACATCCCTCGGATTTCAAATGTTTGGCTTTGAGCGTTCCTGATGAAGGTAAATCCAGAAAAGCGCTTCGGACGCATGAAATTATTAAACGTGTTGTTTTCAATTTTTTTATAGCTATTATGTTTTGTACAGAAATAAAATATGACATTGGATTGCCTTGTGACTGTTGTCAGCCAATTAAATTTACGAATTCTAATGAAATATACATGTAATGTAATTATCAAATTTTAAAAGCAACAAGTGTATGAATATAAAAATTAGTAACTTATACACTTTCGGAGATGTAGCAAATTGAATATTCTGTAGGAAGAAGTATGTTTGTAAATATCGCTAAAATTTTGAATATTTGTACTATAAATTACGTTATCTCAAAAACCTATCCTTCGAATTTTTAAAAAAATCATATGTTATTGGAAACAAAATTTCCGTTTTATTGATATGAAATAACAATCTGATTAAAATACAAGTCCTGTTTTCGCACTTTGCTTGTCAACGAATTCGTTTTTTGCAGAACAAATCATGCAAGTGTATCTGTTATGTCTAAAAACATCAAAAAATAAGATTTCGCAATGCACTCATGACGTCACGCTTAAAGAACATATTCAACTAATTATACAATAAAAAACGAATTAGGTGACACCCTTCAAATTTAATATCAATAATACGGAAATTTAACAGTAATACCATATCATTTTTGTCGACCCAGCGACATTTATGTTGCGAAAGCGAGACATAGCGATCCTAGATTCCGTCGTCGTCGGCGTCAACATTTCGGTTCAGTCTGTGGTTAATGTTTTTAGACATCAATAAGTCATGGAATTGTAGGCAAGTTGGACAGAAGCTTGTTTGTGACCAACATACTCTATCCAGAGCAACACTTGTTTTGAAAATATCTATTTTCATTTTTCTGTATTTTACAGATAAATGGACTTAGTTTTTTTACAGTTAACATTCAGATTTAGTCTTAGGTTAAAGTTTTTCAGCCATCAATAACTTCGTCAAACCTTTATAGAATTTTAGGAAATTTACATGGACAGAAGCTTGTTTATGACCAAAAGACAGTATCCAGTAAAAATTTTTGAAAATATTTATTTTCATTTTCTGTATTTTACAGATAAACGGACTTCATTTTTTTCACAGTAAACAAGTAGATATAGTCTGAGGATAAAGTTTTTCAGTCATCAATAACTTTATCAAACCTTCATTGAATTTTAGGAAACTTTGACAGAATAAAGTATTCAGAGCAAAATTTTGAAAATAATTATTTTCATTTTTCCGTATTTAACTTATAAATAGACTTAGTTTTTTTTACATTTAACAAATAGGTACAGCCTGGGGTTAAAGTTTGTTACAAATCAATAACTTTATCAAACCGTCATAGCATTTTACGAAACTTTGACAGAAGCTTTTTTATGATTAAGAGATAATGTCTGAAGCGAACTTTTGAAATATGATTTTTTCATTTTCAGTATTTTTCTGATAGATGGACTTAGTTTTTTACAGTTACTATTTACAGACAGTCTGGGATAAAACATTTTGACATGATACATTTGTAAACCTTAATGGATTGTTATGAAGCTTTGAAAGACGGTAATCTTCAAGACCATGAAATAGCATTAAAAAAAAAGTTGGAATTTGTTTTAAAATTCTGTATTTTACTGATAAATGGACTCACTTTTTAAGTCAACGTAACACTGTTACACCGACAGCAGCAATCACAGGCGAGACACAGGGTTCCGCGGAACCCTTTACGAATTTTTAATCAAAAATATGATAGGACAGGATTTCGAGAAATAATAATTTAAAGACAAAATTGTTGCACTTTTTAACAATATTGGTAACATTGAAAGAGGGTCAATAGCACAGGCGATTGGGGAATTGATCCCCACCTTTATTTTTAAATTCTTAGAATAGAGGGGCATCGGCCATATCATACTTTTATTGTTTAATCTTAAAGATAATAGCAATAATACATTAAAAAGGGGGAAAGTAAGTTAATCTACTAAAGAAATTTTATTTTAGATGAATTTAAAAGAGGGAGGTTCATTCCTCAAGCGCCTGTGGTAAAATGTGGGAAATTTAAATCTTTGGCTGAGTTATAATGTTTCTAGTTATATTTTAAATTATGATGCTGGTAACGACCAAGAAAGTCTTGATGCCTATGGCGACCGAGTAGAATTCATTCGTGAAGTGATAATTTCAATCGTTCCTCCTCATGTTAAATTTTGCTGTATTGTTTACTAATAGCAAAAATCTTTGGTAGAAATACAAAATGTAGTCATAATGAGAAAAATGATAACACATCGTATCAACTTAAATACGTGTACGTGAACGCAATTGCATGGCTAGTGAAAATTGTATGCTACTACTAAATAATGGAAGTTAACAATAGGAAAACTGTCACTGTGTTTTCAGAAAATATTCGTTAGCATACCTTTCATGTTTTAACAGTATCCTTAATTGAAAAGTTAATGCTATATATGAGATGCTAGCACTCAATGCCAAAAAAGATAATAAAAAGTATAAATGGAAATGATATAAAACACTTTGCTATATTTGTTTTCATGTCGTTTTATCCATCAATTTTGGTTTATTGTTTGTCATGAACAGACGGTTGGTTTTTTTTTTCGTTTAAATTGTTCCACTTTTGTCATGTCGGTGCATTTGATAGTTGACTACACAGTGTTGATGAAGATCGTACGGTTAACTATAATTGTTTAATTTCATGACATTTAAACTCTGCATGTGAGATCGCAATGGCAATCATACCACATCCCCTTATTTTGTCCGTTTCATCTGAGTACCAAAAATAAGTTACCAGCAGGGGTGTATATTGGAATGTACTACCTAGGAATATCAATCGACCAAAGCAATATGTTGTCGATTAAAGGTTTTTTTTACTTCGAGGTGTGTTTGATACTGGAATCGGTGTAGCTTTTAGCAAAAGAAAATTTATTCTGACCTTGGACAACCAATCCATCATTCATTCCACCGAATAAAACTGTGTTCCAACTGGAAGAATGTTGGAAATGATGTGTTTACTATTTCAGTTTTCTAATAATGTGAACTGTTGAAATGACAAAATTTATAACTTTCAGATCAGTGAAACAAAGCACACGCAAAAAGTATTAAAGGAGTTTGAAACGATGGCGACTGAAGTCAAACGACAAAAGACAGAAGTTGATTTGATGAGGAAAGATATACAGACCGTTGTCAAACAAAACCAACCATCACACGATGACATATTGAAAGAACTTGATGATTTGAGAATTGCACTGGAGCAAAAAGACAAGCTTCTACGATCTGCACACGACGAAAACTTTTTACTAGAATCGGACAGAGACAACTTGGACGAAAAAATTATCAAACTGAAAGCTGAGATCGAAGAGAAAGATGCAACAATCATGAAACTTCGTCATAAAATTAAGAAATTTGACAAGTTCAGAGAAGAAATGCTGACCGAAAATAAGAAAACCAGAGAAGAACTTACCGGGAAACTGGATAACGTAACAGGAGAGCTGGAGTTCATGCGTGATGAGTTCAAGTTCATGCATTCTGCAATGAATGAACTGTTAACTGGAGCTAGGAAAGAAAATAACAAGAAGAAACAAAGTGGTTGGAATAACTCTCCAAATACCCATAATACCCAGAATGCAAAGCAAAAGAAGAAACCATAGCAACACTGTGCTTGTTGTTTTTGAGAACATGTGTCAAATGACGCAGCTTCTTCTGGATGTAACAATTACCAGCATAGTTAAATATATTTGTATAATGAAACAGTTAACCACTTCTTGTTAGTTATTTTACTGCAAATTTTATGAAGCCTAGTAATTTGAATCAAATAATAGAGATAATTTCTCTTTCTTCATCCATATCTTATAACAAATGAATAAGACACGCCAAACATATTCATTTAAAAACAAAACTTTAGTCTTAGATACATGATTTTTTATAAGTTGCTATTGGCTTTGAACTTGCTGTCAGTAACTGCGAGTACTGTCAGATCTGTACTTAGTGTCTTTTTTGTTGCAGGGATGTATAAATACCCTATCACATCCGGTCTGTCTTTTGTTAGAGATGTTTTTCTGGTGTGTATCGATCTGATGAGTTAAGCCCTTTTCAACTGATTTTTATAGTTTGTTCATAGGTTGTACTGTTACACCACTGTCCCAGGTTAGGGGAAGGGTTGGGCGCCCGCCAAAATGTTTAACCCCGCCACATTCTGTATGTTCCTGTCCCAACCCAGGAGCCTGTAATTCAGTGGTTGTCGTGTGTTGCTGTATATAATATTTGTTTTTCGTTTATTGTATTGTACATAAATCAGGCTGTTAGTTTTCTGGTTTGAATTGTTTTACATTTGTCATTTCGGGGCCTTTAATAGCTGACTATGCGGTATGGGTTTTGCTCATTGTTGAAGGTCGTAGGGAGACATATAGTTGTTTAAATTTCTATGTCATTTGGTCTCTGGTGGAGAGTTGTCTCATTGGCAATTATACCACATCTTCCTATTTTTATAGCTTTCGACCTTAAAATCTTGGTAAATATCTGAGACTACTATATGTGTTATAGTAGTCTCAGTAAATAATATGTGTTATAGTAGTCTCATTAAATATTATGTGTTATAGTGGTCTCAGTAAATATTATGTGTTATAGTGGTCTCAGTAAATATTATGGGTTATAGTTGTCCCAGTAAATATTATGTGTTATAGTGGTCTAAGTTAATATTCATATCTGAAACCATACAGTTCAGACTTGCAGTTCCCGATCAATTATGTCTAAAACATTATTGGAATAATTGAACCAGAGTAATGGACAAAACGTTGTACTTCAATGCTGAAGACTCTCGGCGTCGTAGATAGTGTAAATATGGTAACGTAAATTACATTGTATTTAAGTCAAGGCAACGAAAAGTCAGAGCCGAGGATTCCATGTGAACAATCTCTGTTGAAATTTTGGGGTTTTATAGAACAACGTAGAAATTTCTTTGATTAAAAATGTACTTTAAAGTTGATATTAGACATTAAATTGCAATATTTCTAATCACTCTTTACATTTATATAAACTTGAATATGACATCCATTGGTTACTGACCGTTTGATTCTGAAGAGAGGAGCTAGGTTGGTGGCAAATTTTCTAAAATTATTAATTTTCTTATCAGATCAAGCTCTTTTTGGAGACAATGAGCAACAAATGGTAGTTTTTTTTATCTTATTGAAAAAAGTGTAGAAAACGGATATTTTGAAGCAATTTTCTATGTTGAAGGTCATCAATTTCTGCAAAAATCGCTCAACCGGAACAAAGCTAAAAATCGATCTATAACTTCTTCAGAGAGGACCATTTGATTTTATTTGGAGAGGGATTCTCGCAGACGAAATACTTATTGTCACCTATTGCTTACCGTCCTATTTGTTTTCAATTTTGTACATACTTTGTAATTAATCCCCGCATTTGTGGGAAGTATCACAGGCACTAGACGTTATATCAATAATAATAAGATATGGGCATGGGAATTTTCTTCCCATTGCCCATATTTTATTTCAGAAATAATTCTTTCATGCCATGCTTTATGCTCATTTTAACATGGGTAGGCATTATATTTGTCAATATCTTTATACCGAGCGTTAGCGAGGTGTAAAATATTGACAAATATAATGCCTACCCACGTTAAAATTAGCATAAAGCATGGCATGATAGAATTATTTCGATTCTGATAGGAATGTTTAGAACTTTTGTACTTCGAAGCGGACCTATAATACACATCCAAAAGGCAGCCATTTTGATTTGATGAACCCAAAACGTTATAGAAAATCAACAGTTGAACGATCAAAAAATTAATATATAAACGTAAACTTACTTTTAGAATGATTTTATTTAATTTCCTAGCGAGCAACACCGACAAAACTATCCATTTCGACCTCCGGCGTTGTTCAAATACAACTGACGTTGCAATTTCAATTGTGACGTCAATCACGTGCAGCCCATGTTTTATTGTAATTAGAACATGTTTCCAAAGCGAAAGAAGGACGTCATATTAGAATATTATTGATAGATCGTCTAGTGCTTGTGGAGGTATATTCATTTTCATCCGGTTTTAGGCGATATCTTTTATTTTCATTTCTTACCAGACCAGCATATCTATTTCTTTATGATATATTTATATCCAAATATTTAATCAACCGATTGAAGAATCACAGGAACAAAGTGCGGAAAATTTACCGAACAGACAGACGAATGCAAATTTATAGAACTTTTTGGTTTCGTCAGTAGTGGACGAATAGACACACGAAAACAACAGCAATAACAAACAAAAATAGAAAAGACTTGTTGAAGTCAACACAATCAAATGCACGTGCTAAATGTAAAGCTCCCGAGTTCATATAGGTCGGGAATAAGTTTAACAGAGCCTCCCTAATATCTGACGTCAACACTTAATTTTGAAATGAAAGAAATCGCAACGAAAAAAAAACCCCGAAAACAACAACTGATGTGGCCCTTGACTTCGAACTGGTAAATTAAGATAAATATAAGCATATAAGTTCCTTGATATGTTACGATACGAAATAATATAGTTTTACTTTTGCCTGTTTTTTTTTTTTTTTTCTATTGTCGTCAGTATCATTACGGGGATATTATGCTCACAGTTACAAAAAGCAAGCTCAAAATTCTTAATCTGATGTTATAGTGAATTCTTACACTTTATCAGTGGCTTTACTCCAATGTAGCTTTCATGCCACGTCATGCATAGAGCAGAAAAATACGACCGACCGTCCACAATGCCCAAAGGAAAATTTCAATACTGCGAATAAAATAGTGAAACTTGTTAGCATTATTTCTAACTGTAAATGAGCAAATTGATAGCAGAAATACACCAAGATAATATTATTTAAAACATTATTAAAACAATAAGTTAACCATTTCAATTTAGTCAAAGACAAAGATTTATACTGTTAGCTCTATATTAAGTATTTTTACCACAAAAAATGGATGGACCAGAAGAAATGTTTGTCTAAAACACTATTCGACAAGGCTGCGGGGTAATGGGTTGACGTAGCAACCCCAACCTTTAAATATATTGCATCAATATATAAATGAAATGAAGAATTCATAATACTTTTATTCCGTTTAATAGCAGAACTGGTCAAAATAAATGATATATATGTATATAGTTAACTTTTTCATTCGTGGGATTGATTAGTTATTGTCACAATTTCAATCGCTATTAGTTTTCTTGAATTAAGAAAAAAGGAAAATACAGAAAAAATAACTCTAATTTGTTCTTTTGCTCTGAGTATTCGAAGAACCATTCCATCCTGGTTTCGCCTTTTTGTTTTTCTTTGCTCCAATTAGCAGCTCGTTCATCGCTGAGTGCATGAACTTAAATTCATCGCGCATGAATTTCAAATCACCGGACACCTCATCCAGTTTTCCGTTGAGTTCTTCGCGAGTTTTTTGGTTTTCATTTAGCATGTCTTGTCGCAACTTGTCGAATCTTTTAATTTTTTGTCGAAGTTTCAAAATTTCTTCATCTTTCTTTTTAATTTCCTCTTTAAGCTCATTGATTTTCTCGTCTAAATGATCTCTATCCGACTCGATTAAGAACTTTTCATCGAGTATACTTTGTAAAAGTCTGTCCTTTTCCTCTAATGCAATTTTCAGATCATTTAGATCTTTCAGGGTATTTTCGTTTGATAATTCTTTTTTCATAACAGCCACAACCTCCTTAAGATTTTGGTTTTCAGACAACTCGGATTGACACTCCTTATAAACTTCATGGGTGTGCTTTGTTTCTCTTGCCTTAAAGATAAAAATTGTTACCCATGTAGTTATTTAAAAATTTTAGATGTACATCACCCTAAAGTACAAACATTAAGAATTCAACTACATATGAAATGGGTGGTGTATGATAAGTCCTAATGAATTTACCCATGAAATCGCAAAAATAGTAAACTCGATCCTTCAATTCTTTCAAAATTATGATAATTTGAACATTTAGTCAGTTGTGATGCCACTACACGAAGACATAACAAGAATAAAATTTACGTATACGTTTATCTTAAAAATACAATATTTATTTTAAACATAGTTTTGAGTAAAACGGTAACCAGTTATGGGCCAAGTCCTTAACCACAAAAGATATTTCAACAACATCAAGACATCTTGTATAGGAAAAATCTTGGCTAATGTCTAAATATAAGTGTCATGATCTAAAAGTGAAGCTAATTTGGCATATTTTGAAGTTTTTCCTGAAATTCAAGAAGTTTAAAATCCTTAAGCAAATATGTTAAGACAAAATTCAAAAAATATTCGTAATGCTATCTGACAGAGATTTTGAATATCCTAAGGATTCTATTTGATAATTTTTAAATAATTTTTGATTTTCGAATTCAGGTGGGCTTATTATACCTTCTCCTTTAGAACAAGAAAAAAATATATATACCACGGTTAGGGAGCTACCATTTGATTTTTATTTGGGGCTAGGATGAAAAATTTTGTCCTGCATTTTTTTAGTTGTAATCTCTGTCCTGCCTTTTTATTTTTCACTCTATTCGGTCCTGCCTTTTTTTTATTAGTTTATCCTGACTTTTTTTTACATAAATTGTCATCCTGCCTTTTTTTCCCAGTTGCTCATCCTGACTTTTTTTTTGACTCAAAACTCCTGTCCTGCCTTTTTTTCAAATTTCATCCTAGCCCCCCATAAAAATCAAATGGTAGCTCCCTTAGACAGCTATTTATATTGTGTTTGTAATTTAAAGAAAACTAACCTTCTATTGTCTTTTTTCATCTCGAAAATTAGTGTTAAAAGTGTTCGGCAATGAACAGTTATCGGTTAAGATATTAAGAAAAATAACCAGATTCATCATCAAATTAATAAAAAAAAATTAAATCAAAACATAAATAAAACGTGTATAATATGCTTTAAATACCTTGGTGACATTATTGTCTACAGTAACTGTATCTTTTGTCTTTACTGTTGTTTTTTCTTTAGTTGTACAAGTAGTCATGTTGAAAGTTAGAATCAAAATTGGAATTCGCGAATGGGTATTTCAGCTTGATTTCCAATTCTGTCCTGTACTGATGTTCAATGTATTGACACTGAAAATAGTAAATTTTTGTGAACACCTGGACCTCTCACATATGCATGCCAAAGTAATTATTATTAAAATCAGCGATTAACATTCAGTAAAAAAAACTTAGTCTTATCATTTAAAATGGTTTTCAATAGAAAATTGATGAGATTATGATAAGTTTAATTTATTTCAATGATTTGATCTTGGTCTAATTTGTATTTTAAATGCATAATTGGATAAGTAGAGGCCATTTCTCTAAACATGACATTCAGTAAACTTTGTTGACATTTATTCTGTCATAAAAAGTGGTTATATTTTAGCAATGATTGCGTTCAGATTGAAAAGCTTCTTTTAAAATTCTTAATATGAAAAAGACAATAATATTTTGGTCGTCACTAAGGAAATACAGAAAACGTTTGATACATTTTGGACCCTTCTTTATAAGTTGTCTAGACACTGTCTATATAAAACTAAGAAGATATATATTTTTATTTTTTTTATAATCGTTATGATTACCATATGATGTACAGTTATGTTCTTTTTTTTTAAAATGTGCAAATCAGTGCAGTTATAAATAATCAAACATGATGATAGGAGTGGACAATAACATTTCAATTCTATTTCTTTAAAAATATTAATCAAGAGAGACCGAATCCCTCGACTGATAATGATATGACAAGTAGATATTCCACAGTCAAATATGAAGTCCGTTTTGTAATAATGTGTTCAGCAAGAGGCAGTTAACTACGACTGACTTATTGAATATGACCTACCGAATTAGACTATTTACCCCTATTTGTGACATTTGTACCTATTGTTTTTGTTTGTTTTGTTCACACATTGTTGTCAATAAAATGGAATTATATGCGACTGTCATACAAGTGAGAGATTTAGCTAGCTTTAAAACCAGGTTCAATCCACCATTTTCTACATAAGAAAATGCCTGTACCAAGTCAGGAATATGACAGTTGTTATCCATTCGTTTGATGTGTTTGAACTTTTGATTTTGCCATTTGATTGGGGACTTTCCTTTTGAATTTTCCTCGGAGTTCAGTATTTTTGTGATTTTACTTTTTATTACTTGAAGTCACAAGTTCTCAAAGGGAATCATTGTCATCCTCGGATGAATGTTGCAATAACTCTTTCAGTGGCACGTATGTAGAAGTCTTAGGGAAAATCTATCTTTACTTCATGCCTTCATACATTGTTATGCTGGATTTTCCCTGAAAATCAAGCATAATTGTTTTGGGAGATTCCCCATGACCATCAGTAAATACACGCGTTTTGCTTAAAAAAAATTCCGTTTTGGACTTCATTATAAATAGCCACTTTAAAAAAAAAAGATTTCTCTTCGGCATCGTTATATACAAACATTATATACAAAGTGATACAAAGTAAAAACGTCATTATGTAAAGTTGGCATTGGTATATAATGAAAGAAACAAACATATTTTGGAATGAACAAATTTACATGTATGGCTTTATATAAAATTGAGAATGGAAATGGGGAATGTGTCAAAGAGACAACAACCTTACCAGAGAGCAGAAAACAACCCAAGGCCACCAATGGGTCTTCAACACAGCAAGAAAATCCCGCACCCGTCGGCGGGCTTCAGCTGGCCCCTAAACAAAAATGTGTACTAGTTGTACCTATATGTATATTCATCAGTTTAGTATATGATAAATATAAGCATCATTTCTTTCTTCATCTCTGTTCTACTGATATCAACATTTGACTGCTAATTTGGGGGGAGACATATTGTCACAAATTAAAAACAAAATGGGTAAATTTTACTTATTTGTTTTGATTTCTTGTGTTATTTAGTAAACATATTATTGTTTGGACTTTACAGTTAAAAATTCTTCTTCTTCATAAATATATGTTTTAAGAAACAAAATAATTGTTCTACAATATACATCTTATTGATATCTTTCAAGTTTTCATACATTTTCTAAAGTACCTTGCTCACATTAGATATATACTATTACCATTAATTATAAAAAAATATTCAAAGAGAACACCCCATCAAGCTCTTCTCCTTAAATCAAATTGTCCTCAAATAAGCATTCATCCAAATAAAAAGGACCCATGAAATTATTTGAGATCTCAATTTCGTTTTTTTTTCTCTCGCTTTTAATGTTTACAGTTTTTCTCTATCCATGATTGTTATCAAGATGATATAATATGTTCACAAAATCATCATTAAATAAGAGGTGAAGGAGACATTAAAAACTTATAAGTAGGAAAAAAACTGACCACGCCATCACAAAAAAAAAAAACCCAAAAACCGTAAACGACAAAAGCAAAACAAGTCCACACTACATAGAAAACTACAAATTAAGCAACACGAACTTCAGCAAAAACGAGGGACGAACTCAGGTGCACCGGAAGGGTAAGTAGTTTCTGTTCCACTTTAAATTGCAACAACTCAAGTAAACAGTCAATTTCTTATTTTTTTCGTCAGTTGAATTATTAATATATCTTGGTTTAATGATTATTTCTGATGTTATCACAAACCCCGAATGAAATAAGTGCCCTAGGATAATCTCAAATGATATCAAGAAAACGAACTTTGTTCAGTTTTATATTCCTCTTTATGCTACAAAAAATCAGACAACTTTGTTTAAAGCCCTGAATGATACAGCTTATGTATTATTTTTCAATGACAACTTTTGTTTCATTGTTTCATTTCTTAAAATAAATCGTTAAAAAGTAAAACCTGTGGTATACTCATTACTGATACCTGATTTCAAAGTAACTTGACCACCAAATGTAGTAATACACGTAGTCAGGATGATCTGAATTGCAGCACTGCTTCTCATATTTGTATGGTATTGAATGTAGTCTTTGTGGAATAATCTTTGTCGATGGAATAGACAAAGACGTAAGAAAAGAATTAATGATTTCAGGTCTAATGTTAATGATCATCATAACAAAATCAAAATTCAAATTCATTTTATTGAATAAAGCACATATAATAAATATGGCATTGCGTAATCCAAGTGTACAACATACATGCATATACAGCATAACAAATATTGTAAATAAAACATTATGCATAACAAGTGAAAGTTAATGATATGTTTTAACCACAAGTCTATTTTTTGATAGTAGACCAACTGACACTAAGTGTAATGAACTTCAAAAGCTTGACTCAAATAATTACATATTTGTTTGGCATTAACCAAATTATTTGGACAAAGTAGATATATTTCAACATAAATATACATTTCTCATTAACACTATACCAGACTGACTATTCCATTGTTTCTATGAAAGTCAGTATTATAGAAAACATATATCATTCAACAAATAACCCCATACTGAAACCTTTGGAAATACTCTATATTCGAACTGAACTGTTTTCCATACCATCAAAGCTCAATTTACTATCTACCGAGGTCCGAAACACTTCCGTTATTGATTTGAAATTTTTTTTATATATTGGTTGCAATGTATGTCTTTACTTTTCTATGTTATGTTTTGTGTATTGTTGTTTGTCTTTTGATCTTTTTCTTTTTTTGCCATGGCGTTTTTCAGTTTATTTTCGACTTATGAGTTTGAATGCGCCTTTGGTATCTTTTTCATCTCTTTTTATGGACATTACTAACCATAAACTATTCAAACCCTGACAACTACTTTTGAAGAGGGAGAAAACGTAGATTTTTTAATGTAGAATTCGCCAAAAAGGGCTAAGATGCTATCAATATAAGCAATATTTTCCACTAAGTCTCTACAATAAAACAATTACTGATTTCTTAAAATTAAAAAAAAAAAAAACCTGTCATTTCATATACCTACACAAAACATATATCAAACACAATAGGGTATTATATACATTTACCCTCAAGAATGTAATATCAAAAACTCCCTATCGTTCTTGTTCACCGTTCTCATGCAAATAAAGTCCAGCTTGTCATGTTACCATTGGATACCTTTGCATCGAAAACAATGAACAACCTAGAGAGTTGTTCGCCAAAATTTCAGAATATTTCCCAGCCCTTCAACTGGTTGAAGACTTAAGGTTACTGATGAATGTTGCTGAGGACTATGCCAGAAAGTCTGAAAATAGATGAAGCGCGAACCAGCTGAACCAAAAGTTAACACTATATCTGAATGGAATCACGAAAGGGGAGATCTGAGAAAAATAAATCCATCCTTCTCTCTTTGGTATTAGGATAAAACAAGAATATAAACATTTTCGTATTGATCATGGATACCTGAACTAACAAGATCTTTGTAAACAAGATATACAACCGGGTCGTCAAAACATATTTCCAAAGTTCTTACCACCATTTTTCCTATAGTAAAAGGTGGCCTCCAGAAATATTGTAACGATGTATATTCAACCCGCGGTGACAACAAGTATTGGATTTTTTAACTCTAAAGATGTACAGCAAAGTCTTCAAACACAATCTTTAAAATTTTGGCGTAATGTCAAATCTATATTTTTTTTCACTTAAGACTACTATTCCCCGTGCTCTATTGAAAGACGAATACATTGCCTCATTAAACAGAGATTTTTGTACACAAATTTGTTCGTAGATACAAATTTCTTGTTTCAGGTCTTGAAAAATCATACTTTATGAAAAACTGCACTGATCTAAACAAAACAAATAAACCGAGGATGATATCATCAAAATGCTGGAATTCTTGAACGACACCATATTTGTTGAGTTTTTTGGATTGATATTTTAAAAGACAGTCGGTATACCAATGAGTAAGAATTGTGCACCCCTGCTGATCGACTTGTTATTGTATTCCTATTAAGAAGCATTCATACAAAACCGTTTAAAAAGAAAAATAAATAAAAAATCATCTTGGAAATTTCTTTAAATTCAGTTTTAAATAAATTAATGATGTCAACTAGAATCTACGACACACTTGATGATTTCAACTTTCCAATAGTCAACACCCCATTGCCTTGGCAGTATCATACCTCCTACCCATCGTATAACATTAACATATTTCAATTCATACGTAACGATCGTGCATGTTTACACTTTACGAACTTCATTAGCAGTGGTGTGCTCCTTACACAAAAACTGCTTCAACAAAGAAATGAAGAAGAACGACTGAAATCATTACAACTAGTGTTGTCAAATTGAACAGTTTTGACTTACCGGTTACTCCAACAATCTTTCGACCGATTAACCGGTTAACCGGTAGTTAAATTGATGTTTTACAGGTCATCAGTACTCTGCAAATACACGGTTTAATAATAAGATGATTTGAAGTGTATGCTTGGACATAATAAGGCTTGATTTTGAGAAGTCCCGATGAAGTTTTATTTTTGATAATCCAATACTACCATATCTACTATGGCATTCGTAAAAACTTCAGATCGAAAAGATGAAAATCACCTTGATCTCGGCGAATTGACAAAGTCTGTAACCGGTGATTGTTTCATTTTCTCTGGTGTCTCAGAAAATTCTGTGGAGTGTTTCAATTTGAGATGATTAAGCGAGTTACTCGTACCACATAGTATTATACATTAATTCCATTCACATAATTTGCGTTTTACCATTTTTGAGTCGACATTTCGTTTAAAGTATGACAAAGCATTAGAAGATGGAGGTGGCATATATACATATAGGTCTTCGCAATAGTAAATCAAATTAAAATAATGAAAAATCGTAAAATTTAACCAGCTTACAACTGTTAAAAATGTATGATAATTATGTTTACTTAAGATTTTGCCCCGAGCTGAATGACAAGTTGTCCTTGTGTTAATTGATTTTGTAAAATTGGAGTGTTTTCAAGGTTAACATTAGTAATCAATATACTGGACAATTGATCTGTCAAATTAATTAGCAAGACTATCATTTTAAAAATTGATTAATGATTTCAATACACATTTATATCAAATCTATTAAAAAGGAAAAAAGTTCCAGTTAACCGGTTAGCGTTTTTGGTATTCGGTATTCGGTCCTTCTGACGGTTAACCGGTTAACCGATTAACCGTTGACAACACTAATTACAACATATAAGTTTTACGGTTGACTGATACGATATGTACGTGTCTTAACTCACTAGCGACATGCTTTAGCAGTGTTAGATCTTAAGATACAAGACCAGTCGTCTTATCTATCATTGTAACGATGGTGTCTTATTCCCGATTGTGACATTTTGACAAAGTGTGAATTCGCATGGCGGGTGATGCATGCATTTAAAAACGCTTACCATGTCGACGCAATCGATCTAGCTCCTTTTGGAGTTCATGTGATTGCCAAAATTTATTTTTGTCACCTTGCTTTAGCTTATTAATCGTTTTACGAGATGTAAACTGCTGTTGCCTCACTTAACAATTTCTGTCTATGCATTATAGTTATAGAGAGTACATATATACAATGACAATACAATGAACAAAGGGAAATAACTCTAATTCATTTAAGTATATTACATGTCTAGAATATTATGAACTGGCTTTTATCTGAATAACACAAATTAAATTAAAAAAATTAATTGACAGTATAAATCCAAAGAAACTCAAATATAAACCCTGTCAAGATAACATACTACATCCTGTCGTAAAATACTACTCTAATCCGCTTGATACTGCAGCTAGAACACTTCCTCATTGTTTCTGTTGTCGTTATTTATCAAATATATAAACACAAAGCATCTTTATACAAGGTAGAAAGCATCAAGGCTTTCTGAAATAGAAAGCTTTTGACAAATAGTTCATAATTGCATCCTTCTGTTGCAGGTGAGTAACGTATATTGTTGGAAAAATGGCTTTTATAATATTTTCATAAAGAAGAAGATTTGGTATCATTGTCAATAAGTCAATAAGTTAACTGTTTGTGATTTGTGGTGTGGTGTTCTGTTGTTAAAGGAAGATGTCCGTTGTTATTCTGTGGTTTACATGTTCAAAGACTTATAACTGGTGCATAATCTAAAAGGATAAAAAATTCGAACTATTGGACACAACCAGAGTTATTATTGGATTAAACTCCGTTTTAAAGGAATTTTTGGTGTATATGTTACAGTCAATTTGTAAAATTAGGGATTTTGTGAAATCACCGAAATTTCAGGGATTTTGGATAATCACTGAACTGATTAGTGATTTTATAAATCCTGATTTTGACTAGGATATTACTAAATCACTGAAATAATTAAGATTTTTTACAGATTCTCTGATTAAGTTCAGGAAATTTGTAAAATAAACTATTCTTTTATTAAAAATTCTTTAAAAAAAACGACAGCAGTTGTCAAAATACTAACGTGAAGTCAGGACACTCCAGTATAAAATGATTGTTATTCAGGCTTCACACGTAGTTACGGGCTCATATAATATCTAAATTATATTTATCTTCATTTTCTTGCTTAGTTGTGTTCAACAGTTGTCGTCAGGATATGTATTATCAAACGATTATATACAAGAGAATTAACCCCTCAGAGAAAATATTTACTTACATAACCTTCCTGTCGTCAAAAATGATCAAATGAAAGTCCATTAATTTTAAGGAGTGTTTTCTATCCAAGTTTGAACATTAAATTTTACATAATTCATATCGAATAACGTATAGAGATCGAAGATAATCAAATTGCGTAACAATTTTCATTGGTTTGTATTTCACCGTTAAAGTCGAAATTGATATTATTTTTTTCCAATAAAGAGTAATTCGTGTTTAAACGGATTTAAGTTAATAATGAATTGTCCCCTTACAGAATTTATCAGAAAACAAGACTTAAAGCGCCTTTTGGACGTCAGATTTTTATAAAACACTAATATGCATTATTCTCTATGACGAAATTAGTTTCTGCATTGAGAAATTGTAGAACCAAACAGAGTCGAACACATTTACAAAACCGAGTCTTTTCATTTTGATATGACTCATTTCAATCGTTTAATGCACAGAAATACAGATATTGAGGTGCAAAAGTGACTGATCTGGCAATCACCATGTATATATATTTTATTATTTGATATAAGGGTCACTCTTTTCATGATTTTTCATTGGATTTTTACTTATTTATCCATTAATCTAGAACGGTTGGCTCACAATCGATAGAAGAAATATATGTATTTATATTCTAAAATTGCAAACAATTAACAAATTATGAAACAGAATTCCTACCTTTTATCTGTCTGAGAGAGGTCCGTCACTTTTATTGAATATTAGATACTATCGAAACATTGTTCGCCGGGATAGTTTAGACACAGTGGTAATCACTCATCAATATATCAATAAAATGTTCCGGTTTCTGTTTACATGGATATAACGGGACATACTCATAGATTAAATATTCATTAATTGATTAATTGTTTCTTAACGCCAGCTTACTAATATGTTACGGTGCATCATAACTATTTGCCCAAAATGGCTGTTGTAGGATAAAATTTACTCTACAAACATACAGACGCGTGCAACTGGAAAAGTGTTAGTGCTTAGCAGCAGCCCAATCCACCTGGATATAAAGTAAAATGTATTTTGCGTTTCAAAGAATAATATTTTTTTTCTTATTTTGAGATTAATTTATTTATCTATGAAGAAGATGCTATAACTAACAAACACATGAATTTTATCTGATTTTTATTTACTGTCTACTCAGATACTCTGATCACCATTATAAATATGCATATATTTATTGCCCTGTATTGTCCATATCAGTCAATACAATGTTATCAACAGGCATAGCGACCGATTTTGAAAATATATACACAGTTAGAACGGTCCAAAGATTATTACCGTACAAAATGACAACAGCGAAAAATGGTCTTTATCTGTAAGAGTTTTCTGCAAAACTGAAATGTGATAATCTAGAAAAAAGACAACTATTGCTGTTTACATTCCCTTGGATAATTTTTCCACAGGGAAATGTCACTTAATGAATTATATTGGATCACGCATTGTTCAAAATAAAAAGCATACTTATATTGAATTAAAACTAGAGGCTCTAAAGAGCCTATGTCGCTCACCTTGGTCTATGTGCATATTCAACAAAGGACACTCTCCAACATTGTAGACGAGAATATAATTTATGACAAAAATCCCTGTTTTGTTGATCTTGTATTGCTGATCATTTAGTGTGTTTAGTTTCTCTCTATATTCATAAGTTTTTGCTCAAAACACAAAAGAGGGTAAACAAAATCCTCATTTAAGGGGAAGGGCAATCACTCTTATAAAAAGTGAAAATCTACAAACAATATCGGCAAAATTTACTTATTAGTAGATCTTGCCTTGCTGATCATTTTTGTGATTTAAAGTGTCTATTCATCTATTATAATTTTTATCATATAAGGCTAAACGCCAAAAAATGGTCAAAATCATCATTCAGGGCAATAACTACAATAAGGAGTCGTCGGACGACTTCCTCAATTTGTCTTAATTGTAGATCTTGTCTTGCTGATCATTTTTGCTTGTTTAAGTTTCTATCTATTATAATTTTTAAGATGCAAGGCAAAAATGCAAAAAAAATATGGTAAAAATCGTCATTAAAGGTCAATAACTCTAATGAGGAGTCGACTGACGATTTCGACCATGAGAATTATTGTGGAACTTGTCTTGCTGATCATTTTTGCAATTTAAAGTTTCTCTCTATACACTATAGTTTTCAAGATAGTAGGCAAAAAATGAAAAGAAATGGTAAAATTTGTCATTCAAGGGCAATAACTCCTATAAGAAGTCGTCTGACAGTTTTGACGTATATGGACAATTGATAAAGCTCAAAATTCTGAACAGATTTTCTTTATTTATAAAGGTTTTCAAAATAATAGACAAAACTTGCATTTTACCCCTATATTCTATTTTTAGGCATGTCGGCCATCTTGATCGGAAGGCGGGGTCATCGGACAAGTATTTTAAACTAGATACCCCAATGATGATTGTGGCCAAGTTTGGTTTAATTTGGCTCTGTAGTTTCAGAGGAGAAGATTTTTGTAAAAATTGACAGACGACGATGGACGCCGACGGACGACGGACGCCAAGTGATGAGAACAGCTCACTTGGCAAAGGTGGGCTTAAAATGAATACTGGTGAATTTTTGCAGAATTTCATACATCGTATATATAAATGTTTATACTGCAACTTGTTGTGTTTATTTCCTAAATATAGTAACAAAGCTATATTTTGTACAATGTCAATTTCATCAATGATCACTTTTTAAACAATCAGGGGTTCATTAAGTGATGAAAATAAGTTTGAAAGTTGTGTTACAATTTAAATAGCTATCAATGTATTAATTTAAGTTGCAGTATAAAAACAATATTAGGTCAATGTCAGAAAAATGTAGACTTTTTTGTATTCGGCACAAAACTGTGGAAGGGCTCGGTAAAACCTCGCCTTTCCCCAGTTTCTCAGCCTCATAAAAAAAGTTTTTATTTTTCTGACATTGACCTAATATTGTATATTTATTTATGCATTTCTCTGTGCTGAGTGTTCTTGCGTTTGTTTGTACTGTATTCCTGTCACGTAGTGTTGTCTTTTTAGCGATATTTTTTAACATTGCCGTATAAGCGGGAAGTTTGGCTAGCCATAGAACTAGGTTCAACCCATCATTTTTTTTTTTAAATGTCTTGTACCAAGTCAGGAATATGGCAGTTGTTATCAAATAGTCCGTTTCTATATATGTTGGCGTTTGTATTTGTTGCAGTTAAGTGTCTCTGTTGTGCCGTTGTTTTCCTCTTATAGTTGATGTGTTTCCCTCGGTTTTAGTTTGTAACCGGATTTGTTTTCTCTTACTTTTGAACAGCGGTATACTACTGTTGACTTTATCTTTATTTTCAGACAATTGTTTCCCTATTTTCTCCTATATTCCAACTAAGTATAAAGTAACAGTACAAGTTCCATAGTTTGTGTTAAGTACCTTTCAAGCCAATAGTATTTGATATGGTTTTGCAAGTAAGTTGAAATTTATTTATATTAAGGAAAGGATTTTATATGACTGTCTTTGTAGGGAGGAATATTATAATACAACTGCAGTTTATTTTATAGTCTTCAGAGTGCAAAATGATAACAGAAGATATGAGTTAAAAAGCCCAGAAGTAAGTGTTATTGATGGCACGTTACCTAAAAAGACAAGTTATGTGAAAGGAATATCGATGGAAAATACACAAAATTTGTCAACAACTCAAGGACATAGAGATATTATAGTATATGTGAAGAACTATTGTGGTAGAAAGTACATGAAAGTTGTAAAAAGAAGTTAAAATGTAAATAGAATGAAGTTTAATGAGTTGCTGTGTGAAGTGTGTCATTAATGGATCTTGGACTAAACCTGACACTAGCAAACGAAACGCAATGTTGTCATGATGTGTCAATGCACTTTGAAAACGTCTTACATATTGTAATGCAATTAAAATGTTATAACAAATGGTTTAGTATTACGCTTTTAAAACATTCAGTCAAAAATATTTTCCCAAAAGATATTATTCACTTGAGTACAGTCAAACACTTTCTACAATTATTCTGTGCTACCTAATAATTCTCAGTGCAATCTATAAGTAGTTGTATTCTTATATTGATTCTTATTATAGCGACTCCCCTTGACTCATTGCAAATTTATAAAGCCAAATACAACAGACTTGTTCCTGTGCTGCTATAAATCACAGTTGTTGGCAAAACTCAGTAAAGACCCGTCTAAAATCCATTTATTTAATAAATTCAACAACACTTACGGTTATCTTGATGATATTTTCCCGTTAAATAAACAAGAATTCTCTAAATATACTGTTGAAATTTACACAAAGGAATTTACTTAAAATACAATAAATGTAAACATCAAAAACTGTCCTTACCTAGATTAAGATATTTCAGTTTTACACGGGAAACTCTACACAAACATTTACAACAAAAGGGACGATTTTTCGTTCTCTACTGCTAATTTTCCTTTTTGGACGGTAATGATCCTTTGGCATAATCTAACGGTGTTGATGTATCCCAAAGTGTTGTCTTTTGCGATATTTTTAACATTGCCGTATAAGCGGGAAGTTTGGCTAGCCATAGAACTAGGTTCAACCCATCATTTTTTTTTAAATGTCTTGTACCAAGTCAGGAATATGGCAGTTGTTATCAAATAGTCCGTTTCTATATATGTTGGCGTTTGTATTTGTTGCAGTTAAGTGTCTCTGTTGCCGTTGTTTTCCTCTTATAGTTGATGTGTTTCCCTCGGTTTTAGTTTGTAACCGGATTTGTTTTCTTACTTTTGAACAGCGGTATACTACTGTTGACTTTATCTTTATTTTCAGACAATTGTTTCCCTATTTTCTCCTATATTCCAACTAAGTATAAAGTAACAGTACAAGTTCCATAGTTTGTGTTAAGTACCTTTCAAGCCAATAGTATTTGATATGGTTTTGCAAGTAAGTTGAAATTTATTTATATTAAGGAAAGGATTTTTATATGACTGTCTTTGTAGGGAGGAATATTATAATACAACTGCAGTTTATTTTATAGTCTTCAGAGTGCAAAATGATAACAGAAGATATGAGTTAAAAAAAGCCCAGAAGTAAGTGTTATTGATGGCACGTTACCTAAAAAGACAAGTTATGTGAAAGGAATATCGATGGAAAATACACAAATTTTTCAACAACTCAAGGACATAGAGATATTATAGTATATGTGAAGAACTATTGTGGTAGAAAGTACATGAAAGTTGTAAAAGAAGTTAAATGTAAATAGAATGAAGTTTAATGAGTTGCTGTGTGAAGTGTGTCATTAATGGATCTTGGACTAAACCTGACACTAGCAAACGAAACGCAATGTTGTCATGATGTGTCAATGCACTTTGAAAACGTCTTACATATTGTAATGCAATTAAAATGTTATAACAAATGGTTTAGTATTACGCTTTTAAAACATTCAGTCAAAATATTTTCCCAAAAGATATTATTCACTTGAGTACAGTCAAACACTTTCTACAATTATTCTGTGCTACCTAATAATTCTCAGTGCAATCTATAAGTAGTTGTATTCTTATATTGATTCTTATTATAGCGACTCCCTTGACTCATTGCAAATTTATAAAGCCAAATACAACAGACTTGTTCCTGTGCTATAAATCACAGTTGTTGGCAAAACTCAGTAAAGACCCGTCTAAAATCCATTTATTTGATAAATTCAACAACACTTACGGTTATCTTGATGATATTTTCCCGTTAAATAAACAAGAATTCTCTAAATATACTGTTGAAATTTACACAAAGGAATTTACTTAAAATACAATAAATGTAAACATCAAAACTGTCCTTACCTAGATTAAGATATTTCAGTTTTACACGGGAAACTCTACACAAACATTTACAACAAAAGGGACGATTTTTCGTTCTCTACTGCTAATTTTCCTTTTTTTTGGACGGTAATGATCCTTTGGCATAATCTAACGGTGTTGATGTATCCCAAAAGAGGGACGAAAGATACCAGGGACAGTCAAACTCATAGATTGAAAATAAACTGACAACGCCAAGGCTAAAAATAAATAGACAAACATACAAATAATAGTACAGAAGACACAACATAGAAAACTAAGCAACACGAACCCCACCAAAAACTGGGGTTGATCTCAGGTGCTCCGGAAGGGTAAGCAGATCCTGCTCCACATGTGGCACCCGTCGTGCTGCTTATGTTATTACAAATCCGGTAAATAGTCTAATTCGGTAGGTCACATTCGTGAAAAGGGAAGGTTATTGTAGTTACGACATATCCCAACTTGTTTGATATGCCCGTATCTAGCGCGTTTGGATTTCAATTAACGTAACCGATGTATTACTGGTAAATAAATAAGTCAAGGATTTCGCTACCACAAATTATTAAAGCATTTACTAAAATTTTTCATAGATACAAAAATTTGGTTTGGAAGTTAGGCTGTACCTGTAGAAAGCTTATTACAAACGGCATAGCACAACCCTCCCCTAACCTGAGACAGTGGTGTAACATCACAACATATGAACAAACTAAAAAAGTATATAAGTATTGATTTTGTCATCCATAAATTAGAACACAATATATATAATAGTTATACACATATGTACATTCACGGTCCTACAATATGTAGATAATTATTTGGCATCGCACACGGTCATGTTTTTCTCTGACTATCTCCATTGGATATTGGATGTGTATTGCTTCATATTTTAGTCTTATACACACGCTTTTTTATTAGTTGATTAGATCTAAACTAGCTTTCAGTAAGTGCGAGTACTCTCAGATCTATACTTTACGTCTTTTGATTTTTTGTTAGTTGTTTGTGCTTTGTATCGATGACTTAAGTCCTTTTCAACTGATTTTTATAGTTTGTTCTGATGTTGTACTATTATATCATTGTCCCAAGTAAGGGGAGGTTTGGCGTCAGCAGACATGTTTTATCACGTCACATTCTGCATGTGCCTGTCCAAAGTCAGGAGCCTTTAATTCAGTGGTTGCCGTTTGTTGCTGTTCATCATATTTGTTAATCGTTTTTTGTTTTGTACTTAAATCAGGCCGTTATATTGCTCGTTTAAATTGTTTTACATTTGTCAATTCGGGTTTTTTATAGCTTAATGTGCGGTATGGGTTTTGCTTATTGTTGAAGGTCGTACGGTGACCTATAGTTGTTAGCTTCTACGTCATTTAGTCACTTGTGGATAGTTGTCTCATTGGCATCTTATGTTTATATAGAAAGCATTGGTTTGGATAATTGTTTATTAGATTGTGATTTCTAGCGAGAAAATTGCCGCGATATAGCATATTTGCGCTGATAAGGCGTAAAGCAAACACCAATGAATCAATCTAGCGTGAAAATGAAAGCAGTTCTTATCCTTCTATTTCAAATGTCTACACGAAAAATCTAAAAAACTGTTTTTACTAATTAGAAGTTTATCCTGTTCAATGATACAAACAATAATAGTAACAGTAAGGGTAAAAATTCGGCTTTAATTATGAAAAAATAGTTCAATGTTGTCATTCAATCTATTGAAACGCATATGAAACGTGCATTGAAAATAAACAAATAGCTGAATTCACGTGTATATGAGGTTATTTCAATTCATTTTTTAAAGACACCAAATATTTTTATTGAACAACGTCTATTTATAATATATCTTGTTTAACTCATCGACAAGGAACATTTTACCTTCTCATAACCCTTTAATTAATCATGATTTAACGAAATGGAAAGAAAACACTAAACACCAATCCTTCAAGGATATTCACGTGCTCTAAAAACCTCATTCCAAATATTAATTCAACCGCCGTCAATCGAAATTCCCCATCTAAATTTAGCGCTTTTTATAATTGTGTTAAAGGTGGCAATGCTGCTGCAGTCAGATTATTCAATAAAAATGCACGTGGATATCCACAAATATTTCCGTGCAATGCCAGAAAATGACAAACCTGTTCTAGATTATCTTCTGATAATACCGTAAGGTCAACAGTGAACAGGAGAGCTTTTCGCTTTCCTTTTCCTGTGACATTACATGAAAACCCAAAGCTTCATTTATCTGGTTACATGAACAAAGCCAAAGTGTGGTATACAATATGTAGGACAAACAGGACGGGAGTTTTTAAACGAACACAGGAACATCTATACCGCTTCCGAAAACCTAAGAAATTCAAAAGTATAATTTATCAACATTTAGGTAAACACAACCACAATATTAAATTTATTAGATTTCAACCGCTCGAAACGGTCCAGAAACAACAAGGGCAATCGCATAAACAATTTGAAGATTCCTGTAAAGTTATCGAACTGTCTTGGATTAAACGACTTCAAACAGCTTATCCCCTGGGTCTAAATGACAATATACTTGGACAAGGGAACATATCTACTACTTCTTCTATTGATATCATGAATATTATTGATAAAAGACAACGAAATAATAGGCCTCATTGCAAACGTATCAATCGAAATCAACGAGTTAAACATCGTATAAATTATACACTTGGTAATCTCCTATCTATATTTAAAAACAATGGTAGGCATCAATTATTATGTAAAGTGGGTCAAATACCCATTAGTAAATTACACGATATTTTACACGATATAAGAGTGTGACACCATCTCTTTCTTTAGTCCACTGTATGAATATTCGCGTATAATTACAGCTTTTTGCCACCATAGGCTGTTCCCGCGTATCGACAAACCTGAAGATCATAAACGTCATTTTCTGAAAATTAAATATATTAGCAGAGGTATTGATTTTATCAACTTATCTAGTATATTTAATGACTCTACCGTTCAAAACTTTATACCTTCCTATTTTGATAACATAGAACCACCTATAATTTCATACACATACAAAAACCCAGCAGAAGTCTAATTTTAATTATACGTCGGTAACATCAGACGTGAATGTAGATAATAATACTCCCTTAACTTGAAACTGTGAATCGTCGAAGTTTAGATATGTTCCCTATGGCCATGTTATTACAGGGGACCTCAATATCATCCAGGACAGAGAGGTTAAAAACTTTTTGAAAAAAGGACCAAAATATCGTCCTCCAACTAAAATAGATTGGAAAGAGTGTCGTCAAGTCACCAAAGATGCTCTTTCCTCGTTTTGTAAAAAGTGGCGTAAACGGGAAAAATCTGATAAAAAATCTCTTGATTCTTACTTAAATAAATGTATGAATATGGTAGATAAGAGAATGTCACATTTTGAAAATAATTTAGAAGTAAATAATAGAGTACATAATACACCTATTTCCAGAATAAGAAATAAACTTCAAGAACTTTCAAAGCGGTTTGTGTTTGTACCGGCCGACAAAGCAGCCAACAATGTGGTGGTGGTATGCCGTAAATGCTACACGGACGTTCTTAAGAATGAAATTTTAAATTCATCTACATTCAAGTCCATCCGCTCCACAGAGAGTCATATAGTAAACAAACATATCACAACCACATCAAAGCTTAAGGCTTCTTCTGAACATTTGAAGGTCCCTACTATGTATTGGCTACCTAAACTTCACAAAAAACCATTTAAATATCGTTTCATCTCGGCCTCAAGTAAGTGTTCTACAACTAATCTTTCAGCGCTTTTAACAAGTTCATTAACTACTATTAAAGAGCTTATCATAAACTATTGTAATAAAATATATGAACATAGTGGTATAAACTATTTTTGGAGTGTAAAAAATTCTTTGGATGTTTTAGATAAATTACATGCTTTTGATGGTCCTGTTGATTCTGTTGACAGTTTTGATTTTTCTACTCTTTACACTACACTCCCACACTATCTTATAAAAAAAAAAAGTTTTCCTATTAAATTAAATGGTCGTTTGGTAAAGCTGAATGCAAATATATTTGCTGCAACTCATTTAAAGCCTTCTTCTCTAATGAGAAAGGTAAATATGCTAGATATACTTACTGGAGGTGTGATGAGATGATTGAAGCTGTTAATTTTCTCCTTGATAATATTTATGTACGTTTCGGCAACAAAGTTTATCGACAGGTTGTAGGTATCCCTATGTGCCCCTTTAATAGCAGACTTGTTTTTGTACTGTTACGAATCACAGTTTATGACTAAACTCAGTAAAGACCCGTCGAAATTGCATTTAATTGATAAATTCAACAACACTTACCGTTATCTTGATGATATTTTTTCGTTAAATAATCAAGAATTTTCTCAATATACCGCTGAAATTTACCCCAAGGAACTTACTTTAAATAAATCAAATTTAAAGGGTAATAACTGTCCTTTCCTAGATTTAGATATTTCGGTTTTAAACGGAAACTCCACGCTAAAATTTACGACAAAAGGGACGATTTTCGTTCCCTATTGTTAATTTTCCATTTTAGATGGTGATGTTCCTTTGGCACCATCTTACGGTGTTTATATTTCACAGCTCGTTCGCTATTCCTGTGTCTGTTGTGACGTTTTTGATTTTAACGAACGTAATCTATGTATTACTGGTAAATTATTAAACCAGGGATATCGTTACCATAAATTACTTAAAACCTTTACTAAATTTTTCCATAGATATAAAGATTTGGTTTTGAAGTTTGGTTGTACCTGTAGAAAACTTATTTCAAACGGGGAAGCACATCCTCATTTTTACGGAAATGTTGTTAACCGTGCCCGGAAATTTAGAAATGATCCTTGTAAACTTATCGCTCTTTTAAATAAACTTATTCTAAAAGGTTACCAATTCAACACTGTAATAAGATCATTGAATATTGTTTTATTGGTATAAATATTGATTTTGTTATCAGTAAATTAAAAGCAAACTAAATATTACTAGTATGTTTTATACATATACACATTCATGGATCTACAATCTGTCGATACCTGTATCTTGGCATTGTACAAGGTCATGTTTTCTCTGACTGTTTATGACGTCTTTACACTAAATCCATTGGATGTTGGATGTGTACGGATTGATAATTTAGTCTTAGATGCATGATTTTTTATTAGTTGTTAGTGGCTTTGAACTAGCTGTCAGATAACTGCGAGTACTCTCAGATCTGTTCCTAGTGTCTTTTGTTGTTTGGATGTACCCTGTCACGTCCACTTGTATTTTGTCCATCTGATGAGTTAAGCCTTTTAAACTGATTTTTATAGTTCGTTCTTATGTTGTACTGTTATATCACTGTCCCAGGTTAGGGTACATTTTTTAAAAATAAGATTGTTAACTAATAAGAAGTCTGGCCTGTTCGATGATACTCACAATAAAAGTAACATTAAGGGTCAAAACTTGGCAATTATGAAAAGAGTTCAATAATGAATTTACTCTAATACGTGCACTTAAAATAAATAAACAGCTGTATTTATTTGTATATCAGGTTATTTTAAAACAATTGTTTGTTTAAAGACAACAAAAACATATATTGAAAGACTTCTGATTATAATATACCTTGTTCAAACAGGGTTAAATAATGAACATGTTTTATAAACATATGAGATATATGGATAGTCAGTTTTAAATACACAAAGAAATATACATAACCTATTACTGATCATTGATCCTAAACATTTTAATTTAAACATATGACTGACTTATTGTGAACATGAGTTATTTCTGTATATTAGTATACATCATGCACTAGCTTGTTATTTGATTATATATTGTGAAATTTCTTTTGGGAATGTATCTTTTATCATAATTGGAATTAAAAGTAAGTACAATTATGATAAGAAATACCTGTTTGGTATAAAATTTACTATAGATTTTTGTTTCTGATGCATATTTTTCTTTTTGTAAAATAACGACAATGTTCATAAATTCAATTATTTAAAAATTTCATGTTTTTGCATGCGATATCATTTGTCTGAAAGTTAAATATTCAGACGGGCACATACTCAACTTTATACATTTCATATAACCCCCTTTTACTGTATTTAGTATAGTAATTATTACGCTATAATATTTTGTTTTTATTTTTGGCGTTCATTCCTGTCGCGCAATAATTTTTTACATGAAGATTCGCTTTAAGGAATTGACAATTGCTGTGTTTGCAGGAAAAGGTTTATTATGAGTACAGACAAACCTATGCACCTTGAAAAAATTTACGGCATAGCAAAAACTGGATAAATAAAATTCAAATGCATTTTATAGGAATAATTTTTAAAAATCTGGAATTTGAAATGCCTTTTCTTCCTTTCCACAGAATGCATCCTAATAAACTAAACTAGACAAAAAAAATGTTTGCGATGTCTCACTTATGCAAAAATTGAAGTAAAATGTATTGATTGACACAGAAAATAATGAGAAATTATATATCTGCACAATAAAAAAGGGGCGAAGGATACCAAATGAACATTCAAACTCATAAGTCGAAAATAAACTGACAACTCCATGGCTAAAAAAGAAAAAGACAAACAGACAAACAGACAAACAACAATACACAAACCACAACATAAAAAAACAAAGACTGAGCAACTCGAACCTCACTAAAAACTAGGGGTGATCTCAGGTGCTTCGAAAAGGGTAAGCAGATCCTGCTCCACGTTTTGCTCATGTTAGTACAAACCCGGTGATAAGTCTAATTCGGTTGGTCACATTCGAAGAAAAGGGGACGGGATTGTAGTTACGACAATTTGAACATATCCGTTGTCAACTGTGAAACGGATACTTCATAACGGTGAACCAACTCGTAATGGCGTCCGTAAAATTTACGAAGGGATGATTACACTACTTCACTACTTGGAACTCTTAGTTAATAGCTTCCTTGTGAGCAGCAACCCTCTATCAAAGAAATCGTGATAGGAAACACAAGCCCTGGCATAACGTATCAACAAGGAGATATATACTCCGGGTTCAAGCGCTGCTGGAATGATACTGCATAGATATGGAAAGAACACTAAAATCATCTTTTTTGTCGTAAAATTTTGTTTTCAACCGACCCTCATCGTCATTGTCAAAGTCGAGATATAAGGCAGACTTAACTGTATCTGTTGTATCATTTATCGCAAGTTCGATGGGAAAGATGCGTTCAACATATTCACTAAATTTTGAATTATTTAGTGAGAGAACATCATCTATATAGCGGAAAGTGAAGTTAAAGGATTGTGATAACTTCTTTTCATTCTTCCTTATGAGTTTATGTATGAAGTCAGCTTCATATGAATAAAGGAACACGTCGGCCAGAAGATCAGCAAAGTTGGTTCACATGGGACTGCCGATAGTTTGTAAACGTAATAAATATGTTGTCAATTAAGAAATCAGTCATCTTGATAATGTCAGTTTCAGAGAATGTTTTGTTTGAATCATATTGATTCTTTACAAAGTACGATTTATCCCACCCCAAGACAAGATGCTTGCATCTATGTAGGTCATTTTTTTTATGAAACAAAGCAGGACCAACTCTTTCAATGCAAATAAAAGGGGATAGAAACTGAGAAATTATCTTTTGATAAACCTTAATTGGAAAGTTGCTGTTTTATTTACCCGATCATATTGTTAACCTTTTTTAAATAATTGCTTGTTTCCACTGATCGAATTGAATAAGAATAATATGTGTAGTTCATTGTGAACATGTACACCAATGATGAAGAAATAAAGAACACTGTACGATCCATACAACGTGTTTGATTAATACTGGTTCTCTGTAACTATTTAAACTCTTACATAGGGAGTGTGGCACGCATGGTCATGGATTTTCTTCAAACTTCACACACTTACTAGTCTTGATGAAACAAACAAAAAATGGCAAAATTTTGGTTGCTAAGCATATCGGTTGCCATAGCAACCGATGACCAGTTTTACCTCTTCTGGATATCTATGATTTTAAGCTGAAAATGGCTATTTTCAACATAATTTTCATAATAAATGATTAAGAGAAAGACTAATTTTTATGATTTTATTAAATATAAGCATTTTATTAATGTAATTTAATAACTGATATTTTCATATTCATTTTCAATCATAATCACATATACCCCCTTTTATGTGGTTTGCATTAGGTAAAAATACCCTTTTGAGGTCATTTTTGAATGCTCACCATAATTTTTTGCGGACACCTCAGTTAAAGTCAACCATGAATTCATAAATACCATAGTCATATCTTATCAATGATGCGAAAAAGTAATGGGGAAGTATGTTTCATTTTTTTGTTACCATGGATACAAAATGCTTAGTTTTCATTTTTTCAGAAAAAAAATTTTGAAAAATTTTGAAAAAAAATGTTTTAAAACCTAATTCTGCAGTCAGAAAAAATAAATAAATATACAATTTGTGGAAATTATTGTAATCATAAAAATTTTAAACATATTCATTTATATAGGTATAATAGTTTTAACTCTGTTGCTATGGAAACAATTTCATGATGATACACAAGTTTAAAACAATTTTGAAAAAGTTTCAGTTAGTTTCTTAAATGTGCACAAAAGTAGGAAAACTAAAACACTTATTAAGTTTCACTGTATTCACACATGTGTATGTATAAATAATTTTGCTAGTATAGTATATCGATAATGGTGTTACCACTTGAAGGAAACAAATACAATTTCTCTAATGTGGATAAAATTGCTGATTATGAAGAAATTTCTGTTTTCATGATCATGAAAAATATACAAGAAAAACTAGAAAAAAACAAATACTAGTAAAATCATTTAAAAAATTAAATATTCAATTGTGCAATATTTGGGGCTGGAAAGATTTTGTAAAAAAGAAATGATCGATTAGTTGTGGTTTGCTTTATGTCCAGTGTCAAACATCTCATGCATATTTCAGAAGAGAACAAAATCAATAAATTTAATAGGAACATTGTAGGTTCTGTGCTAGTCTACTGACCAAAAATTAATTAAAGTCAATAATTTGATACAATTCAACACAATAAAAAATAGAACCAAAAGAGTCAGACGTTGATCCTCTAAATAAATGATAAATGACCATCTAAACTTTCTATAAAGGAAAAAATACCTTTATTATGAGCTGTTTATTTTTCTTATTCATTCTTTTAAACTCAATGTTGAAATGGCAAAGCATGTATAGCTATACGTTTTGAATAATATTGTATTATTGGATGATGAGTATCTACATGAAGATAATTTTTGAGGTGAAGTTATAAAAAATAGAAAATTTCAAAAAGGTCCTGCAATAGGGCTAGGCTGGGATGAAGGCGGACAATTTAAAATATCACTGGAAATCGGGATCAATTGGACAAGGACAGAAATTTCAATAGGTTAACTAGGGAGCCCCTAAAAGAATAAACACAAGGGTCCTTTAGCAAACAAAGGGCGTAACAAGCAAGGGCGGTTATAGTCGGCTACTCGATGGTCCCTGCTATCCATCCGACACATTTCTTGTTTGACGTTCTGGCTGGGGAGAATTTTCGAGATTTTCAAAAAAATACGGTTTCCCTACGAGGACCCTCGGAAAATCTGACAGTGGGTGACTGCGGGTCTTACAACGAGCAACAGGGGGAAAATATACCATCAAGACAATTTTCATATAAGGGTCCCACTGACTGTCTTAAGAGATGGCCCGCTACATTCATGCTTCAGTGATTCCATATGTAATCAACAAAATGTTCCAATGAAAGGAGGGGGCGGGCCCTCAGGGCCCTTGGATCCGCCTATGGTAGCACTATATTAACATTACTAATAGGCATTGGATTATTGAAATTTGAGAAAATAACAATTATCTTCATGGATTTTAGCAGCAAATTAAAAATATTGACAATATGATAACTCTAGATCTTTACACAGGGTAACTTTAAAAGAATTATATACATGTACATATACTTTGATTTTCACTGAAAGCCCATTACAGAAAGATGTTTCTCAAAATTAGTATATTGTCTTTCTTTTAACAAAAAAAAAAATACATTTTACTTTGAAACAGGAGTCAATGTTTATAAATAACATATTATACATGTGACTTTTTGTCCGCGACTTTTTGTCTGTGACTTTCTGTCCTTCATTCTGACCGTTATCATGACCAGGAAAAATGACTTTATACCTATTTATATGTAATAGGCTTTGCATCAAATTTATAGAAACACTTAGATTGAACCATTAATTTTTCAAATAAGAAAATATAAAATGCTTACAAACATATTAGCAAACGATAAATGTATTGACTTTCGGGAACATTTAAAACTAAGACAAGGCTCTGGCAACCCTCAAGTAAAGTCCGCGAATATGTATACTTATATTTTATGAAAATATTTTAAACTACCAGGATATCGTGCATGCAGGGGCTCGGGCATACCGCAAGTAGTCCGCGAAATGTTTATTTGTTTTTTATGAAAATATTTAAAACTACCAAGATATCCAACACAAGGCTCGGGCATGCCTTAAGTAGTACGTGGAAATAATTATTTACTGTAAGAAAATATTAAAAAACAAACTATATTGGATTTATCAACTTACATGTATTTATGCATGGCCTACTTCAATCACACCTTTTGTGTGTTACTTTATATTTGTGATCAAACGTGTCAAATTATAACCAGTAACATACAACATAATTTACAACACAGTTAAATACAATATACTACTCAATACCATAAAAAGTTTAAATAATCCAGTGCTCGTCAAAGTACCCTAAACTGTTTTTCCCAGTTTTTTACCATTCAATCTTAATGTTAATTTTTCATAAATTTTAAGCAAATCCTACATTTTGTCCTATAAGATATAAATAAGTTTTAGGTAGTACAACGACCAGGACACAGTAAAACGTTGGTCAGGTCAAGTTTTTTACCCAAAACATATTGTTTTCTCTGTTTTTTTTAATAATATTAAATAACACAGAAATTTTCATCGGTCAGGTCATTGCTGTTGTTGGTCAGGTCATTGTCAACGTTAGGAAGGTAACGTTTTCTGAATTTTTATTATTTTTTTCAATATTTATTCATTAATTTATATATTAAATGATCAAATTTTATTATATTTCAAATTTAACATAAATCCTTTAAGAAATAAAAAAGTTATTAGCATTTTCATTTGGTCCTGTCATTGTCAGCGTTGGTCAGGTCACGTTTTATGAAGATTTAAAAAAAGTTTTCTATATTTTTTTCTTATATTTATGTATTGAATGGTCTAAATTTATAACAATTTAAATTTGACATCAATCCTTTTAGAAATAAAAAAGTTATTAGCATTTTCGTTTTGGTCCAGTCATTAGAGTAACCCACCAAAGGGAGATAATTCGTATTGTGAGGAATATTGCACAATGATCATTTTTTAGAAATTAATTTCACATGTTTCTAGGTAGATTACCCGTAACTTTTTTTTATTTTGACTAAAACAAGACTGAAATTAATTGTTTTGTGTTTCTTTTAATAGATGTAGCCGCATAATTTCACAACACTACACCAAATATTGTATTTTTCTCAAAAATCCCAACTTTCTCTGCTGTTACCATGGTAACCAACCAATATATATATCGGTTGGCATTATTTTTCTGACTAGTCTAATAGGATCTACATATCAGCCAATTTTCAGGAAGATCGGTGACTATGTGTGCCGAAAAGTTTAAGTGGTTACAGAGAATGAGTATTAATTTACGGGCTCTATAAACAACATTCTTTTTTAAAGTAAGTTTCCATTGCAGTATTTTTAGAGTATTATTGATAGTCAAAAGCATCCGATATCAAACAGTATAAGGAGAAATACCGTACTCCAAGGTAAATTAAAAAAGTCCAGAAAACCGGACAAAATCTAACGTTAGACTATATCAACCAACGGAACGACTGTCATATTCCTTACTTGGTACAGACATTTTCCGAAGAAAATGGTGGGTTTAACCTGGTTTTATAGCTAACTAAACCTCCAACTTGTATGACAGTTGTTTATATATGCGTAACGGTAAGTGGTATTAAATTTATCAATGAAATAGAATTTAGACGACGCTCTTTACTGAATTCGGTCCTAAACTGTGATTCATTACATTACAGGTGCAAGTCTACTGTTAAAAGGATGCCCATTGGAATACCTACAATCTGTCGTACACTTTCTTGACGAAACGTACATAGATGTGTTCAACGAGAAATTGACAGCTTTAAATATTTCATCACAGTTCTAGTAAGTATATTTAGTATAATAACCTTTTTCTTACAGGAAAAAGCTTTTTATGAGTTCAGGCAAATAAATCTACCGTCAGATTTTTCAAAGGACCACAGACTATTTAATTGAATAAGATAGCTTCTGTTTTATAAGATTGTGGGGAATTTGGTGTGTACAGAGTCATGACAGTCAACCGAATTGAACGGATCATCAAAAATACGTTATTTATCTAAAACATCAAAAGAGTTTTTGACGCTCCAAAATAAATAATTCCCGTTATTTTCATATGTTTAACAAAAAATTAATGACACTTTCTTAGATTGCGGTAAGGGAACTAGTTAAAAGCACAGAAAAATTATTTGTGGACAATTTATAAGACTGTATAATCTAGCATGTATACGTTTATTTTAGATGAGTACTAGTAATTGATTAAGACAGTTTTATTATAGTTGATCAACAAGGTGTCTTCAAGGATAACAGTAACTAACTATCTGACAGCTTCATTGAATCACTTATTTTTAGTCGTCATCGCCTGAATAAAAGATATGCCTTATTAGATAAAACTCGTGTGTTGATGGATATGTTTGATCATATATTGGCAAGCCTGCTTTATATTTGTTTTTTTTAGCTTCAGAAAGACCATTTGTCTTTAGGCTGTAGAGTGAGCTGTACACCACATGGTACAGTTGCAATGGCTTGTTTTGATAGCTCTGGACAATATGCTACTGATCAGATACAAAGATAATGCTCTTAAGTATAGATTTGTTCATAGATAAAACTTGAACATTTTAGTATGATACATGAATAAGAAAACAGGTGAATGGTATTTTGAATTTTTAATTAAATACTATAATAAGGATTTAATTTCAAACATGTTTATGTACAAAATTAATAGTGAGTACTTCGCAAAGTTCTAACATTTGTTGAGTATATCTTATAGTTGGCAATAGATACACCTATGCGTGTGTTTCTTTAAAAAAAAAAAAACACCATAAAAGTATAAATATGGCTTACTGTCAATGATTCGATAAAGCATTAAACTAAATATCAAATTAATCATGGCATGCTGTCCTACCAGGAAACAAAAAGGTTTTCAAAAAGTCTTACAGTGCTAAAATTTACGATAATAGACGCCATCTTAGAAGTTAAAAAGAAGATGTCGAAGTACAACTCTAAGTAAAGCACTATATAGGTGAAAAACAAATACAACAATCCAAACCAAATGGTATTGAAGGGTATGTTCCAGAAAAGTGAGATCAAGTTGACCTTAGTGACCTCTCAATGTTCATATTATTAGCATTTTCCAATACCTTAATGTTCCATGTGAACCTTGTTGACTTGATGACCAGATTATTTGATAAATTATTGGGCATACATTTGAATTGTGATAAATCATTGAACAATTTTCCAGAACTATTAGATATGTTGAAAAGTAAAATAACAAAAATACCAAGGAAAATTCAACTGTCATATTCCTGACTTGGTACAGGCATTTCTTTATGAAGAAAATGGTGGATTAAAACTGATTCATAGAATTCCGTTATATTAGCAACAATGTGTGAGCAAAACAAATAGACATAATAGGCAAAATGTCAAAAATTAGGGTAAAACAGTCAACATTGTGTTATAATCTTATTCACTATACAAACAAAGAAAAACCAAATGGCATATAGGCACTCTATAGACAAAGTACAGAAGCAAAAATGAAAAACATAACGCAAAAATGACCATAGCACAATAACACAATTAAAATTAAGCAGACAGCCATTAATTAGTAAATATAAAAATTGATAGTATACATGTAAAACATGTACTTAACGTTTAGAAACTACAAAAATGTCACAACTGGTAATTCTTGATGACTACATGAACATTTGAAAATAATCAATGAAATATTTACAGGAGAAAACATAAAAACATCAACTTTATCCCTTCTGTAATACTTTCTCATCACTGTTTAGATCCTCAAAGGTGGCATATGCAAATGAAAAATATAAATGTTCATGATTTATTTTAATTTTTACGAATTATTATCATATTAAGATGAATTTTTAGATATTATGACCAGGAGACTCTGTTAACCTTACTCAAAGAAATTAAAAAAAAAAACTTTTGTTCTCTACGTTCGGGAAAGATAGAGTAACTTATAGTATGTTTTGTCCTTTTACTGACTAATAATTAGGTTTTTTTTTCTCGTTTATGAATAGCCGTTCCATGCGCTTTAGTTTTTAAAAAATATTTTTTATTTTGAATTGCACGTTCAGTTCCATGAATTATTTCTGCCTGTATTGGTGCTCGATCGATGGTTGTTGAGGCATCCAACACTGTATCAAGGATTTAATATGTTGGTTTAAAATAATCTGCCCTGCATATTCGTTCAAATAGATAATTTTCCGTACCGCTACATTCAAAAGGGGGTCAATATTCCTTGACACTTCAAAACCTTTGAATTTTTACTAAACTCATTGTAAAAGTTGTGCAGTCTTTAAAGCAGTAGGACAAACAAAGAAAAATCAACCAAAATTGATCTTGATATTGAAAGTTTATGTTCCTGTAGTTTGAAATTAAATTTCAAGTATTTTCTGTTAAAGTCATACATTACAGTCAGTTTAAATTGAGCTGTGAATTTTGCAATATAAGTTGCATTATGCTCAGATAGGATTTTTTTTCCTAAAAATTGACCAAAACAAAAGACTTCTGATAAACTTTATATCTCTTTAGGTGTCAGACCACCAATTCACTCCCTCCAATTTAGAACGTATGTAAAAGTAGCCCTACTCTGACACAAAATAATGCTTTTGATTTCATTGTTTATTTAAACTAACCAACAAATTTGCAGAAATGAAACTTTTGGTGAAAGAGAAATATATTTAGACCATTTTGAGCCAAAATTTACTTGTCTATAAGTTTGCATTAAAAATTGAGGATTAATGCGCTCCATAGTATACTAATTAAAGATTTCAGGGGTTATTTTTAGTAGAATTGTCTTCCGAAAGGCAGTTCTTTCTTTGAAGACTTTAAAAATGGGTTGAAAATTGGCATGTAGAAAGGTGATACATGTACAATTCAGGATAAACCTGGTTTTTATGAAGTTAAACTTAAGGTATTTTTTTAAGAAAGCTGTGAAAATTGAAAAAATTGGTTGAATAGATAGGGATTTTGAATTGGTGTTCTGACACCTGTTTTGATGCTCGACCAATGAATGTTGATGCATCCAACAATGTATCAAAGATCTTATGTGTTGATTTAGAATAATATGCCTTGCATATACTTTCAATTATATCATTATCCATCCCTCTACATCTCCTGCTTCTTGAGGCAACACCCAAATTTGTTCATGACCGTCCTGTCTGTCGCTTCCAGTTTTGACCATTGCCATCATTATGTTTTCTGTTACCCGAAAAGGAAACTGTTGGTTGATTTTCGTATCTTTACCGCATGATAAACTACAAGTCCCTTTGATATATTTTCTATAGCATTGTTATATCATAAAATAATACATATTATTATAATGAAGAATTAAAATAACAGTAACTTATAGAATGTTTTACTGACTAAACTTTTGGTATATTTTTTTCTCTCATTTATAATTACCCCTGTGGTCGGTCGCCTGTTATGGACCTGTTGAATTGATAAACTACCAGTTCACCTGAAAAAATATAAGCATTTCTGGTATATAATATATGGATGTGTCCTTTCTCAAGTGTCATTTCAACCTTATGTTTTTTAAGGATAAAAAAGTCACGTAGTGAAAGTTTTAAAACTATCGTATTAAATGCTACATTAAGCTAAGCTTATGAAAGGCAGAAAGTATATTTTCTTCTCTGTCTTTGTGGCACCAACGCAGTTGCTGAAACAAACAATTTTCTACTGAAAATCACGTGATTAAAGTTATAAAAAGACTCCATTATTAGAATTGCTTCCCGAACTGTTTACAATTAAAAGAAACCATTTCATTAACATGCATGTGCAGGATAAAAGCTGATTAGTCAGAATTAATTGTGAAAATATATATAATGTGTTGTCATTTTTTCGATGTATTCTAATATATCATGATTAAATTGTTGATGCCCCAAGCGCTTCAGTTTTCAAACAATATTGTTCAATCTGGAATATCTATTCAAGTTCCAGGAATTTCTACCTGTTTTGTTTCTCTACCAATGAATGTTGATGCATCCAACAATGTATCGAGGATTTGATGTAATGGTTAAAAGATAAACAGTCCAGTGTAATGTTTCAACTAGATCAACATTCATTCTTTTACATTTCGTTCTTCTTGAAGGAACACAAAATTGTTCATGACAGTCTTGTTTGTCGCCTCCAGTTTTGGAGACTGGAATAAATATAATAACTTATAGTATATTTTGTCATTAACTGACTAATATTAAGGCATATTAAAATTTTTTTCTCTTGTTAATTAATAGCCGTTCAAAGCGCTTTAGTTTTCAAAAAATCTTTTATATTGAATTGCACGTTCAGTTCCATGAATTATTTCTGCCTGTATTGGTGCTCGATCGATGGTTGTTGAGGCATCCAACACTGTATCAAGGATTTAATATGTTGGTTTAAAATAATCTGCCTTGCATATTCTTTCAACTAGATAATTTTCCGTCGTGCTACATTCCCTTATTCTTGAAGGAACACACGAATTTTGTTCTGTTTGTGGCCTCCAGCTTTGACCATGGCCATAATTATGTTTTCTGTTGCCATAAAAGGAAGCTTTTGGTTAACACTTCTTTCTTCTACCTTATCATATACTACAAGTCCTTCTGATATATTCTATAATGTTGATATATCACAAAAAATAATATAGGTATTTATAATAGAAAATTTACATAACAAGAATCCAAGTAGGCAATAGCAAGTACAAATGATCGCTTGAGGAACAGGAAAACATATATAAACTTAAAGTATGTTTTGTCATTAACTGACTAATATTTAGGTATATTTTTCTCTCGTTTATGAATAGCCGTTCCATGCGCTTTAGTTTTCAAATTTTCATTTTATTTTGAATTGCACGTTCAGTTTCATGAATTATTTCTGCCTGTATTGGTGCTCGATCGATGGGCGTTTAGGCATCCAACACTGTATCAAGGATTTGATATATTTGTTTAAAATAATCTGCCTTGCATATTCTTTCAACTAGATAATTTTCCGTCCCGCTACATTCCCTTATTCTTGAAGGAACACACGAATTTTGTTCTGTTTGTCGCCTCCAGCTTTGACCATTGCCATAATTATGTTTTCTGTTGCCATAAAAGGAAGCTGTTGGTAAGCACTTCTTTCTTCTACCTTATGATATACTGCTTGTCCTTCTGATATATTCTATAATGTTGATAAACTACAAAAATGATATAGATATTTATAATAGAAAATTTACATAACAAGAATCCAAGTAGGCAATAGCAAGTACATATGATCGGCCTGAGGAACAGGAAAAAATATAATAACTTATAGTATGTTTTGTCATTTTACTGACTTATATTTATGTGTATAGTTCGCTCGTATATGATTGGCCGTCCCAAGCGCTTTAGTTTTCAAAGGATATTTTTTAATTTGGAATTTTACTTCTAGTTCCAGAATGTTGTACCTGTTTTATAATTCTTGTTAACATATAAGCAAGGTTGACTGTCCTCTCTAATACTGTATGATATACTTGAAGTCCATATTATTATATACGTGTATAATCTATAATGTTGTACCATTACAAAATAATAAGGATTGTTCTAATGAAGACGAAACATTGCAAGATTTCAAATAAGCAACAGCAGATACAAAGGATAGCTCACAAGGGAAAGATAAAGTAACTTATAGAGTGTTTCGTCATTTAACTGACTAAATTTTTGGTATATTTTTCTCTCGTTTATGTTTACCCCTATGGTCGGTCGCCTTTTAAGGACCAGTTGAATAGATACACGAAAACGTTATCCTGAAAAGTTTTGTGAAACAATAGACATAATCCTGTACATTACATCAGGATGTATCATCAGCCTCAATGAATAGGCGTTACCATTACGAGTGTCATCCATCTCAATTTATATTTATTTACTGTCCATTTCCACTTCCGCCTCATGTTTTTCTATCTTTGCAAACTAATTGTGCAATGAAATTCTGCATTTTGAGTAGCAAAAAATATCGAAGTGAAGTTTGAATTTGTCGTATCAAAAGATACAGTTGGCACAGAATGGGAACACCATTAGATTTCCTTACACCACCGTTTTCGTGACGTCATCACAATTGATAAAAGATGTCATTTTGTAACTAAAAATCACACGCCCAAGATTATCAAAACAATGCCTTTATGAGAACTGCTTTCCGAACTGCATACAAACAAAGGAAAGCGGTACACCTACATGCAGTGACAGGGTAAAAGCTAATTTGACAGATGATTTATGACAACTTTTATAATATATTGTCATTTTCTTCAATGGCTTTTCATAAATAATGAATTGAGCTCTGATTTCCCAAGCGCTTCAGTTTTGAAATAATGTTTTTCAATTTGAAATTCAACTTCAAGTTTTACGATTTTTTCCACCTGTGTTGATGCTCGACCGATTAATGTTGATGCATCCAATAATGTATAAAGGATTTGATGTATTAGTTTAAAATATTTTGTCCTGCGTATACTTTCAACCAGATCATTATCCATCCTTTTACATTTCCTGGTTCATGAGATAACTCTATGAATTTGTATGACATTCATGTTTATCACCTCCATCTTTGGCCATATCTATTAACATATGAAATACTAAAAGTTCCTATGATCTATAATGTTGTTATAATTCAAAAAACACTCAGCTTCTTATAATGAAGATAAAATTACGCGATTTCAGATATGCTATAGCAGATACAAAACGATAGTTTATCATAGAAAGATAGAGTAACTTATAAAATGTTTCATTATTTAACTTGCTAAACCTTAAGTATATTTTCACTTTTCATTTAGACAATTTAAATGTTAATAGTACAAGAAATTACAAAAGATTGGAATCATTCTATAACTGTACCTATATAGTTTTAAACATGGGGAAGATCCCAGTGATCCATTACCATAAAGGCCTATTGTGTTAAACCAAAATTTAACAGGGAAATAGAAACATGGCAAATAATAGACTAAAACGGTTCTAAAAGAATAAGAAAATATAGAACATTGTATTCTCATATGTTCATAATTATAATTTCTCTGTTAACAAAACTTACAAACACTAAGGATTTTCTACACCTTGAATAGATTACCTGATCTACTTTTGACAAAACCTCTCTGAATTTTCTGTCCTCAATGCTCCTCAACTTTGTACTTTATTTGGCCTTTGTGAAAATATTATTCGAGCATTATTGATGAGTCTTTCCTAGACAAAACACGCGTCTGGCATACAAAATTTTAAGCTGTGTATCTATGATGAGTTTATATAACCTTCAGTTCCAAAGGGGCAGTGCTGTATATGATGAGTTTATATACAGCACTGCCCCTTTGGAACTGAAGGTTAGACAAAATACAAACACCAATTTACGTTTATGAACAAGTTACATCATGTCAGATTCAGTAGCACCATTAGAAAAGTAAATGGAATCTCATCCTATTAGACGAAAAGCATTTATAACAAAATCATACTAAAATATATTTTTATTAATGAACATCAAGCTTACTAATTTTTTAAGAATATTAAGCATATATATATATATATATATATATACAACTTGTCTAAACATTTTTGTCTAAGCAAATTTACAGATCTAACATTGTTGGGCTCATGTTTAGACAAGTTGTATATACAGAATGTACACAGCCATGTA
>CM029599.1:16623423-16813627 GCA_017311375.1 Mytilus coruscus
TCACCATCACTGCTGGTGATCCGATGGATAAATCTGTTGTAGAGTTGTCACTGGTTCAGACATACAAATGTTAATTATTTAAATGGTTTTAATCATTTTTTTGGATTTTAAAAGTATTAAAATACAATGTAAACAAGCTTACTGTTAAAAGGAAAAAAATTGTTTATCAAATGACGTCAGTTAATATGGCTCACATACAACACCAATCATTTGCCAATCTATGAAATAATAGCAGTTCCTTAAGCCACGGTGTCAATAATTGGATACAGATCAAACTTACTTACCAGTACTACGGCAATATTTGCTGAACAAGGGGCAACAACTCAACTGGACTCTTGGTATTCAATGGAGAATTCAAACACATAATTTTTTCTAGGCCAAAAGAAGATGAAATAATAATCAATGCAATGATTTTATTAATTCAATGTTTTACTTATTTGACTTAAAATTCGTTTTTGGCTAATTTTTTTTGGTGATAATTGACATCGGGCTATCAGGAAGTATTATCTAGTCTCCATCTTTGAGAAGGACACTCAGATTTATTCTTGTTTTATTTTCATTTATTTTTTCACTTGCTACTATTACCTCAAATACCAAAGTCATCAGATCAATTATTGATTTCTATTTTCAAATGGACAACATCAAGTTCACACACACACACACACACACACACACACACACACACATATATATATATTTCAACAATCTGTAAAAGTTTTACTTATGCAACCCTTTATAATACAATTAGGGCAAAACAAATTTTCAACGTAACAATACCCGCGACACAACACGGGACACTAAAATAAAACATGTTTGTGCAATAAAAAGAATCGAATGATAAAAGGAATTACAGCAAAGTCAATTTGGAATGGTTCAGCTGCAAATGTGATCAAATTTCTAATCAGGATATAATCAATGAAGTAATTGAAGGGCTTAGTGCCTCTTTAATGAAGATGTAAATAATATAGATTATGTGTTTAGCCTAGTTAAAGCCATAATAATTAAAATATAAAAGAACATGTGAACCTTTGTGGAAATTAAAATGTCCAAAGGCTTTGCAAAATAGAAACAAAGCACGCGATAGAGCGCAACAAAATGGAAGGGGGCAACATTATTTAATCCCCCAAAACAATACTAGGAAAACCAAATCGACCATATTAGACAAAAAGTATTTATAGCAAAACAAAAACGTAATTAAATATAACTACTTTTGATAATGAACATTCATCTGAAAAGGTTAATGATAAATTTACTTTTAAATACTTTTGTAAAAATATTAAGCAAAAACAATATACTTGAATTGCAAAAAATCTATGAAGGAAAAATATTTTTTTCAGAAATTAAACTAACAGGTTTATAAAGTAAGTCCATTACAACTACGACTTTTCACAGTACCTATAGTTAATACATGTGTTCAAAGGCTTACCATAAAAGTGAAGCAAATATTATGAAAACGTACAATCATTTTTTAAAAGTGTTCACTGATGGTTCAATATATATCCACATAGAAGGTGAAGAAAAATCCAATAATTTATTTATTTATTTAAATGTTTTATTTCATTTGACTTTAATTCGTAATTGGCTATTTTTTTTTTGGTGATAACTGACATCGGGCTATCAGGAATTATTATCTAGTCTCCAACTTTGAGAAGGACACTCAGATTTATTCTTGTTTTATTTTCATTTATATTTTTACTTGCTACTATTACCTCAAATGCCCAAGTCATCAGATCAATTATTGATTTCTTTTTTCAAACACACACATCTATATTTTTCAATAATTTGTAAAATTTTACTTAAGCAAACCTTTATAATACAATAAGGTCCTAAAAGCTAATCAAAATCGAACCCCCTATGAGAATCGACATGAAACAGAAAAATCCTTGTTGAGCAATATACATAATCGGTTGATAAAAGAAATGCAATCAAAGCTTTTTAGAAAGGATGCTAATGCTGAAAGGTATTACAGCAAAGATGATTGGGAAGGATTTAGCTGCCAATTTCACCAAGTTCTAATCAATAAACATCGCCTGTGAGTACTTCATAGTTAAACACTAACAAAAATATTAAAAAAATGTTTGTACCCTTGTACCCTTATTCCATAGACAAGAAAAACAAAATGCTTGTAGGAACACAATAAGGATCGTCTAAAACAATACCTTGATTCATATTGTGACTCCTTGAACTCTGACACTAAACTAAAAAAAATGTGAACTACAGTTTATACAATGTTAGGTAAACATACTGGTAACAAAGGAAATGATATCAGTAATAGATAACGATACACAATTGACTCTACTAAGCAAAAAGTTGATTGATAATAATCTCACAAGCTAAGTACACTCAGTAGCAGAAGTTATTATAATGAAAAATAAAAAATACAAAGATCATACTTAAAATTTAACTTACCAGAGCTGAAAGATGCGGTAATTGATACAATTAACATTTTGCATGGTACCTAGGTTATACAATGTTTAGACATTTGTAAAACTAGTCTCTTGGAATTGAACTCCCATTAATGACGAGATATAGTTTCTATGCAAATTCCTTTTCATTGCACTCTAAAACTTTATACCAAAATCCTAATGATCCTCGTTCATACCACCAAATCGCACTTACATCCAACTGAAATACAATAATGTTGAAAATGGTTAAAATAGACTAAAATGGTATCTAGATAAACTATATATTTTTTTCAAAACCAAAGCGGTTAATTAAATTGAAACGGAAACATGAAGGACAAAATATGCCATAGGATAATAATATTTGAAAAACTAAACTAGTCACAATAGGCTATTCATAAACTCCCGAAAAGCGTTCGATATGTTTTGGAAGCATGGACTTGAAAACAAGCAACAAGTGTCTATATTAATGTTGCTGTTATTTATCACAAAGCATTTGCAACGTGACATATTGTGAATCCGGAAGTATATAAAAGGAGGATAAACGAATATACTTGTAAACTTATATATCACTGTTGTCTTTAAAATGTATGATTAAAATATTTTATTTTTCTCCATCTGTTTGTTTATTTCATTCATTTAACTTTCTGTTTCATCATACTCATTATGACGTTTGACTGAGACTAACGACAGTTCTAGTACACGTCACTACACACATGAATGGTCCAACTAAAATAAAATATGATTGCAAGCACGCGGGAAAATTACTACGCCATATAAATATATATATATTTTTTATTTCATGAACTTGTTAACCGGCTTATTAAGCGTATGCTTTAAAGCTGAAACATTATTTAGAGGTATGTTAGTTTTGTTATTTGAAAAGTCTAATTCACAGTTTCTCGATAGAATTTCATTCATTTAAAGTTATATGTATCAACAATATATATGTTATCTTTATCAAAATCTATGATAAGATTCGATGCGGCTTTGTCGTACTTTTTATATAGTTCTCTAGTAAAGGTCTAAATTACTGAACTACAGCTATAAATTTCCATTATTAGTAATAGTCCACGGCTTAATTTTGTAGTGCTTTGTCGAATTTATTAGTCCGTCAGTTCTTGGCCTCTATTTTGATTGAAATATTGTATTTGAGTTATGAATGAGTGTATTTGTTTTCCGAATCTGTTGCAAGATTTGTATATGTTGAAATAGTTTGCATTTGCTGTTAATAAAAGTGGTCCCAAGTCACTGTCATATATGGCACGCCTGAACCACTTTTATTACTTAATTACCTGTTTATCTGAAAATTCTGAGAAAAACCGGCATTATCTGAAATGTTTCGAGATAATCCCGGTTTATCTGAGCTTAATGTAATATAGTGAGATAATCCTAGTTTATGTGCGAAAATCTAGGAATATCTATAAAAGTGCCATAACTGTCTGTTATTTGTCATTAACGTAAATCTCTTATATGCTCAGTCGGAGTCCACTGTGACACTAATTAAAAAACTGCTTAGACAATAACTATTAACAATTAAACAGTTATAGTGTAATGTATTCTTTTCACGTGGTAAGACTAGACACCTTTTCTGATGATCTCTGAGGGTGTGAATTATTTAGCTCTTTTTTTTTTACCAATTTGCCCCTGTATTGTGCTTTATTGACCTTTGCTGTTACAAAAGTAAGTTAAAGATCATAGAATCTATTCTGTACCAAATAAATGATCAAGAGTGTATATTACTGATATTATATCTGTTTCCCTATTTTACGAGATAACTTTAAAGCCCGGGAAATCGTTGTCTATTCATCCATGATATAAGTGGCTACATGGTTCAAGTATTTCAAACACTCTTTTTTTAGAACAGAAAAAAAATATTGTTTAATCTGTAAAAAGAACTAAAACGTTATATCCTGGTCTGTAAATAAATTCTTATAAAAAGAAAAAAAAAGCGTTTTCATTATAAAAACACGTGTTCTCCGTAAATTGTAAACACATGGTAGTCCATCATGCATTGCAAGTCATTCATTGGATTTGTCAACTATGCAGGTAACAAAATATGAGTATTATATACAAACAATTATATTGGCGGGAACATTATATGCTAAGTAGTGCGCCCGACCAGTTCAAACACAACGATGAATGGTAGCACCAGTAAATGTTATTGGTTAAACTACCAAAAATAGTCAATAATTTAAATATTCATGACAACTTTTGTTTTAATTTTACCTACTTAACATTCATACTATTGACATGTCAGAACTTGAAAAATTTCATTTAATATTTTATAGGGAGCTCAAGACATTGGTTTAATCTATTGATTTTAGTGATGATATATGCAAAATGTATGATCGAAATGAATAACATGTATGAATAGAGACATGTATTGTATTTTTATGTTTTCTATATATATAAATGTATTGTGTGCGATTTTGTCCCATGTACATTTACTCCATATCCTTTCATTTTCTATTGCTATTTTTACTTTTTACTAAGAGATCAGGTTTATTTGCACTGTTATCTGGTTCTAAATATAAATAAATCGCTGATAACATTTTCCGCCATTGAGCGTATATAAGATTATATGAAAATTTTATGTTTTAAAATGTTTGTAAAAATAATCTATATACATCAGTAGTGCTAAAATATTGTATTGATGTTACAAAAGTAAAATTTGCTTTAAAATTTTAAGGATCTGTACACATTTGATTTGGATAGTTTTGGAATTAATACGACATGGATTTACAGGTAGATATCAAAAACGTAGCTAATGTTTGTATATAACCAATTTGGTGATATAAAAAAGGCATTTTGTCAGAGTGAGTTTTGCAATTACAGCGCGTTCGTTGTTCGTCGTAGTCTGTTATTTTTTTATTTTTTTTTTAAATACTTCTTTTCTGAAAATACAGGACTAACTGCAACCAAACCTGGCAGCAATCATCTTAAAGTTTATGTGTATATTTTACAATTTCTTTTCTCACGTTTTTGGTTTAAATCTTTAAACCGTTATACATGCATAAATGCAAAAATGATCAGCAAGGAAAAAATCTCCAAATAAGTGAAAATGACAAAATGATCAGTTGGCTTCTTTCTGTGCTCTTTAAACTTTGTTGGATTTCCAAATGTTTTAATTTGAACGCCACTAATAATTGGGTTGTGCTAAAATGAGAAACGAAAGCGAAATGCAATGAACGAAACAAAACAAAACAAAAAAGTGACAAAACAAAACGAAAAGCAACCAAAAAATAAAATGACAAAAGGTGTAGTGATAAAGAATAGTTTGATAAAGAGTTTTGTTCTTTAGTTTGTCTGTCCTTGAACTATTTATAATCTAAGTTTGTTTTAAAATTCAGACAAATTAGATATGCTTGACCAAAAATGCAGTCCGCGAGCCACTACCTTCTTGGAGAATGTCGGTCACGTTCCATTTATGTTTGAGACATTTCTTTGTTCTGTCAACTTTTCGTTTCGTTTATTTTGTCAACATTTCGTTTCGTTTTGTTATTTCAATTTTTTGTTTCGTTTCGTTCATTGTGTTTCGATGTCGTTTCTCATTTTAGCACATTTTTAGGGATTCAAGTGTGGATAGGGATTCAAAGAAGAATGTTCTTTTAGTAAAGGGTTTATGTTTTCAGTAATTAATCTAGCTAAATATCAACCTTAATGATCCAGTCCCTTTCGGTAATCGATCTCTCCTACTTGCGATAAGGTAGCAATATACAGTTAGGGAAAAAGCTAAAAGTTGCCCTCATAAATTTTACCATCCCCTTTTCGTTGCTTTCTTACAAATTAAGCTTTCTGTTTGTGTTATATTTACCCGTAAAAAAACTTATTTCAAACGGGATAGCACATCCTTATTTTTACGGAGATGTTCTTTACCGAGCCCTGAAATTTAGATACAATCTGAATAAACTAATCGATCCTTTAAATAAATCTATTCTAAAAGGTTACAAATTCAACATCTACAAATATTGTTTTTATTGGTATAAATATTGCTTTTTTAGCAGTAAATTCAAAACAAACTAATATTATTGATGTATACATATACAATTGTCATATGCACATTCACGGTTCTACAATCTGTTGATACCTGTATTTTAGCATTGTAAAAGTAAAATAACAAAATTACCGAACTCCGAGGAAAATTCAAAACGGAAAGTCCCTAATCAAATGGCAAAATCAAAAGCTCAAACACATCAAACGAATGGAGGACACCTGTCATATTCCTGACTTGGTACAGGCATTTTCGTATGTAGAAAATTGTGGATTAAACCTGGCTTTATAGCTAGTAAAGGTCAAGTTTTTCTCTTGACTGTTAATACCGTCTTTACACTAAATCCATTGGGTATTGGATGTATACTGATTGATATATGTGTCTTAGAGACCTGATATGTTCATTAGTTGTTATTGGCTTTGAACTAGCTGTTAGTAACTGCGAAAACTCTCAGATCGATACTTAATAGATATAAGAAGATGTGGTATGAGTGCCAATGAGACAACTCTCCATCCAAGTCAAAATTTATAAAAGTAAACCATTATAGGTCAAAGTACGGTCTTCAACACGGAGCCTTGGCTCACACCGAACAGTAAGCTATAAAGGGCCCCAAAATTACTAGTGTAAAACCATTCAAACGAGAAAACGTCTTTTTGCTGTAGGAATGTGTTTTTGTTACTTGTTTTTTCTCTCATGCACTTGTTTCTGAAAAAAGGTGTTATAGTAAGGTATATGTACACACAAAAAATCAGAGAGAAGTGCTTGTGGTTTTTCTGCTTCATATCGATCTGATTAATTAAGACCTTTTCAACTGATTTTTATAGTTTGTTCATATGTTGTGCTGTTACACCTCTGTCCCGGGTTAGGGGAGGGTTGGGCGCCCACAAACATGTTTCAACCCGCAACATTCTATATGTGACTGTTCAAAGTGAGAGGCCCGTTATTCAGTGGTTGTCGTTTGTTGCTGTACATCATATTTGTTTTCGTTCATTGTTTTGCACATGAATCAGATCGTTAGTTTTCTCGTTTGAATTGTTTTACATTTCTCATTTCGGGGCCTTTTATGTGCTATGGGTTTTGCTCTTTTGGTATATGCGGTATGGGTTTTGCTCACTGTTGAAGGCCGTCCAGTGACCTATAGTTGTTAACTTCTATGTCATTTGGTCTCTGGTGGAGAGTTGTCTCATTGGCAATCATACCACATCTTCTTATTTTTATATATGTTTGTAATCAGTATCTTGTATAGATTTTATTTTTAGTATTTAAAATGTTTAAATGTAATTTCTTTCTGGTGTATCCATGGCAACAATCTGATTTATTTGATATAAAATATTGTAAAAAGGGTTGCGAAGATGCCATATATTCAAAGGAGTGATACCGTTTCTGAAACTGTTTACTTATCAAGAGATAAAAAAAGCATATGTCTTTCGTCTCATTTTTTCGTAGAATTGCTTCAACAAGTTCGTGTAAAAAAGTAAACATCTATACTTCTAAAGGAAGAGACCAATTCCATTGAGCCGCAACTCCTCTCAAACCATACAAAGTCGGAAATATTTGTGATATGACGTATAAATGAATTGTTTTGTACTTCCTAAAATTATCTGTGAAACAATCTTTTTTCCACAGCAAACGCCAATTTTTGGGAAGATATCAAAATTCGGAGACCTTTATCGGTCCGTTTCTTATACGCCTTCGCGCATGCTCAGTCGACATACTGCCCGCGAAATCCAAGTGAAAGTCAGAAGGAAGGATAGAAAATAGGACAGTTAGACCTATAAGGATCCTGTATTGTATTGCATTGTAAGTGCACGACATCCACCCTTTTTACTCAGGTGCAGAACTGTCCAAAAATGAAACGGGCGCTGAACGTGTCGAAGTGATCCTCCCCCTTTTTATGGACGGATTTTACGTAGCTCATACGGTTATTGAATTAAAAGGGTAAGAAACTACTGAAAATCGCACTTTGCCACATTTTTCTTAGGGTATTCAATATTTTCATTTTCCAACCGAGATGTGTGGGGTCTTTTGCATTATGTTCCTCATTTTCATCTCCTTAAAGAAATAGAATTAAATGCATTAACCGTGTCCAAATCCTTACTGTGTCCACCTTATTACTTTGTTCACACTATTTGTTTCAACACTTGCCCAATTGTACCGCGATTTTGCGGGGATCTTCTAGTTACAATAGTTTCTTGACCTATGGTCGGTATGGATATGAAAATACGGACTCTCAAATAGAAAATAGCCCATCAAACATGTAAAATAATCTTGATGTTCCTATCAACCCACTTTGATTGCTAATAAGTTATCAGCTGTCTAAAATAAATTTTATTGCATAATAACTTTCATATTTTTATTTATTAATATAGCTCAAAGAGCCAAAGTGGTATGCATACTTGACCAAAATCAATGACATAGCCCATTTACTGTAATTTGATCGTAATATAGGACATCAGGTGCATTATTCAGTTTTATTTCTGTTTATCTCTGATATATATTTTAACTTGTTTTACTATCTATTATTTTCAAATTCTATTTTTGCTTTTTCTATCAAAGTTCCAAAAACAAAAAATGAAAATATAAGCATAAAACGTAAATGATAAAAGATAATGAGAAGACATATATATTATAAGAACCAGACCTTAAGGATGTTCGCTTGTCATGTTTTGGAATTTTGTCAGATTTTCGGAATCTTCTGGTTTTATCTATGTGAATGTCTTAAAAATTTTGCCCATTGACCCCATTTTTCTTTTTATAAATCTTTTACATGTATAATCATAAGCCATCTGTAAAGTCTTATAAAATCTTTGTTATTTTTAATAGTTTTGAGAACTTGAACTTTTCAATGATAAGGCTATGAAAATCAAGAGAGAACATTTTCCGCCAAAATTTCAATGGCTAATATCTCGAAAACAAGCACATTGACCTATATGTTTTGTTGCTCTTTTGGTTCCTTTAATAATCCCTATCAATTTATACTAGTGTTATGAAAAGCTTGTTATTTTGAAACTGAGTAGCGAACCTCCTTAAGAGTTCTAATATATCATAAATCATCATGCAACAAGTAAAAATGGTTGATTAGAACAATTTTTTTGCTGAGATTTAGAGAGGTAAAACAATTCAAGAGGCTCTCAAGAGCCCGAATCGCTCACCTGTAATTTTTGCTTAAATCTTTCATCAATGAATATTTTGCTTTTCAATATATATCAATGAGTGGCTTAAAATGCCATTTAAATGTTCTTTGTATCTGTCATATTTTCTTCAAAAGCAGAAAATGCATTTTACCCTATGTTCCATTTTAGCCATAGTGGCTATGTTTCTTAACGTACAAGGAAATAAAATACAAAATTTATAATAGATACTCTGAAACTCATTCAGCCCAAGTTTGATTCAGCAGTTTCAAAGGAGAAGATTTTTAAAGTAAGCAAACTTAATGAACAAATTGTGAAAAATTGTCTTTAAAGGACAATAACTCCTTAAGGGTCAATTGACAATTTTGGTCATATATAACTTATTTGTAGATCTTATTTTGCTGAACATTTTTGCTGTTTACAGTTTATCTTTATCTATAATAATATTCAAGATAATAACCGAAAACTGCAAAATTTCCTTAAAATCATCAATTCAGGGGCAATAACCTAAAAATCAGATACCCGATTTGGCTGATAATTTCAGGGCAGGTAGACCTTGACCTAATGAATACTTTAACTTCTGTCTGATTTGCTCTAAATGCTTTAGTTTTTGAGATATAAGTCAAAAACTGCATTTTACCTATGTTCTATTTTTAGCCATGGCGGCCATGTTTTCTGAGGAAACAGAAAATAAAACACAAACTTTATTCTAGATAACCTAAGAATCATTCAGCTTAAGTTTGGTTAAATTTGGTTCAGTAGTTTCAGAGGAGAAGATTTTTTAAAGTTAGAAAACATGATAAACAAATTGTGTAAAATTGTCCTTAAAGGGCAATAACTCCTTACAGGGTCAATTGACAATTTTGGTCATATACAACTTATTTGTAGATCTCACTTTGCTGAACATTTTTGCTGTTTAAAGTTTATCTTTATCTATGATAATATTCAAGATAATAACCAAAAACTGTAAATTTCCCTAAAATTACCAATTTAGTGGCAGCAACCCAACAATGGGTCGTTAGATTCATCTGAAAATTTCAGGGCTGATAGAACTTGACATAATGAACATTTTTACCCATGTCAGATTTGCTCTTAATGCTTTAGTTTTGAGATTCATTAGGACTTATCATTTTTATCTTGGAAGGGGCTGGTCATTTTAAAATCAAACATATAAAATTTTCTTGATCCTCCAATAATATTTCACTATTCTTATTTTGATCCCCCTTAAAATCATTTAAAAAAATGTAATCCCCCTCTTTATTAAACATGCCAAAATTTTAAGATGCAAAACACTCACCTTTGACACACATAATATGTAGGATAAACTTGAAGATTCAAAAGTTCACAAATGTTTCATTAGAGATAAAATTGATCCCCCCACTTTGAACTTTGAATTTATAAAAAAAATTTGAACCTCCCTTTTCCACTTACAGAAAAAAACTTGATTCCCCCTACATTTTGACCAGCCCCCCTCCCAGGTAAAAAATGATAAGTCCCTAAGGCAAAAACTGCATTTTACCCCTATGTTCTATTTTTAGCCATGGCGGCCATGTTTTTTGACGAAACAGAAAATAAAACACAAACGTTATTTAAGATACCCTAAGGATCATTCAGTTAAAGTTTGCTTGGAATTGGTTCAGTAGTTTCAGAGGAGAAGATGTTTGAAATAGTTTACACCGGACGGACGACGACGACGACGGACGTAGACGGACGACGACGGACGCCAAGTGATGGCAAAAGCTCACATTTCCTTCGGAAAGGTGAGCTAATAATAGACGGTAACCATTGACATCCCACTGGATCAGAGGCGCCTGTTTAGGGACAGAAATATAAGCAATGTGACGGTGTTACACATAATATATAAGAAAATCCATAATGAATTGTTCCTAGTACTTTATTTCAGAGAGACAATAAGGTTTTTTAATTTTTCACTAGAACTGATACATGTTATTTTAAATTCTGCTTTTTGAAACTCTTCCATTAATTAATTGTTTCTCTTTTTAAGGTCAGCAAAAGAAAATTTACAAATGAAAGGGCGATGGCTTTTGAATCCATGAAGACAGAAGACAAAAGACCGAATACTGAAGTGGATGATAGAAGAAAACAGAAATATATTCGTTACAAACAAAACCAGTCTTCAAATCCAAACCCTTTGAAAGACATTAATGTTTTACAACTTATACTAAAGCAAAAAGATAAGCATCTTCACTTGTTGCACAAAGAAAACTGCTTACTCCAAGATCGTTTAAACAAGCAAACAATAGCACTCCTAGGAGAAATCAAAGAGAGAGATAATAAGATTGAAAATCTTATAAGCCTTCACAACAAAATTGAAGAATTCGACAAGTTCCAAGACATGATAAAGAAAATATCCCAGTTGGGTTGTCTGTAAAGCTAGATACAGTCATAGGTGAGATGGAATTCGTGCGTTCTGCAATAGATGAACTGTTGGTTGAAGCAAGACAAAAAAGCAACAGTCTTTCAGATTCTAAAAATGTTACCTTAAACATTATTAGGCAGAAAGGAATTTTACAGATTTCTACCGAGGATTAACTTTCCATAGCCAAGAAAAATGTTATTTTTTCACTGTTTTTGTAATCAAGACAAAAGATACTGCTACTATGTGTACAGTATGAAACTTAATAGTATATATATAGACTAATTACTGTAAATAATCTAGTGCCCTTTATACAGAGGTTTATTCATCAAACATTCTTCATAAAACAGACATTTTTTTAATGTCCTCAACAAACAGTGATTTGCTTTAGCATATTTGCATGGAAAATGTAGCAAAATTTACTGTGTGCATTTTCCATGGGGATAAAAATTCATTGTTTTACACATTTGACCGCGATTTTGTACCATGGAAGTAATATATTGCCAATATAATACGTCCATGGTTCAGTGTACGTTGCAGTTTTTCTCATCCTTTATCCATAAACATATGTCTCTTTAGACTTTTAAATGCTCACCTGGCGAAAACATGGTAATTTGATTTTTACTTTTCCGTATTAAATAATTTGGGTTTTGTTTTAATAGATAACTTATTTTCAAATATACAACTTTGAAAATCACTCATATTAAACCAAGGGGATTAACTTTTCATTTTTCTTAACCAGATTGACATATTTACAATAACTGTCTACCAGATATATTTCACTGTTTAGCTGAGTTTCTTTATATCCATTACTTTTTTAAAAGATTATGTCCAAAAACTTACAATTAATAGGCAATAAATTGTTAATTGGTGAATCAGCATTTTTGTTTATTTCGTATTGCTTATCACTTTTTCTGTGAAAAGTTAAGTCTATCTATCATACTTTATTGAAGAGCAATAAGTCTCATATGGAATCAGTTATTAGTTTCAGTTTTTATAGATCTAGCATTGTTGATATTTTTTTCTCTTTAAAATTTCTGTTTCTGTTTATCGATATTGATAAAAAGCAAAAACATAAAACTTCACATCAGCATTTTTGTCCATCTTGTGTTAAAATTTCAGATTGGTTTCTATGTTTGTTGATTGGAAAAAATTACTCTAAGGATTATTCAGGTTTTTTCAGCCCAAATTTGTGTTGGAATTGATGAAACAATTTAAAAGGAAAATATATTTTAAAAACGTTTTCTATGAAGAAAATGACGACAAGTGATGGCAAAAAATAAGTAAAAATGAAAAAAAAAAAAATCCACCGGAATTTGAAACTATAATGTTTTTTTTTAGAATTACTATATTCTCAGTACAATATTCTGCCTTGTGAACACTATTACAGATATAGTAACACTGAAACTCACCTGCAAAATATTTGATATGAATAAGAAAAAAAATCAAGATTTAAACGATCAAGTTTGGTTTGAGAATTTACCCTAACAGACACATGTTTACTGTACAAAACAAGCTCTAACTTCTGTTTTATTTGGTCTTTGCTGGATAGTTGTCGCATTGGCAATCATACCCAGACATGGAAATAGTTTTTGATACACACATATATTCTATATAACAAAAATAAGAAGATGTTGTATGATTTCCAATGAGACAACTCTCAACAAGAGACACAGAAATTAACAATTATAGGTCACCGTATGAACTTCAACAATGAGTAAAAGACATACCGCATAGTCATCTATAAAAGGCCCCGATATAACAAATGTACAACAATTCAAACGATAAAACTAACGGCCTGATTTATGTACAAAATAATGATCGAAAAACAAATATGATATACAGCAACAAACGACAACCACTGAATTACAGGCTCCTGACTTGGGACAGTCACATACAGAATGTGGCGGGGACAAACTAGTTTGAAGGCACCAACCCTCCCCTAACCTGGGATAGGGGTGTAACATTACAACATAAGAACAAACTATAAAAATCAGTTGAAAGGGGCTTAACGCATCAGATGGATACAAAGCAGAAATACATTGCTTTCTACAAGCACAACCAAACTTCCAAACCAAATATTTATATCTATGGAAAAATTTAGTAAAGGTTTTAAGTAATTTGTGGTAACGAAATCCCTGACGTAATAATTTATCAGTATAATACATAGATTACGTTCATTGAAATCCAAAACGTCACAACAGACACGGGCATAACGAACGATTTGTGATATATAAATACCGTAAGATGGTGCCAAAGGAACATCAATCGTCCCCATTGTCGGAAATATTAATGTAGAGTTTTTCCCTGTAAAACTGAAATATCTAAATCTAGGAAAGAACCGTTATTACCGTTTATATTTGATTTATTTAAAGTACGTTCCTTTGGGTAAATTTCGGTAGTATATTTAGAAAATTCTTGATTATTTAACGAAATAATATCATTAAGATAACGGTAAGTGTTGTTGAATTTTGATTAAATGCAATTTAGACGGGTCTTTACTGAGTTTGGTCATTAACAGTACAAGAACAAGTCTGCTATTAAAGGGGCGCTATTGGTGCCCATAGGAATACCGGCAACCTGTCGATAAACTTTATTGTCCAAACGTACATAAATATTACCAAGGAGAATATTGACAGCTTCGAGCATCTCATCACACCTCCAGTAAGTATATCTAGCATTTTAATTTACCTTTCTCATTAGAGAAGAAGGCTTTAAATGAGTTGCAGCAAATATATTTGCATTCAGATTTACCAAACGACCATTTAATTAAATAGGAAAACTTTTGTTTGATGAGATTGTGTGGAAGTGTAGTGTAAAGAGTTGAAAAGTCAAAACTGTCAACAGAATCAAAAGGACCTTCAAAAGCACGTAATTTATCTAAAGCATCCAAAGAAATTATTTCACTCCAAAATAATTCAATTCCACTTTTTCCTATGTTTCATTACAAAAGTTAATGAAAAGTTCTTTTATAGTTGTTAAGGAACTAGTTAAAAGCACTGAAAGATTAGTCGTAGAACACTTACTAGAGGCCGAGATGAAACGGCCAAGAAGCCAAGTATAACCAAACTTGGGTATGTAGATTGAATTTGTGTTATTTATTTTGTAAACGGTTCACTAAATGAATTTACCGTCCTTGTGATACAAGAATATGCTTTGAAAACATTTTGTGTTCCCTGATGATAAACTTCTGATATCAACTCCAATTTTAGTTTACACAAATATTTTGGACTAACTAAATGGACATTCAATAGCATAGAACATTAATTTGGGGAATTTGACTCCAATTTCGACTTTGATGGTCGATATAAATGAGCTCACTTAATTATTAATGGAATTTAGAACAACATTCTTTTTTTACAATTTGTTAATATTAAATTTTGTTTTTCATAGATATTTTGATATATGCTTTCTATGCATACCAGGTATTTTAAATTTTCATACAATCATATATATAATGAAAATAAACTACTTATAACTTACTTTAATTATTGCAATTTAGATAATTAATTTAAAACCCAAGCTCATCTACTTTTGTCAAAAATAGAATTAGTGATTAACACTTGTAAAAACATATGCATGTGTCAATTATGACTCTGATCCAAGTCCAAGTTGTTAATAACTTCAATGTATTTCAGATACATATAACATCAAATGTTCCGCCAGGCGCAGCTTGATACGACCGCAGGTGTCTAACCCTTAACAGTTTGGGCAAGTATGGACTCTACATTCAACCTTGATAAAGCTCTGAATTTGGATCGTGATTAAACATTTAACACAGCTTAGGTTTCTGACACAGAATGAATATGGTCAGAGAACTGAAAATTTTAAAATTGGACTTGTTCCTATTATGGTCCAATATCCAAAATCTAAATACAGTTAGATTCAGCATATCCAAGTACGCCAAGAATTTAATCTATTTATTTATTAATGGAAAATAATAGCTACGTTTTTAAAAGGGTTCGCTTCATAAAAAAAGAAATATATATAGCATTCTGAAAATAAATTTATACAGAATAACGAACAAACCGACCACAAAGTTCTTCAAAAATTTACAAAAGAATGAAAAAACAATTTCCTTATACAAATTCTCTAAAAATCTATAAAACTTACCTCTTATTATTTTTAAATATCTAATATTGAACAGTAAATTTCTAACTATATCTATACATAATTTCTTCTTTAAAATTAGATAATGATGCTGTATCTATTTTTTTAACTATGACTTAATTTACAATTTCTTTTAATTGTGCAATACACTTTGAATTTGGATTCTGATTAAATATTTGACATAGCATAGTTTCGGACACAGAATGAATGTGGTCTAAGTACTTAGATAATTTGAAATTCAACATTTACCTATTATGGTTCAATATCCAAAATCTAAATACATGGTTAACAGCATACCAAAGAACCCCAAGAATAATTTTTTTATGAAATCAAACAAAGTTTAATTTTGGATCCTTTGGACCTCAATTTTGACCAATTGATACGGTTAGATTCAGCATATCAAATAACCCCATATATTCATTTTTTGTTAAAATCAAACAAAGTTTAATTTTGGAACCCGATTTGAAAACTGGGCCCAAAAATCAAAAATCTAAAAACAATTTTCGGTTCAGTATATCAAAGAACCCCTTGAATGAAATTTTTGTTAAAATCAAACTTTAATATTGGACCCTTTGGACCTTTATGTGGACCAATTTGAAAACCGGTCCAAAAATCAAAAATACAAATGGACAGTTAGATTCTGCATATCAAAGAACCCCAAGAATCCATTTAAAAAAAAATCAAACAAAGTTTAATTATGGACCCTTTGGACCTTCAAGTGAACCAATTTGAAAACGGGGCCGCACAATTAAATATCTAAATGCACGGTTAGATTCGTCATATCAAAGAACTCCAATAATTAAATTTTGGTGAAATTAAACAACGTTTTATTTAGAAGTTTCAGTATATTTTATATTAATGTTTTGGTAGTCACTGAAATAAAATTGAGAATGGAAATGGGGAATGTGTCAAAGAGACAACAACCCGACCAAAGAGCAGAAAAACAGCCCAAGGCTACCAATGGGTCTTCAACTCAGCGAGAAATCCCGCACCCGGAGGCGGGCTTCATACTATATCATACTATATAATTATCGTTATAATTTTTTCCTGATCCCTATCAGTTTCTATAAAATAGCACTTTGTGTTGTGTGTTAGATATAAAACTGGCATTTTTTCAACTTCCAAAATACAATGTTCCTAAGAAATAATTAAAATATCCAGACATACATTGCACGCATAAGCTGAGTTGTGATATTTGTGGATAAATTTGTCATAGAAGATACAATCAGTACATAAATTTAAAATCTTGTCTTAATAAGAAAAGATGCGACACATTTTAGTGTAGCTAATAAAAACTATTGAAAAAAACAGCATAAAAACAACATGATGACAAACTCCCATGATCTGAAATTGGATTACTAACTTTAATCCCAAATTTGGACAAAATCAAAAACAATTTTAAATTCCAGTATCATTTATTCATTTTCTTGTCTTTCGTTTTTATCTTTTGTATTAAAGGTTTTCTTTCCTTTCGTTTTTTATCTTTTGTATTAAAGGTTTTCTTTCCTTTCGTTTTTTATCTTTTGTATTAAAGGTTTTCTTGCCTTTCGTTTTTTATCTTTTGTATTAAAGGTTTTCTTGCCTTTCGTTTTTTATCTTTTGTATTAAAGGTTTTCTTTCCTTTCGTTTTTATCTTTTGTATTAAAGGTTTTCTTGCCTTTCGTTTTTTATCTTTTGTATTAAAGGTTTTCTTTCCTTTCGTTTTTTATCTTTTGTATTAAAGGTTTTCTTTCCTTTCGTTTTTTATCTTTTGTATTAAAGGTTTTCTTTCCTTTCGTTTTTTATCTTTTGTATTAAAGGTTTTCTTTCCTTTCGTTTTTTATCTTTTGTATTAAAGGTTTTCTTGCCTTTCGTTTTTTATCTTTTGTATTAAAGGTTTTCTTGCCTTTCGTTTTTTATCTTTTGTATTAAAGGTTTTCTTTCCTTTTGGTTGTCCTTTTGTTTTCTCATCAAATCTGAAATGTTTTGTTTGCTTGATTTCTTAACATAATAAAATCATCATAGATACCTTTTCGTCTACAAAAGACTCATCAGTGACGCTCGAATCAAAAAAGTTAAAAGGCCAAATATAGTACGAAGTTGAAGAGCATTGAGGACCAAAAATTCTTAAAAGTTTTGCCAAATACAGCTAAGGTAATCTTTTCCTGAGGCAGAAAAGCCTTAGTATTTCAAAAATTCAAAGTTTTGTAAACAGTTAATTTATAATTATGACCATATCAATGATAATTCATGTTTATTTTTCTTGTCACTTAAATGTTGAAATAGATCAGTCTTCTTATTGGTACTTCTGAAGCTCAGATTCTTATTATCCATGCCCAGTTTTGGTCCCGATCTATTATTTTTTCTTCTCTTTACTGTTTTTCATATGATAAAAAATTAACGTTGTGTATGATAGAAGAAAAATAAATTTGTTGCAGTCCACAAACATGTCAAATATGACCTATATTTCAAATACCCGGTAAGTCGTCTTAAGATCAAACGAAAGCACAATACAAGCCATTGTTCTGCTCTCTAAGCATCATGGTTCTGTGATGCTATCTTTAAGGATTTTCTTGTAGATTGTATTATGGATGTGATGCTATAATTTCAAGAAACAAGATGGCTTTTAAAAATTCCTGCTTACTATTGTTTACCGTGGGTCTCATTTGGGATTGGCCGATTTTTTTTAAAGCGTGACACGTGAAAGTCAAATTATTTTGCGTGAAAACGTGAAAAGAAGTCGGGCGGACACGGGAAATTACAAGCGTTATTATTGCAACCATAAGCGGGATATGGGATTCTGACAAAACAATAAGCGGGATCCGGGAACAGACACCCCCAATGAGACCCCCTTTACCAGGATAAAACTATCAATTCCGTGCACTTATTATTGCAATTGCTGATCACTAGACAAAAATGTATGAAAAATTATAACGTTCTAAGGAAATGCTGCATTCAAATTATGCTATTAAAATTAATAATGTGAGTTATTTTGCAAAACCTATTCACTGGCACTTTTTGCATTAATAAAAACATCGCAATTTTTTTGACTTTACGGTTATGATATTTGTGGGGAGAGCACTTCAAGTATACATAACTTTATAATTTTTTCCTGAAGATTTTCTTAAAAAGTAAAAATTTTGGTGAAATTTGATAAATTGTAGATGGATTTCAACTAAATTTAGGCATAGGAAACATAGAGCGCAGGCTTCAACAAACTTATTATTCAAGTCAGATATGTAAAATATAAAAACAAACATTATGTTAACCGATCTTATTTGTCAATGTGCATGTGCTCTATGTTTCCAGTCCCAAAAAATCAATGGAAAATGACCTGTTTTCATTGATTTGTGGAAAATCATTATGTGTGTTATTTGTGATGTCATGAAAAGAACAAGAAAAGAACGCTAACACTCAAATTTTCAACAAAAAGACCTTTTCCTATTTAGTCAATGTTATAAAAATGTTTTGCTTGAAAGAGTTGGTCCTGCTTTGTTTCATAGAAAAGAATGGCCAACGTAGATACAAGTATCTTGTCTCAGGAAGGGATAGATCCTACTTTCTAAAAAGTCACTCTAATTCAAACAAAAAATTCTCTGAAACTGACATTATCAAGATGCTTGATTTCTTGATTGACAACATATTTTGTTACGTTTGGAGGACGTGTTTTTCAACAAACAATCGGCATTCCCATGGGAACCAACTGTTATCCTCTTCTTGCCGACATATAAAACGGAACAATGTTTCATATTAAAAGTAAACCGAAGACAGGGTATTAGATAAAAAATCATACTTTTAACTGACTTCTGATTATAACTTTAAATTAAAGTAATAGTATACATGACACGTGGCTCTGTAGTAAATTTTGAACTTAATTATATTTCTTAACAATTAAGATCAAAGTAATAATTTCAAACTTTAAATTTTGACAAAAATATAGATATTTCCCATGACCATCACAATATCGTTGTTAGTACAGTAGACGTCATACTTTTTCAAACAGACAAAAGCAGGTCTTCTTTGTTTGCTTATTTGTTAGGGTCTACTTCGAATGCGTTCCAAAACTCTTGTCCTTAATGTTATGTCTGGAGTGATATTTTTGTTGAAGAGTTTACATTTTATCTGTGCTGGAAATGTGTTTCGGATTTCCTTATCAATTTTTAACATATCATTTCTATAATAAAATCTATAATCTAAAATTACAGTTACAGTAACAATAGTCATTTTATAAAGTGGAAAATGACTCCCACAATAATCACTTTTACAGCAGCTTAAAATGAATAATATTTAAAATCAACATGTTGGCCTCGGCAAGAAAATTTTATTTATAAAAAAGACGAACTTAGCAAACCCTTGCTAAAATTGTTTCGATTTCATATAGTAAATTTCCCCCGTTTTGTCAGTTTGATTAATTTGGCGATGATTGTACATCATTGAAATTTTATGCAAAATTCAATCGCTACTTTTATAGTTTCGGGACAATTAAGAGCTTGGCATATTACATGGAAACATTTTTACGGCTTTTAGGATATTTTATTATTATTGAATTATACCCTTCTGCATCCTCTATCATAACTGAGTAAAACGTTTTTGTGGCATTTTCTTATTTTCATTTCATTTACTATTTGCATCTTTAAAGTTGACATTTGAATTGCAATCAAAATAACATTCAAAATCATTTGTCAACTTATTTTTCTAAATATATATTGTCAACTTACATTTAAAATAGGAAAGCCAGATTGTCTTGGTAAAACTGTGGAAACTGCTCATGCAGATGGTTCTATCAAATTACAAATTGACGTGTACATTTCAAGTAATTTATCTTATAACTTGCTGGAGTCGGAATAGCCATAAAACAGTCTCCAAAGCACAAAATAACAATAACTGATAGTCAAACAATGGTAAAAATGTATAATTATCAAGTACACCTGAATTCCACCATCATTATTTTGAAGATTTCTGACGTTGATCAGCAAGACACGAGAAGCTACAGGCTTGAAGTGTCTAATAATCATGGGACAAGTTACTGTACAGTAATATTACCAAAACGACGTAAGTGTCTACATGTATACATATCAGTAACAACAAAACCGAAACATCTGTGATATAAGTTTAAGTTTAAACCCGCTAATTACTGTATGTGCCTTTCCTAGCCGTTGGCTTTCAAATATTCGGCTTTGAGCGTTCCTGATGAAGGTAAGTACAGAAAAGCGCTTCCGACGCATGAACGTGTTATTTTTATTATTTTCTAAATCTGGAGCCTGTACCCAGGAGTTGTCGATGGTTTACGTATATCTTGATCGTTTTTATAGTTTAGATCGGTAATCTTTTCATAAATTTATATATAATTTTTTAATTATCCCACATTTTGTGATCCCGGAATCTTCTATAATAGCTTACTATACGACATGAAAGTTGCTAATTGTCAAAGCTCGTAGGTAAGCTGCAGCATGTTCGTCCTTTTGGTCAACGGCTGATGAATGATCTTTATTCTCTTAAACCATATACACAGAGAAAATAATATTACAATAACAATTATTGTTTTTTTTTTTTAAATTATGGCCTGTCAGTGTCAGCGTTAATGTTATGTATATTTATTTATAAAACACTGACTAATATTCATATATGATCAACATGGAATTAATAGAATTGATTATTACTGACGGATCATACTTGTACTCATAATGTTTATACCTGTATTTAAGTCAAAGAAACACATATTTAAGGCTTACATTATGCATAATCATGTTCGAAAACTGAATTCAATATATATATATAGGATGCACACCAAACATTCGTGTTATACATCCAGTTGTGTTACACATTTTCGTTTACAGTTTTGTATGAGTTATTTTACTTGTGAGTATTTAATTTAAAGGAAAGGACAAGACTTCATTGACAGCGTTGTACAATATTAGAGAAACGGTAAGATTCTGATCCCCTTTGATTATACTGGTTCTGTTTAGAATCACAAAACTTGACCAAAATGTTAATGCGGAATACTTTAGAGGGATATTATCTCTAAAAACAAAATTAAACTTGATTAATATTACTCATAATCATGTTCGTAAACAGAATTCAATATTTCATGGAAACCAAAAAGTTATCAACATTTATCTTAATATATTAGCACTAGTTTTACAACATGGAAAACAGATTTGCAGAATGTTTCCATATAGCATATACCTTGTTTATGTCAGTACCATGTTTACATTACACAGTTGTTTTGTTTCATGATGAGGTTATTGCACAAAGTTTGGCACCTAAACTAAATCGAAAACTTCAAGATAATTAATAAAACTTAAGCTGTTCCTATAACGCGTTTTATATTCTTTTGTTTCATACGATCGTCATGATTATGTTAAGATGCGCATTATGCTGTCCGTTGTAATTTATCTATTCGCATGAAACTGACACAAGTTTTATATATATAGATATCCTCTTCTATAAAACTTGTATGTTGTAATTTATCTATTCGCATGAAACTGACACAAGTTTTATATATATAGATATCCTCTTCTATAAAACTTGTATGTTGTAATTTATCTATTCGCATGAAACTGACACAAGTTTTATAGAAGAAGATATCTATATACAAATGTCTCACTCGTCATTTACAGTGTACATCGACAAGAACTTCAAACGAACAAGCATTCTGAGAGTATTGCATGGCAATACATAGTCCCCTACCAGTTAAAAATTCATTGTCTGGAACAAAATGCTAACTTGATTTATAACTTGTCATGGTGCAAACTATATAACAAATATCAGGTCAATATCTTCAAGCATGACGAAAAAAAGTGTGGAAAACTGATTATTTAAGTGAATTTTCTGAATCCAAGGACCATAACTCTGCAAAAAATCATCAGACCGGAACAAAATTCGAAATTGATCTGTAACTTGTCATGATAAAACTATATACCAATAATCAAATCAATATCTTCAAGCATGACGAAAAAGGTGTGGAAAACTGATCGTTTGGGTGAATTTGCTAAGTCCAATGACCTTAACTCTGCACAAAATCATCAGACCGGAACAAAATTTGAACTTGATCTGTTACTTGTCATGATAGAATAATACATCAAATATCAAACCAATATCTTCAAGCACGAATAAAAAAGTATGAAAAACTGATTTGCCGGACTGACAGATGGACAAACAGAAGGACGGAGTGCAAACATAAAGTCCCCTTCGACTTCGTCACATAAAAGTCATTTAAATTGTCACCATTAGTAACTAATTTTGATCTGAACAACTCTTAAAGACTGAAAAATGAATTATTAAGTCATTTTCGGTCTTTGAGTCTATTTTCAGACATATCTACCTGTATACATACTGAATTGTCTGAAATGCTACTGAAAATGACTGAATTGACTGCAAAGAAAATTGTCTGAACAGCACTGATTTTACCGCATTTCATTAGTATGAAAATTGACTGAAAAAGCAAAATATGACTGAATAATGTATTGCGATGATGTTGAGATCAAGATGAAGAACAACAATAAAAGCGCCCTTCCCTTGATTTTTGTTGTGTTTTTGCTGTGCATGTACAGATTTTGTGTCATGGATGGATACCCCATATCCTTTGTTTTTCCATAAAATAAACTTATCTGGTGCAACACTATGCAACATGTAAGAAAATCAATTTCTTTAGGTTCATTCATATTAGAACAGAAAAATAAAATACAACCAGGACAATTAAATATCATTCCTATTATAACAAAAACTTACAAGTATTACCTGTTTGAATGAAATTTCAAAAATATACATGTAGTTTGATATGGAAATCATCGTAATCGGCCCCTTTGTGTTTATTCTTATCTTCAACGTGATTCAGCATTTGAATAATATTGGTATTTATTCTACGCAACATATTTCTATGGTAGAAAAGTCTAAAGCACTAGAACGAAAAATCGGATGTAAAACAATCAATTGTTGTCGAATACACATTGCTGTATTCGATTTGTGTTTGGTCATAGAATGTAAAATAATTATTGAAGGTTTAGGTAACTGGGAAGACGGGGACGATCCATGGGTAGAACATGCACGTCGGTTTCGAAGTTAAGCTTTATCGGAACTTTAAATCAAGAAAGAGAGTCAGTACAAAGAGGAATAACTCCATTTGCTCATTCCCTGTTGAAACAATGATCTGTAAAATAGCTAAATATAAAAAAGAAGATGAGGTATGATTGCCAATGAGACAACTCTTTACAAGAGACCAAATGACACAGAAATTAGAAACTATAGGTCACCGTACGGCCTTCAACAATGAGCAAAGCCCATACCGCATAGTCAGCTATAAAAGGACCCCGAAATGACAAATGTAAAACAATTCAAACGAAAAAACTAACGGCCTAATTTATCTACAAAAAAATGAACGAAAAACAAATATGAAACACAGCAACAAACGACAACCACTGAATTACAGGCTCCTGACTTGGGACAGGAACATACATACAGAATGTGGCAGGGTTAAACATTTTAGTGGGATCCCAACCCTCTCCTAACATGGGACAGTGGTGTAACAGTACAACATAAGAACGAACTATAAAAATCAGTTGAAAAAGGCTTAACTCGTTAGATCGATAAAAATAGAAATACATCTAACAAAAACACAGAGTATACGTTATATAGATTACCTTTGTTAGGATTTGTTTTCGCATAAATAATTCTTGGTATACTACTGTTGCTAGTGTTTTTCCTATACTAGTGATCACTGTGAAAATTCCCACCAATACATTTTGTATATAAGAATATACTAACTGCAAAACTACCAATTTTGTGTTAAAATTGGATATATATTAAGATCGCAGATGCACCAAACATGTAATAATATTGCATTTATGTTCGAAATGTAGTGTAACAAGTCAGACTCAAGGTGAAATGAATATTTTTTGCTTTTATATCAATTATAAATATAATAGTTTGAAAAGAATACAAAGCAGACTTTTGAAATTGGTGTAAACATGAAAAATCTGATAAAAAATCACTACATTTATCTCAATAAAATTATGAATACTGTTGATATTCGTATATCTCATTTTGAAAACAATTCTGAAATTAATAATAGGGTTCATGATATACCCATTTCTAGAATAAAACATACACTCCAAGTACTCGCAGTTTGTGTTCGTACCGGCAGACAAAGCAGCCAATAATGTAGTGGTGGTGTGACACATATACTACACGGAAGTTCTCCATAATAAAATTATCAATTCTTCTACATTCAGGTCCGTACGCTCCACAGAGAGTCAAACTGTAAACAAGCATATCACTGCCACTACCCAGCTTAAAGCCTCTTCCGAACATTTGAAAGTCCCAAGTATGTATTGGTTACCTAAATTACGCAAGTTACCTAAATTACGCAAGCAACCATTTAAATTTCGTTTCATCTCCGCATCTAGTAAGTGTTTTATTACTAATCTGTCAGTGCTTCTAACTACCTCCTTACTACTATCAAAGAACTTGTTATAAACTTTTGTAATACAGCTTATGAAAATAATGGTATTAATTATTTTTGAGTGTTAAAAATTCTTTAGAGGTTTTAGATAAAATACGTGCTTCTGATGGTCCTTTTAATTCCGTATGATTTTCTACTCTCTACACTACACTTCCACACAATCTTATCAAGGACAAGTTTTCATATTTAATTAAATGGTCTTTTATAAAATCTTATTTGCTGTAATTCGTTTAAAGCCTTTTCTTTAACGAAAAGGAAAGTATGCGAGATACACTTACTAGAAATGTGAAGATATGATTGAATCTTTAAATTTTCTCCTGGACAACATATATTTACGTTTTGGCGATAAAGTGTATCGACAGGTAGTAGGTATTCCTATGGGCACTAATTGCGCCCTTTAATGGCAGATTCATTCCTGTATTGCTATGAATCTCAGTGTATGACCAAACTCAGTAAAGACACGTCATTGTTACATTTGGTTGACACATTCAACAATACCTACCGTTATCTTGATGATATTTTTCCGTTAAATAATCCAGAGTTCTCTAAATATACTACAGAAATTTACCCAAAGGAATTTACTTAAAATAAATCTAACTTAAACAGCAGTAGTTGTCCTTTTCTAGATTTAGACATTTCAATTTCTACAAGGAAACTCCATACTAAAATTTACGACAAAAGAGACGATTTTTCATTCCCTATTGTTATTTTCCTTTTTAGACGGCGATGTTCCTCTGGCTCTATCATACGGTGTTTATATATCCCAACTCGTTCGTTATGCCCGTGTGTGTAGTGATGTCATAGATTTTAACGAAAGTAATCTATGCATCACTGGTAAATTATTAAGTCGGGGATTTCGTTACCATAAATTACTTAAAACTTTTACTAAATTCTTTCTTAGATACAAAATTTGCTTAGTAAATTTGAATATACCTTTAGAAAACTTATTTAAAACGGTATTTCACATCCCAAATTTCACGATAATATTGTACTAAAAGCGCGGAAATCACTATATGATCCGTGTAAACTCATCGAACCTTTAAACAAACTTATTAGTAAAGGTTATCTTATCAATGTTGTAATAAGATCTTTGAATACTGTTTACATTGGTACAATTATCGATTTTGTCATCAACAAATTAAAATATAACCAAATGTGTATTGTTTCTGAATTTTTTTTTTTGGGGTGTATAAATACACATCCACGTTTGTTTTTATATATAGGTTGCTTTATATGTATAACATTTTATTATTTCTTATAAGGTTAAATCCGAACAATCCTACTGCTTCTTGATACTTTTATTTTGACATTGCAGAAGTCATGTCTCCTTTGACTGTCCATGGCGTTAAAACACTAAATCCCTGGAATTGCGTTTTGATTGATTTTAGTCTTTGATGCATGTTTTTATTATTAATTGTTTTCGGCTTTTAACTAGCTTTCAGTAACTGCGAGTACTCTCAAATCGTACTTTCGTGTTAATTTGACCTGTTGACACAATTTGTAATGCATTTTTGTTATTCAACTTATTTTGAGTTATATCTCGTGTTACTATTTTTAATATACACCACCTTTGATAAATATTTAGTATTACAATAAATTTTCACTTCTGTTCTCGTACTACGAACAACAAATTTATTTTGTGAAGAATATTTCCGTTCTCCTAGCAACATAATTATTATATTTAAAGTTACCTGTGTTCGTTATTTTATTTAACGCTATTTTGTCCCAGGTTATAGGTGTCTTTTTGACATTGTTTTACAAATTGTATTTATATTGTGTCATTGATCAAATGTATTCGTTCAGTTATTGTTTACTTGTTTTTGTTAATATTTCTTTTTGATAGAGTTAAGATATTTTATAGTGTGTCTTTCTATGTTTCTATGTTGTAATGTTATACTACTGTTCAAAGTTAGGTCGAAGGTTGGCGCCTGTTAAAACGTTTAAACCCGCTGCATTTGTTTGCACCTGTCCTAAGTCAGGAACCTGTTGTTCAGTGGTTGTCGTTTGTTGATGTGGTTCTCTTTTCTTGTTTTCTTTTTAGAGATTAGACCATTAGTTTTCCTGTTTGAATTGTTTTACACTAGTCATTTTGGGGCCCTTTGTAGCTTGCTGTTCGGTGCAAGCAAAGGCTCCGTGTTGAAGGCCGTACTTTGACCTATAATGGTTTACTTTTTACAAATTGTGACTTGGATGGAGAGTTGTCTCATTGGCACTCATACCACATCTTCTTATTTCTTTTTAGTGAAATGGATATCATTCCAGTACATGTACCTAAGATATGTCTAACATTTCAATAATTTGGGGGAATAATTTTGGAAATAATTATTCTGGTCAGTTTACAACTGGGGAAAAAACACTTTGCCCAGGGTGAAAATAAATATTATGTCCAACAGGATGCGGAACAATGCAGGAAATAGTTGTGGACATAAGGCATACAAAATGAAAATACAATGGTCCTCCCCTTAGTTAAGAAAATAATGAAAACAACACTGGTTTCAAACAAAAATCTTGTTCGTATATGTTATTGAAATATCAATTGGATTTTGTTTGGTTGAAAATGAATTTGTCCAGAGAAGAAACTCGTGTCCAAACGTAGGAATGAAAAAAATTATTTAAAAAATTAAGATAACATAATTGCTTGGACTGGCCACCACCCCACCCCAGATGAATGATCGGTGCCTAGGAACAGCACCGTGCTTTTGAAAGGGGGAGTAATACCCTAAAAATAAAGAAATACTAACGAGTGTAGCGAGGCGGAAAAAAAATTGAACGATTTTAGGCTAAAGATAATAACCTTTCGGAATGTTGGGTCCTCAATGCTCTTCAACTTCGTTCACTATTTGGCAATTAAACATTTTTTTGTTCCAGCGTCACTGGTGAGTCTTCGGTAGACGTAACAGGCGTCTGGCATACAAAATTGAATGCCTGGTTTCTATGATGAGTTTATGCTATATTTTCCATTCATCAAACCTCTTTTGACACTTTCACTATCATGTCATGCTCTATGCTCATTATAACATGGTTAGCTCATGTAATAATTGTAGAAAATTGTATTGATTGACATGAACTTTCCAGAAACTATTTTTCGAAATTGTGAATTTTATTCTAAATAATTTGAAGCAGGTTAAAATGCATTTAAATTTCATTTATCTAGTCATATTTTTTTCAACTTTTCCATATGCACATTGTATAACGTTCATCATCTCCTTTATAACATTTTGGGAATGTTTTTATAATACTGTTTTGCATAAATGAAAATTCTAACATGGCAAAGCATGCCACGAAAACAAGACATTTAAACAAGACAGAACCTTATTAGTGTACAACGCTATATCTATAATTGCAGTAATTTATCGTCCATGCAATTACTTTGTACACAAAACAAACTTGTACCATCATAGGAAATTGTCATAAATAAAGAATAGAAGTATCGGCGATGGCATGCCTTCTGGGAGTTGTATGGATTGGTTAAAAAAAGCTAGGGCTTGGTCTTTTTCACTTTGATCAACTTTTTTTAATTTTTAACAGAAATTCATTTTTTTGGGGAATAAAATTGAGAATGGAAATGGGGAATGTGTCAAAGAGACAACAACCCGACCACAGAACAGACAACAACAGAAGGTCACCAATAGGTCTTCAATACAGCGAGAAATTCCCGCACCCGGAGGCGTCCTTAAGCTGGCCCCTAAACAAATATATATACTAGTTCAGTGATAATGGACGTCATACTAAACTCCAAATTATACACAAGAAACTAAAAGTAAAATAGTACAAGACTAACAAAGGCCAGAGGCTCCTGACTTGGGACAGGCGCAAAATGCGGCGGGGTTAAACATGTTTATGAGATCTCAACCTCCCCTATACCTCTAGCCAATGTAGAAAAGTAAACGCATAACAATACGCACATTAAAAGTCAGTTAAAGAGAAGTCCGAGTCCGATGTCAGAAGATGTAACAAAAGAAAATAAACAAAATGACAATAATACATAAATAACAACAGACTACTAGCAGTTAACTGACATGCCAGCTCCAGACCTCAATTAAACTGATTGAAAGATTATGTTTTCATCATATGAATATCAGGCACAATCCCTCCCGTTAGGGGTTTAGTATCATACCATCATAAAATATATGAGAAGAGCATAACCCGTGTCATGCCAACAACTGGTTTTAAATAAATGTGTTTAGTTCCGATGCAAAGACCCTATAAGTGAATCAATATTAAAGCCAAAATATGCAATCTTTAATGACCTGACAACAGTATCGTAACTATATCCCTTCTTAATAAGTCTATTTAAAGGTTTTGTTAGCTTCTGAGGTGAATACTGACATTTTAGTGCTTTATAAAGAATATTACCATAAAAGATTGGATGTGAAATACCTGAACGTATAAGAAGTCTGCATGTTGAGCTATATTTACGAATGATGTCCTTATACCGATGATAAAATTTAGTAAATGTTTTGACTAGTTTGTGATATCGAAAACCCTGGTGTAATAATTTTTCAGTAATACATAAATTTCTTTCGTTAAAATCTGAAACGTTGTTACATACACGAGCGAATCGTACAAGTTGAGATATATAAACACCGTAAGATGGTGACAAGGAACGTCACCATCTAAAATGGATAATTAACGATAGGAAATGAAAAATACTTTGAGCATGCGTCAAATGATATGGTAGGGTAAACGAACAGTCCTCGAAAATGGGATATAATTGATGGATAACGCATTATTTTTCCTGAAAACTGTCATTTATTTCATTCCTGAATACTTTAATGTTTATCTGAACTGAAAATCAGTGAACAAATTTTGATGTAAACATTATATTTTACTGAGCTTAGCTCCGTGCAGATTTTGTAATGAGTGAAAACAATATGGCGTCCCCCATAAATGTAAACAATGACTTGCCAGATGAAAGCCAAGATGATATTTTGGTAACTTGCTCTCAACCAGGTCTTACAATAACCACACAAGAGTCTATTTGTATCAAGAGACCCCATCCAGACAGCCCCGATATCCTCCAGCGACACTTAAACAGCGGACAAGACAACTACGAAGGCGAGGCAATTCGTTAGGCGATCTTACTGATTTAGATATTCCCAAAAAAGCGGCTTCACTTAGAAAGTCTGTTGCTGATAGAGTCCTGGAGGCCCTAAGCAGTCCAGAGGTCATAAACACTATTATGCCTATTTTGTCAAAACAAATAAGTGAAACCTTGGTGCCAATTATACAAACGGAGGTCAAAAAATGTGTTATGGACGAAATGGAACCTCTTTACACAAAATCGACAGTCAGAATAAAACAATTGAAAAACAACAGCAACAAATCACTATGCAATTCATCCAACTTTCAGCCCTACAAAGCACCACTAAAGATCAAGTAACATCAAACAAAGAACGAGACAACGATGTCAACTTCCTTTATAACAGGGTTGCAGAACTAGAGAACAGACTTGAAATTCAAGAACAGTACTCTAGAAGGACAAGTCTTCGCTTCAATAATATTCCTATTCCTGTAGATCGACTCAGTGGAGGTAAAATTGTACATCCTGTCGATACTGACAACATCATATTGGATATATGTAAAAACAAACTCAAACTTGATATTGGTATCCAAGACATAGGAAGATCACATGTCATTGGCAAAGTCAAACAAGGAAAGTCTCAAGTGATTGTACGATTCATTTCCTACAGAACTAGACAACTAGTTTTCTCAAACAAAAGGCTCTAAAGGTGATCCAAATGGTACCTTTATTACAGAAAACTTGACCCAATTTAGGACAAACCTCGTCAAAAACTAGCCGCTCTAAAATTTAACAATAAAATCTATACATACTGGACCATGGACGGTCGAATCTTTGTCAAACTGACTGCAAACAGTAATAAACGAATAATCAACGATCTCCAAGATATTTCTGATCTTGAGGCAGCAATCCGCCAAGGTGAAGACAGCACAAACTCAAACAACTCCGGAGACTAGAGTACAGGATCTCATCAACTTTTCAAAAACTTTAATAAACTCACTTCTTATTTGTTTTGCATTGTTTCACATTTCCTAATAAGTATCATATGTGCTAATCAAAGGTGTGTTGCCATTTACAAATAGAGTATTCATGTCCAAAAAAAAATCCCTATTAAATAAAAATAATGAACGAAAGTGATCACACTACATAACACATCTCTATGAATAAAGTAAATTAGCGTTTTCCTCTACCATGAAAATTGACACTTATTCACTCTTAATTATGAAGAAGACCTATGTTAACTCTTCTATTTAATAATCAGCAGCTGGTACACTTATGTAATTGAATTTTGATAAGCAGTAATAATTCGGACGAAGCATATCTTAATATGCGTGTATAGTTTGAAGCCCATTTCTTTCTTGTTTTGTTTTTCTGCTAAACATGCAAATTTTCCCTTCAACTTCATCCCTCGTCATTTTCTTTCTTTATACGCAATAACACATTCGTTAAAAACTGCTAACAGGGTTATTGGCCTGTTTAATAACCTTATGAAATTAGATCAGTTTCTACTTATTTTGACTTTCAACATGGTATTCAAGTTTCTCATTTGTATTATTAATGGCTATCTTAGTATGTAAAATTCACGCTAATAGTATGGCGATGGCTCGCAGTACACAGTTTTATATAAAAAAAATTAAATCAAACATTTATGTACGTAACAAGTACATTTATTAAAATTACCAAATCAGTAATAAGTACAGGACATAATCGAATCTTGTAAATGTTAACTCCTTATTTTCTATTATTTTTCCGTCCAATATTCTTTTATATATAGTTCATATACAACCAGTACAATAGTCAACAACATGTAATATATTGGTGTACACTGCTGAAATCCAGTAAATAATCTTACCGAACTCTACACAAATGATTAATTTAAATACTTATCGACGGATAGCTCACCAAAGCAGTGTATCAGTATTTAATAAATGCATAATTTGAGAATGAATAAAAAAACAAAACGTAAAGAATAGCTGTAATGCAAGATGAAACTTGTTATTCTCTCAAGCATAACAATTTGTCCATAATTATATGAGCCACTTGCCTTGACCTTTTGTATTGTATTCCTGTTCGGTTGTCAATGTATATGTTTATTGTGTATGCTGTGGTAATTTGTACTTTAATGTTTATTGTCTTTGCTGTTTTTTGTAATGTTTGATTTAGATGTAAAACCAATAGCATATATGGAAGTTTGAGTTAATACTGATAACAACAATGATAGCTACAAAACTACAAAAAATAATGATAGATTTTAAAGAAACGTCTATATTCCATCCCCCTGGCTAATTAAATATGGGATTGTGTTCTGGCTACCAAACTTGTAATTCAAAACTTGTTTACTTCCAGGTCTAATAGTTTGAACTTTATCGTGTATAGTTTTCTCATTGGCATTCATACTTAGTGCCTTATTTAATATCAATACAGTTCCATTTTTTTTTGTCTAGTTTTTCCCTGTAAGTATAATATTAAATTTTTTCAATATTACAGAATCCCATTTTCATTCAACGATCATGACTTCCATATATGTCAGACTAACTTCTCATGCTTTTATACTGTTCAAATTATTTTTTGTATCTTTTTGTTTTTTTTTTTTTTATTTTGTTGTGTTTTCCTGTGATGATGATGATGATGATGATGATGATGATTTGTGTGCCGGTTTGGTAATGCTTCCCTACAGCAGTCCTTTCTTATCTCCTGTTACGGCTGTTTCAGTCAATGGGTAACAGCGTTCAAGATTACAGGGCTGCTGTAGGTATATTTAATAACCGAAGAAAATACTGTGAACCTTTAGCACGTATAAAAATGGATTCCTATTCAGATATACTTTTTACTAACTTACGCTGCAGTTTCCTCGTCTTCAATCTCTCGGTTTTACAAACAGCAAGTCCAAGATCAGACATTATTTTTCTGTTGTATGTACTTCATTTTATCCTCATAATTGGAAATGTTGAAACAAACCCAGGTCCAAATCTTCGTAACGAATCGAATACACCGTCATTTAACGACACAAATACACCAGACAATTTTATTTCCATTTGTAGTCTGAACATTAGATCCGTCAGAAATAAACTAGCATTTCTAAATAATTTTTGTGACGAATTTGATATTGTAACATTGACAGAAACGCACTTAGATCCGAATATCGCTGATGACAACATACAACTAGACTCTTTCTCTTCAAATATCGTAAGAAAAGATAGAAATAGCTTTGGTGGTGGTTTACTTATCTATGTTAAAGATGGTATTGGACTTAAACGCATTAATGCACTCGAAACAATAGACGATGAATCCCTTTTTGTAAATATCCATGTTAAAGGCCAAACATTTTTATTATGTCACACTTATCGATCGCCTAATTCAGATAATAACTACTGGACACGTTTAAATCATGCAATCGGAATGGGATTACAGGTCAATGAGAGGATGGTTATTACGGGCGATTTGAACTCTGACTTACTTACAGCGCACAACAACAAACTGATTGATACATTAAATTTGTTCAATCTAACCAATGTAATTAAGTTACCTACTAGAATAACGGACCATAGTAGCACTCTGCTAGATCCGATTATAATAAGTGACTCTATGACATGTTCCTTTTCTAATGTTCTAAAAACCCCATCCGATATTAGTGATCATGATGCACCTATTGCATTTCTCGAATGTCCAATGTCCGATTTTAAATCTTTAAAAGAGAAATATGGCTTTATGATAGGGCTGATAAATCAAAATTTGCGGAGAAGTTAGATGAAATAGACTGGAACACAGTGCTTCCGGACACTAAAACACCAACGAGTTGTGTGAAATATTTACAATAGAATTTCTGAAAATAGCCAAAGAGTGTATCCCTACTAAACTAATAACTGTAAGACATAACGACAAACACTGGTTCAATAACGACATAAGACGAGAAATTCAATTCGAGACCGATTAAGAAAAAGGCAGTTAAATCCAAGATTGAAAATGATATTTTGAGGTACAAGCAACAGAGAAATAAAATAAATAATATGAAAAAATAGCCAAAGAAAAGTTTGAAACAAATTTGGACAGTATTATACTAGAAAACTCCCCGAACTCAAAAACGTATTGAAACTTATGAAAATGTTGATTAAATCAAATAAAATTCGGAAAACATACCCCCTCCAAAATATTATAAATGATAATGGACTAAATGATGTCGTATATGAAGATGAGGAAAATGCAGCTTATTAAACAAATATTTTAGTATGATTTCAAAACTTGATGAAGAACATGTAAATTTACCCGAATTTAAAACAAAACTGATAGTAAATTTTCGAAATCAAAATAAATACACAAGAAATCGTAGATATTATCCAGATATTAGATCAAAACAAGGCATCAGGCCCTGATGTGATCAGCCATAAAATGCTTAAGTTGTGTCCGGAAAAGGTTGCAGTTCCGCTCAACATTATATTCAATAAATCTTTACGAGAAGGCAAATATCCAACCAGTTGGAAGATAGCTAATTTAATACCTATTTTCAAAAAGGGGGATTCATCCTTGCCTTCAAATTACAGACCAATTTCTCTTATTAGTTGTGTTGGAAAAGTAATGGAAAGAGTTGTTTTTAAGCACTTGTATAACCATCTACACTCTAACAAATTAATTTATGAATATCAATCCGGATTTCTTCCCAAAAATTCAACTGTCCATCAACTTTTAGAAATATACAACTGCATCTTAAACTCTTTGGAAAAAAAAGAAATAAACTGCTTTGTATTCTGTGATTTCTCTAAAGCGTTTGACAAAGTTTGGCATAGAGGTCTTATTCACAAACTGAAAGCCTATGGTATTGATGGAACCTTATTACAGTGGTTTGAAGATTATCTGCATGACAGGAAACAAAGAGTAGTACTGCATAATTCGTCCTCCTCCTTTTGTAAAGTGTCAGCAGGTGTACCCCAGGGATCTGTTTTGGGCCCTCTTCTCTTTGTTTTATATATTAATGATATTGCTGATAAGCTTACATCGCTGTGTAGGCTATTTGCAGACGACACTTCATTCAGTTATTCCGGTAGCGATGGTGAACAGGTTAAATCTGTGATCGACCGCGACCTGAAAGAGCTGGATGTTTGGTCAACTAAATGGCTTATGTCATTTAATCCTGATAAAACAGAAATTATGATATTTTCAAATATTGAGATACCAGATCTCAACTTTTCCCTAAATGATAAAACTATCCCTATAAATACATCGCATAAGCACCTGGGAGTTACCTTTAGTTGTGACGCAAAATGGAACAATCATATTGAAAGTATAATTACAAGTGTAAAGAAACACCTTAATGTTCTGCGTAAACTTAAATATCGACTGTCTCGTAATAATTTAGAAAAACTTTATCTAGTTTTTATTAGACCCATTTTTGAATATGCCACGGAAGTGTGGGATAATTGTGGGATATGTTATTCAAATAAATTAGAAAACTTGCAATTGGAAGCCGCAAGAATTGTAACAGGTCTACCAATCTTCACTAAAACTGATACTCTGTACTCTGAGGTTGGCTGGGAATCTTTATATGAAAGACGAAGAAGAAGAAAATTACAGATGTTTTATAATATAAATAAAAAACATGCACCTGAGTACCTGTGTAATCTTGTCCCCCCATGTATACAAAGTACAACCAACTATCCGTTGCGAAACGGTCAAAATATCATTGTTCCATTTTGTAGACTTTCCTTACCACTGAGTCTTTTATTCCATCCACAATACGAGAATGGAATAAGCTTGACTTAAAATTCGAAACACCGACTCTATATCTAAATTTAAGAGAGAATTGAAAATGAAAGTGTTCAGAGCAGAGTTGCGCCGTATTATATGTACGGTCCGAGAAAACTGAATATTATTTTAACTCAATTGCGATGTTCCGCTTCATTTTAAACTCTGACCTTTTCAAAGCTAACATTATACTGGATCCTTCGTGTCAGTGTGGGTCTGATATTGAGGATGTTCATCATTTTCTTTTAGTTTGCACAAAATACACTACATATAGAAATTTTACTTAACAATCTTAATTGGCTTACTGAAAACTTTATTATTGATACTAAACTATTAACTTGCGGAGACCTTGAACTTTCGAATGAACAAAATCTCCTAATTTTCAAACATGTTCAAGATTTTATTAAAAGGTCTAACAGATTTCTAGTACCTTCATAAAATATTATTGCTACCGGCACGGATGATCATCACCATCAAACCTAAGTCATCATCACAGAAAATATGATTTGCTTCTTTTTCTTTTCCTCCTTTTCCATTCTTCTTGTTCTTTTCTTCTTTTTATTTATAGTTCGTATAATATTTAATGAATTTGTTCGCCTTACATGCATGCTCATAATGTTATTATTGTATATATACTTGTATTGTAATATGGAGAGGACTTCATAAGTATGATTTACTTGTGTCTCATCCATTTTGCTGATATTTAGCAAATAAAATATGTTTAAACTAAAATCATCTCTTTTATCATAAATTTTGTATTAAGCTTTCCGTTAATGATATGGATATCAAGATCGAGGAAAGGGCAGTGGTCATTGTTAGTATTAGCTTTATTTAAAGTAAGATCAACAGGATAAATTTCTTTAGTATACATACTGAAGTCGTCATTATTGAGAGCCAATATATCATCCAAATATCTAAAAGTATTATTAAATTTTTGTATCAGATGTTGTTTCGATGGGTCTTTGCTGATTTTAGTCATAAATTGTAACTCATAGCAATACAAAAACAGGTCCGCAATAAGTGGTGCACAGTTAGTCCCCATTGGAATTCCAATAACCTGACGATATACGGAATCTCCAAAGCGAACAAAAATATTATCTAGTAAAAATTCAAGGGCAGATATAGTATCAAAGCATGTCCAATTGGAATGTTCTTTTCTATATTCTCTACAATGCATCTTCTTTTTATATTATTTATTTTTATCATTGTAATAATCCTTTCCACATTACCTGTACTTACCTGTATTTCAATCAAATTTAAATTGCTAAAACAACAAAACACCTTATACCAACACCTATTGTTCTTTGTTTGTAGGAATAGAAGGAATATGAATTTATAAAATGTAGGAATAGCAGGAAGACACCATAAATATATCCTTTTCATGCATAAAATTTGACATCTATTCATTACTCAATAGGTTTAAATGAACTATTTCATAATTTGTAAAATGAATATATGCAAGTAATAAAAAAAAAAATAGTAGAAATTTTTCATATGTTTTCAAACAAAACTAAACAAATAGTATGTGTGACTTTTGTACTATCAAATTTGTTACTTTCTGTCCTGTAACTTTCAGTACGTTTGCCATAGAGACATATTATACAATTGTAATCTATGTCTGTGTCCTAAATCACAGGCCTATTTTATATGTAAATATATATTATTTTTTTGTTATTAGAAAATAAGATATAAAACCTATATCGTGGAAATATAAGAGCAATAGAATTATTAAATAAGTTAAAATATATTTGAGCATTTAAAACTACAACAAAAACCATTGATATAAAATCTTTAGATAAAGGGGTGCGCATTCCCAAATTACTTGTGTCCTAAATCCTGAATGTTATGATTGCACCAATTTTTTTTTAAATAAAAAAAATTATACCATACTGCTTTTAAAAAATATTGACCTTTTCTTTCATTTGAAATTTAAGCAATGACAAATAAATAACCAAACAAGAAAAATATTAATCCTCTCGATCACCTTTTGATCCTGGTAATTAAAACCCACCGCACTTTGACACTACTGATAAGTAAACATCCTGTATACAGTAAGGAAATAAAGATCAAATAGTAGCTATTATCCCTCCACTCAGGTAATTAACAACTTGGCCATGCAGAAATGCCACCTGTTGTTTATAAAGTGATAAACTTTATAGTTTGATAATTAACATTATTAAAAAGGTGTTACACATACCCGATTTTTAACTGGCAATTAATTATTTGTATAACATGGAACAGAAGCCTCTACCGTCATATCTTGTCAAGATGTTATGCAACTTTACGTACATGTAAATATAAACCATATTTTTTCTCGACTCAATATTTTTTTTTTCATTAATAGCTAGATAAATAATATATTGACCGTCAATTTGTCTCAGTTCTACGATCAGGAACATTGTTTTCAGTTGAAAACTCAATGTTGAATTATCCCAACCCCATCCCCCTTTTTCTATTGAAACACGTAATAAATACACTTCCCTTCTGAAACATATTTTGTTCCTTTTGACAAATTGGTCATAATGACGAATGAACCTTGAATGGGTAGCGAAATTCATTGGCAGTGCATTAAATCAACGATCAGAAGAAAGTTCATTTATTAAACAACGTTTAGGTTACAATACACCATTAGATTTTATGGGCGCAACATGGTATTCAGAATTAAGAGTATATCTAATCCTGATTGGTTGATATGTGCGCCCGTTATTTTTTGTTATTAGAGACTTCGTGCATTCTGCATTATACCAAAGGCCAAATAAATTATTTTCCTTAGCCCTAACGGAACTGAGATGTCTTTTAAACGCTAGGATGAGACACGTATTTTTAAGTGCAAAATTGATAGGCATGGGAGATAAGTACAAATTACGCTAAGAAAAGCAACGCGAACCTATATTTTTTGGACCAAAAAATACTGTCCTAATAACTTTTCTTTAAGTCTAGCAAGGTTTCGTTTAAAAAATCAACTTTCTAAAGTCTGTATCTCGAAAAAGGCTATCATTGTCGCCTATGGGGAAATTAATTGTTTATTTCAATCTTTAGATAAGCCGAAGAAGTGACCCACAGTGCGTCACTTCCGGTAGATTTGGTTTTAGTGCTGTTTCCGGAAGTAGTGTTGATTAGATTTTCCTAAGGTAAAAATAGTTGAACTCTACACGCTATTATCTCTGTAATTAGTTTACCAAATTGCATCGGGTTTTTTGCATTTTTTATCAATTATTTCGAACTTTTAGATAAGAATTACTTGTTATGTGCGTTTTAGTACTTCTTTAAACAGGACAGAACCTTAAATCATATCTATTCATGTCATTCATTATTACACATAAATGAATTTGACTAATGTGGACCTCACTTTCGCAATTTTTAACATACCGATATAGTCAACAACACTGGACAGAATATCTTTATTAGGAATTAAGTGATTTATAGCATTGAGAATGAGTCAATATTAGAAAGATTTTTTTTTATATTATCTATAAGATTATTTCTACTACCATGAATACAGGTATAACAATGAAGAAACAAATGCCCATCTTCATCAATTACCTTACAAAATATAGTTTTAGTTCTTGAGGAGTTTTGTTATATCAGCATGATTTTACATCTTAATTGTAATATTTATACATATATCTGTTCAAAAATATTAGTTTTTTTTAGACTTTTGTTTTTTTTAGATCTGAGGTAGTTATGACAAAATAAGTGTATTCAAAGGACTAATCAGTGCACATGTATCGTGGCTTAACTACCCAGCTATATAAACAATATTGCTGCAAAAATTAGAGTGTGATACTAGTATCTAGTTTGCAATTAGATTTCTACCAGCACAGCCAAACTTTAAGACCAAATATTTGTATCTCTGAGAAATTTAGTAAATGTTTAAGGTAGCACGCTTCAATTAGAAAACATAATCAAAATTGAACCACAAAATGTTAAATCATCTTCTATTCCTAGCTTTCTAATACATTAAGCCAATTGTTTGTGTCAGTATGTAATCAGTATCTTCCATAGATTTGATTTTCAAAAGATAAAATGGTGAAATATAATTTATTCACCATAAAATATTACAAAAAGGGGAATAAAAGTGTCACACATTCCCCTAAAATTTGGTTCAAACTAGAATTTCAATCCCTTTGAGTGACATATTTTCTAAAATTAGACATTAATCTACCAAACAAGCAAATGAAAATTGGGTGTCTTTTGCCTTTTTTTGTAAAATTTAATCAAAAAGTTGGAAAAATACATTAAAATAATTCCCGGACCAATGCCTGGTATGGATATGAAAATACAGCCAATAATACATACATTACACAATCTTGATGTTCCTATAAACCCATTATGAAGGCTAAATTAATCTTCATCTATCCAAAAATGAATTTTATTGAACACTAGATTTCATATTTGAAAAATCCACAGGGGTCAAAATGCGAAACTACACACCTAAATATTGAGTGCTACCTAAAGTCATATATGGTAACAAAATCACTATATTAATAAAATGGTCCATTGTTGCACATATTTTATCTGTCCTAGGGCAATAACTAATAAACTTCTATTTTGTTTGTTCTTTAAAACGTTTTATAAATATCTTAGAGAATTGAAGCTTGAGAGCACTAACAATGCAATTTTCATAATAACAATATTTCAAAGGGCATAACTCTTTTTAAAAAGGTTGACTGGCACTGATTTTTAAACTTGTCACAGACATTGCTAATATTAACCTTAGATATATATTTGATGAACAATGGGCAAGAGTTGTACACATGAGCACTTTCACTGCAATTTTCCATATAATTAATATTTCCAAAGGGGCATAACCCTTTTCAAAATAGTTGATAGACACTGATTTTCAACTTGTTCAAGACAGTGCTAATAAACCTATGATATAAGTTTCATAAAACTCTGGGACGAATTGTAAACATGAGAGCGCCTACAATGCAATTTTCCATATAATTTATATTCCCAAGGGCATAACTCTTTTATAAATAGTTGATCAAAACTGATTTTCGAGCATGTCCGAGGCATTGCTGATATAAACTTAATTAGTGGCCATTGGATACCATCTGTCATAATAATTTTTATTCAAATTTGATTAAAAAATAGACCGCCAGTTTTACAATATTCTGTTGTATTGTTTCACATTTTTTTATCCTGTTCCTTTAATCGATATATATATACCGTATCACTTTTGTTCATTGTTGAAGACTGAATGGTATCCTTCTTTTATTAGTGGATAATTGCCTCAATGTCATAAATTTCCTTCAAAATAGTTTTATTAACATAAGGCCACGGTCAGATGAACCCAAATAAGACCTAACCAGCATTCTTTACAAAGAACATAGTAAACCTATTGCTTGCAGTATCTGAGAAACATCTGTGTGTCTGTCCATGAGATCTTGTTAAAGCTCTCATGTGTACAATTCCTTTCCAGATTTTTATATAACTTAGATCATAGGTTACATGCTGACTTTGGACATGAACTTAAGGTATCTGGCGGGCTAAACATAATCTTGGGAGTGACAAGTTTATTTTTCAGTTATCATTTATCATCTTTATTTAGAAAAAGCAAGCTTTACATTTATTTTATAAAAAAGGAATGTTTTTCGACACTCTTCCTTCAAATGGTTTTCTTCTTTTTTAAGGTAAGCAAAAGAAAATTTGCACATGAAAGGGCAATGGATCTCGTATCCATGATGCCAGAAGACAAAAGACAGAATACTGAATTGGGTGATACAAGAAAACAGATACCGGTATATATTGGTTACAAACAAAACAAGTCTTCTAACAAAAACACTTTGAAAGATATTGATGCTCAAAAACTTATAGAAAAGCAAAGGGATAAGCATCTACAAACTGTCCAAGCAGAAAAATGCTTACTCCAAGATCGTTTAAACAAGCAAATAACATCACTTCTAGAAGAAATCAAAGAGAAAGATAACATGATCCAACAACTTCGCAACATAATTGAAAAATTTGACAAGTTCCTAGACGATAATAAGAAAATATCCTAGATGGGTTGACTGTTAAACTAGATACAGTCATAGGTGAGATGGAAGTCATGCGTTCTATAATAAAGGAACTGTTCTGTGAAGTAAGGAGAAAAAACAGTCTATCAGATACCAAAAATATAACACTAAATATCAGGCAAAAGGGAATTTTGCAGATTTCTACTGAAGAATAGTTTTTTTCACGATTTATTTTCCTTAGACGAATGATACTGCTATTGTATATGCAGAATGATACTAAATTTTATATACAAACTAACCACATTAAATTAACTTATTTTTTAATTTATTTGTTATTTTGATAGTAAAATTTCCAATGTTAAATATCATTGATCTACTACTAGTGGTTCCCCATTAACTGACCTAATCAAAAACTAATACATGTAAATTATGCAAAAGTTTCAAAGTCAATAGACCATGAATGAGGGGGGCCAAATCATCTCCATGTAAATGAGATCTGCCAATGTTAATACAACTGCATACCAAATATCATTGACCTACCACTAGACAAACCTAATCACAAAGTAATACATTGTTGACGATGCCTACTGCCGCCGGCAACAGCATACCTATATCTCGCTTTTTGACCTCGTCAAGGCGAGACAAAAATCAGTTGAATCAAATGAATTTTCCTAAGAAATACATAAAAAGATGCTTGTAATATCCTGTAAATTCAATAAATATATATGTTATTACGATTTTATTTTCTTAAATTTCCAGACACACCTTGCAGAAGCTGAGTTGTGATATTTATGGATAAATTTGTCATAGAAGAAACAATCAGTATATAAATTTAAAATCTTGTCTTCCTAAGAAAAGATGCGACACTGTTTCACTATAGCTGCTAAAAATTATAAACTAGAGGCTCTTAAGAGCCTGTAACGCTCACCTGTATCTACTGTGGTTTTGGAAATCATGTAAAATAAGGTTAAAATCATAATAAATAGTATTAGATACCCTAATAATGATTGAGGCACAGTTTGGTTTAATTTGCCCAGTAGTTAAATTAAAAGCAGGTCATCCCATTGTAGTCTTACAATAGTTACTGAAGACACCTTATCATTATTTAAATTATTTTTCAAGTTTTTACAATTTTCCCATAGAGTTCTATAGTAAACCCCTATGTTCTATTTTTAACCATGGCAGCCATGTTGGTTGGATGGCAGGGTCATCGGATATATTTTCAATCAAGATATCCTATTGAAAATTGTGGCTAAGTTTCATTTTATTTGGCCCAGTAGATTAAGTGGAGAAGATTTTTGTAAAAGATTACAAAAATTTAAGAAAAATTGTTAAATAAAGGCAACAGTAGTATACCGGTGTTCAAAAGTCATAAATGGATTGAGGGAAAAACAAATCCGGGTTACAAACTAAAACCGAGGGAAACACATTAACTATAAGAGGAAAACAAAGGAACAACAGGAACACTGAAGTGCAACAAAAACAAACGCCAACATACATAGAAACGAACTATTTGATAACAACTGCAATATTCCTGACTTGGTACAGAACATTTTAAGAAAAAATGGTGGGTTGAACCTGGTTTAATGGCTAGCCAAACCTCCGCTTTATGACAATGTTAAAAAATATCGCTAAAATGACAACACTACGTGACAGAAATACAGCACAAACACACGCAAGAACATTCATCACAGAGAAACGCACAAACAAATAATATAATAGTCGACACAACATGCAAACCGCAGAACAACAACGAACATATTCCATCAACGACAAACACCACAGGATATCACAAAAAATGACTCGAATTGGTGAACATCGACTATGAAGGGCAATAACTCCTTAACCTGTTGAACATTTATACCCTTGTCAGATTTGCTCTAAATGCTTTAGTTTCAGAGATATAAGCCAAAAACTGCATTTTACCCCTATGTTCTATATCTAGCCATGTCGGCCATGTTGGCTGGCAGGCTGGGTCATCAAACACATTTTTTAAACTAGATACCCTAATGATGATTGTGGCCCAGTTTGGTTAAACTTGTCTCAGTAGTTTCAGAGAAGAAGATTTTTGTAAAAGATTACTAAAATTTACAAAAAATTGTTAAAAATTTACTTTAAAGGGCAACAACTCCTTAAGGGGTCAATTGACAATTTTGGTAATGTTGACTTTTTTGTAGATCTTACTTTACTACAATTTTGCTGTATACAGTTTATCTCTATCTATTATATTATTCAAGATAATAACCAAAAACTGCAAAATTTCCTTAAAACTACCAATTCAGGGGCAGCGACCCAACAACGGGTTGTCTGATGCGTCGGAAAATTTCAGGGAAGGTAGATCTTGACCTGATGAACATTTTTACCACGTCAGATTTGCTCTAAATGCTTTAGTTTCAGAGATATAAGCCAAAAACTGCATTTTACCTCCCATGTTCTATTTTTAGCCATTGCCGCCATCTTGGTTAATGGGCGGGATCATCGGATATATTTTTTAAACTAGATACCCTTAGAATGATCTAGGCCAAGTTTGATTTTATTTGGCCCAGTAGTTTCAGAGGAGAAGATTTTTGTAAAAGTTAACAGAAGACTACGGTCGACAAGACGGACAACCAACGCCAAGTGATGAGGAAAGCTCACCTGACCCAAAATCAAAATGCTTGTTAGCACTGTAGGGTAAAGATTGCTTTCATTTTGAAATTTTGTGAATTTTTAAATATAACATTGAATTGTATTTTCCTAGGCACATGAAATAATTTGAGTTGGAGTTACCTTCCATTGTTCATGATTGTACATTTGTAGTTGAACCTATTTATATAACAGATTCATACACCATGCATTACTTATGTACTTTTGAATAAAAAAAATGTTTTCTTGGTATTGTAATTCAATTACACATCATATTGTGACTAAATATCAAAGGTATAACATATCATAAATAAATTGCATGACATTGACTGGATAGGATCTAAATATGATCACTTCACTGCACTATTTTATTTGAACTATCCAAGGTAGTGATAAACCTTGGAAAATATAGATATCAAGTCAGTACCATAGGGTTTTGATTGCATTTACCCCAAAACAGCATAAAAGAACATCATAACAAACTCCCATCCTCTGATATTGATTTACCAAATTTAATCCACAAATTTGGACAAAATCAAAAACAATTTTAAATTCCAGTATCATTTATTCATTTTCTTGCTTTTCGTTTTTTATCTTTTGTATTAAAGGTTTTCTTTCCATTTGGTTGTCCTTTGTTTTCTCATCAAATCTGAAATGATTTTGTTTATTTGATTTCTTTACATGTTTATTTTTCCTGTCACTCAAGTGTTGAAATGGATCAGTCTTCTTATTGGTACTTCTGAAGCTCAGTTTCTTATTATCCCTGCTAGGTTTTGGTCCAGATTTATAGGCTTTTCTTTCTTTACTGATTATCATCTGTTAAAAGGTTAAGGAATTAAATGAAAGTAAAACATGCTTATATCATGCTTCTTTCAATTTGAAGATCATGCCTTATTTGAAATGCATGTTACTATGAACATTTTTATTTTTTAATCACAATTTTACTTTGTTGTGGCACCCAAAAATGTTGACTGTAATCGAATTTAATTAATGGGCATGATCTTCAAATTGCAAAAAATTATTAATATTCAACAAATTTCACCAAATAAAGTATAAAAATGTATGGCAAATTAAAATTAAAATCAAAAGTAATCTATGTACTCAAAAGGTTTGGAGACATCATACAGTGATATAAATATAGATTTCTATTTGCCTTTCTCTTGTCCCAAAATTATGTAGCCTTTAATCCCTAATAGAGAATTTCAGACTTGCGATGTTACTTAAACACATTGCAAAGGTAAGTATCAGATAAGCATGTAATGCATTTTAATTTGCATTGATTTGGAACATGGTTCAAATTGGATTATCTCCCATTTCCTAATACTGTAGTAGTAGAAGTTCGAGTAAACTGACCGCGCAAGACCCTCATGCGTAGTCCAGGTTGTTAAACACCGCCTAGTAGTATTTACCACAATAAATCTCAATTGAAAAATACTTAACATTACAAATGCATTTATGTATATGAGATATGTAAGATAATTAAATTAAGTGTACATTATGTTGCTTGCGTCTTTTTACTGTAATAGGTGACACCAATGCTGTAATACACTTTATCATCGAGACATCAAACAAAATGAAGGATTTGACATTACTATTGCAGCTACAGGGGATACAAAATGGTAGCTTACAACTAAATGGGGACAAGAGGGGTCCATTAACAGGTTAACAATTTTGATTTTGCTCAAAACAGATTAAACAGTAAATTTAAAATACTGATAACAGCAAATTGAATCATCTTAAATGAAAAAACAGAAAACAGTGAATTCGAAAATTAAAGAAAAGTTAACAGGGTCATTTTTCACATTATTCAGTTAACAACAATGTCAATTTTAAGAAAACAGATAACAGCTAATTAGTCAGAACATATATATTAACAGTTAACAAAAGTTTAAAATGCCTAAAACACCTTAACAGAAAAGATCTTGTTCCCCCTTTCAACTAATTATCATCAGAAAATGAACAATTGTTCTAACATATTCTAAAAGCTTCCTTTTGGTGTCAATAACAGAGTGAACAGACTGATGGTTGGACAATTGGATAATTACATAGATAAATGACAAGATGTGATTTCATAAATTCCTATAGGAGGACTGAAGATGTTGAAATCAACATTAAATTCTACAACTGGATAATTGACAACATCAAATAAGGAAGAAAAGAAGGGTGTACAAGCAGAAAACTTATTTTTATTCACCAAGGACCTAATTTCATAGGACAGGCACATAATGTGTATCTATTTTACAATTATTTCAAGCTAAACTTAATCAATGGGAAGTGCTGTATTTAAGTATTGTTTAACAATTTTGCCATCCCAGCTAGCATCCAGTGTATCAAAATAATTCTTTTTAAATTTAACAAAATTCAAATTTTGGAATGTAAGTGTGTTGGTCCATAATTCGGAACTATTATAAATACACAAATTATAATAAACTAAAGGTTTAAAAAAAGGATACTTTTTCTTTCTGTTTCTGGGCTGCTTTCACATCACATCTCATAACCCTCAGTTGTCTCCCCTTTAATTGACTCTCATGGAACTTTAAGGCAAACATAACGCCATCATTTTCCTGTAAAATATAAAACACACCAATAACTGTAATGAACAATTAAATCATCATGTAAGTTTCAGACACAAGGTTTATGATTTGATATATGCCCAGAGAACACCGAGAAGGACAGTTATGTTCTTTGATTTTGTTGTCTACAAGTATAGCCTTCGTGTGGACAGTTTATATGTGTAAATAAAATGCTCCACTGGGCGCAGCTTGATACGACCGCAGAGGTCGAACCCTTAACAGTTGGGGCAAGTATGGACACAACATTCAAGCTTGATACAGCTCTGAATTGGATTGTGATTAAATATTTGACACAGCATATGTTTCTCACACAGAATAAATGTGGTCTAAGAACTTAAAAATTTTTAATTTACCACCAACTTGAAAACTGGGCCCATAATCAAAAATCTAAATATATGTTTAGATTCAGCATATCAAAGAACCCCAAGAATTCAATTTTTGTTAAAATCAAAATAAGTTTAATTTTGGACCCTTTGGACCTTAATGTAGACCAATCTAAAACAGGGCCCAAAATCAAAAAATTAATACACGGTTAGATTCAGCACATCAAGGAACCCCAAGAATTCAATTTTGTTAAAATCAAACTAAGTTTAATTTTGGACCCTTTGGACCTTAATGTAGACCAATTTGAAAACGGGACCAAAAATTAAGAATCTAAATACGGTTAGATTCAGCATATCAAAGAACCCCAATATTTCAATTTCATCAAAATCAAACCATATCATTATTATTTGCTTTTATATATAAATCAGAAATAACCAACTTAAAATGGAAATTTTAAAGAAAAAAAAAGGAAAAAAGGAAAAAAAGGAAAAAAAAGGGAAAAAATCTCCCCAAATTTTTGAACCCCTTATGATTCATCACCCTCAAACTCAATCCCAGCTTTCCTTTGTGGTATGGTACCTTGCAGTACAATTTCAGAGATCCATACACTTGAACACAAGTTATTGTCTGAAACTAGAAAATGCTTGTTTTTGGCCCTTTTGGTCCCAATTCCTAAACGTTTCGGGCAATTACCCCAAACTCAAACCCAGCTTTCCTTTGTGATAAGGAACCTTGTAGTACAATTTCATAAAGATCCATACACTTACACACAAGTAATTGTCCTGAAACTAGAAAATGCTTGTTTTTGTCCCTTTAGCCCCTAATTCCTAAAATTTTGAGGCAATTACCCCAAAATCAATCCCAGCCTTCCCTTTGAGGTATGGTACCTTGCAGTACAATTTCAGAGATCCATACACTTGAACACAAGTTATTGTCTGGAAACTAGAAAATGCTTATTTTTGGCCCTTTTTCCTAAACGTTTTGGGCAATTACCCGAACTCAATTCAAGCTTTCCTTTGTGATATGGAACCTTGCAGTACAATTTCAGAAAGATCCATACACTCACACACAAGTTATTGTCATGAAACTAGAAAAATGCTTGTATTTTGCCCTTTTTGGCCCCTAATTCCTAAAATTTTGAGGCAATTACCCCAAAATCAATCCCAGCATTCCCTTTGTGATATGGAACCTTGTGGTACAATGTCAGAGAGATCCATACACTACACACAAGTTATTGTCTGGAAGTTATCAAAATGCTTATTTTGGCCCTAATTCCTTAACTGTTGGTACTTTAACCCCAAAATCAATCCCAACCTTCCTTTTGTGGTATTGAACCTTATGGTGAAATTTCATAGAGATCCATTCACTTAAACTAAAGTTTTGTGCGAAAACCAATGTGTCTTCGGACGACGACGACGACAACGTCATACCAATATACGACCATGGTCGTTTGCGTTGTATAAAAAATGCATACACCTTCCCAATTTATTTCTTCATGTTATATGCACAAAATAGTAAGTAGGGGATGAAATTACACTGTAAAGTAGTGATTTGGTCCAGTTGAAAAAGGTAAATAAACTGTTGACACACAGATATGTCTCACTTTTTGTTATTTGATAGTATAATGAAAATTTTGAATCTAAATGGCAATATTTAAATATGTAAATTATGAAAACATTCAAAGTCAATAAACCATGACTGAAAGTGCTGGGCTAAATAATCTCGATGGACATGAAAATACCAAAGCTTATAAAACTGCATACTAAAACCATTAACTTATCATAAGTAGTTCCTTTAAACCAACCTAAACACAAACTAACTATGAACCTCAAGGGGCAGGGCCATTTAATATCTATGGAATTGAGACTTGCAAATGCTAATACAACTGCATACTAAATATCGATGACCTTACACTAGGGTTCCTCTTAAAATGACCTAATCACAAACTAATACATGGAAAATTCTATGTCATTTGGTCTCTGGTGTTGAGTTGTCTCATTGGCAATCATACCACATCTTCTTATTTTAAAAGCAAAAGTTTTAAGTCAATAGACCATGACTAAATGGATGGGGCAAAATCAAAGTGCTGGATAGCACCTCTGGGAAGTTTGCAACTGTAGATATGTATTATTTCAAATAGGTTTTAGATGTGTATTATTTCAAATATGTATTTAATCACAGCTTTGATGTTTTAACTAAACCATTTTCTTTTCAGCAATTATCAAAAAAAAATTTTTCATTGTTTGTCATTTAAATTTTGATATTTTCTATTGAAACCTTAAACTGTTGTTCTAAAATAATCAAATATACAATAAATTGTTAAATTTCTTGATGTGCCCATGCCATATCTAGGGCCTGTGATTTTATAGTATTTTTTTCCATTTGTAACTGGGCATAACCCTAACCATAACAGTAAAATGACGGCACAAAATTCAAACTTGATCTTGGTTTTGTGGTTAAAAGTATTGTGTATAAGTTCAGTGGCGGATCCAGGGGGAGGGTTCCGGGGGTTGGAACCCCTTTTTTGCCGGTCAATGCATTTGAATGGGGACATATAGTTGAAGCCCCCTTTATCCTGGATTGGGAACCCCTTTGAAAATGGCTGGATCCGCCCTGAAGTTTCGTAACATTTGGTTGAGACACACTAAAGTTAGAGCACGGAATTGAAAAATATTTGTAAGTGTTCCATGAACCCGTGTCTTGCTGTTAATCGCAGGCTCAACAAAAATAAGGAAAAAGTTAATAAAATATTCCTATCTATACTATCTTTTGATTGTTAGAAGCTTCTGTCCAAGTTTGGTAAAATCCAGGATATTTATGAATCTAATAAATGTTTTAAAAATTTAACTGCAGACTGTATGTAATGTTAACTGGAAGAAAAGCTAAGTCCATTAATAAGTAAAATACGGAAAAACAAGAACAAAATTTTAACTAAATTTCCTTCTAGATACTAGCTTTTGATCATAAACAAGCTTCTGTCGAAGTTTGGTACAAATCCAGGATAATTTAAGAAAGTTATTAAATTTTAAAACTTTAGCCACAGAGTGAATGTAATGTTTCCTGGCAGAAAAATTAAGTCCATTTATAAGTAAAATACTGAAAAATGGATTTTTTTTACAAAATTTACTTCTGGATACTATCGTATGATCATAAACAAGCTTCTGTCCAAGTTTGGTAGAAATCCAGGATAGTTTAAGAAAGTTATTAAAATTTCAAAACTTTAACCACAGAGTGAATATTTGTGGACGCCGCCAACAATATGTAGGATCGCTATGTCTCGCTTTTCGACAAAAGTCGAAGGCTCGACAACAATCACAATTTTAAATTTGTAAAGGGCATAACTCTAGAACAGTAAAACTGACGCCACCAAAACTCAAATCTAAACAGTGTTTTGTGATAATGAGCTTTGTGTATAAGTTTCATAACATTTGGTTGAGACAAACTAAAGTTAGAGATCGTAAACAAAAAATTCAAGCAACTTTTCCGTTTGTTAAGGAGCACAACTCTAGAATTGTAAAATCGACGCCACCAAAATTCAACTTGACCTGTGTTTTGTGGAAATAAGTATTAGTATAAGTTTCATACAATTTGGTTTAGGAAAACTAAAGTTAGAGAGCAGAAACTAATTTTGGATGTACGGACGTATGTACAAGTAAGGGACGTACATACTAACAGATGAAAAAGGGTAAAACTTAATACGGTGGGGACATAACAATAGCAGTATGACGAAAGGAATAAAAAGTTTATAAACACTAGATTCATAGAGGTGCTTATAACCCTGTAACACATTTTAAAGTTGATGCTGTGAAATTTAGCATTGAGGCAATAACATTTGAGATTTTTGGTTCGTCATAATTATCAGTTGGACTAGCACTAAGAGTAAGAAAGTCATTTTGCTATTACATGGACAGATTTTATTTAATCATGTTGCTACAGCACTTGTCTTGATACACTGAGTTATTCTAAGTAGAAGCTGACTTGTCTGCCTTATCCTTGTAACGATTTGTGTACAAATGTTATTGTTAATCGTAACACTGAGGACATGGGCTGTGATATGTACGAACTGTCGTTGAGTCAATGTTTTTCAGCTGTCAGTTTGATCCACGTGACTGAGCATGCTGCACAGTGAAGGTCCTCAAATTCACATTGGAATGTGAAATAGCTAGTATTTAAATAGCGAATTCAAAAGTTTTCAAATGTTTTGGCATCAAAACCTTCCGATCGATGTTTTGACTTTCTATCATAGCCGGTATTTACCTTTACTCATCCTTGGCGTGTGACATAAGCCATATGATTATCGATTATTTCTGTCACCTGTGTATAATTGTGCAATCAAACTTTTACCACTTGTCAATTACCTGACGGCTTGGTCAAAATATAAACATGTTAAAAAGTACGTTGCATTCAGTAATGTCAGTCATACGGGATTCTTTCGATACACTCGGGCTTTCACTTTATATTTAATACTAAACATTTGTAAATATCGTACACAGTAAAATTGTGCGGAAAATGTTCATTCATGAATGAAACGATGTCTCGCGAGATTTCTTTTGATTTTCTCTTCAGCGCATGGGAAATCCATAAAGTAGTGTTTGTAATAATCATTTTCAAAATGAAGTTAAATTCACCTGAATTGTCAGTGAACAATCATTCCTGTTTTATTCAAGCTGTAATCTTTTCAAAAGGACTCAAAATTTCAAAAGCATCTTCCTAGAATCAGTATTCAAACACTAGTACTACATTATCTTGGAGCAGAACATTTGCGATAGTCTGTCACCTGAAGTTAGAGGCCGACACCTTAGGAAAGTATTGCTATAGCAAACTTCCCAAAAATCACCATGGAAATGAGATGTGCTAATGCTAATACAACTGTATACCAAATATCATTGACCTACCACAAGTGGTTCCTCTCAAACTGACATAATAACAAACTAATACATTGTTGATGCCGCTGGAAACAGCATGCACAATTTTCGCTTTAAGACCTAAAAGGGAATGTTAAGTTATAACCAAAATAATGTCACTGTATATTGTCCATTGATGTCTTTGCAGTCTAGGTACTTCAACATTACCTGAGTCAACATCTTGTATTTAGTTTGTCCAAGGAGAGAACTACTGATTAGTAAGCAATCAGACCTGGGTTGCACAAACGTCAATCAAAACTAAGACTTACTAAGTGACATTTGAATTTAAAATGTTAATCAAATCTGTTTTATTTGTTAATGATTTATTTAAATCTTTGAAATTTAAGGAAGTTTAATAATATTTATTGACTTTTGTGGAACCAAGTCCAGATTAAGCAACTACTCTCTGTAAGCTGTTTGTGTTGTGTATTTGTATTTTGAGATTCCTTTGATTTACATCTTGGACCTTGTGGAACAAGAAATCAAATATCAAATTATTCCCTAATAATACAGAGGCTGAGAAACATGTGACAGAAAATTTCCATGCTCAGTAGGTATTATAAAAAATCAAAGTATCATATAACAGCATGGGATTCCATGGCAGATTTGACAATGGCTTACACAATAAAACTCATTAATCTAATGTTCAAAACCAAATATCAAATAGTTGAATGCAGTTTACAACACACTCCATGAGTGGGGATGAAATTGCAAAGCTAAGTTTATTTCATATTCATGTAACATTTCATTGTTAAACAACTATAAACCATCAACTGGAATCTTTGCAAATTCTGGATTAATCATTGAATATATTAATTACTTTTTTACTGTAAGTTTACCCATTCCACTATATTTACTGATATGTAATAAGTTTACCCATTCCACTATATTTACTGATATGTAATAAGTTTACCCATTCCACTATATTTACTGATATGTAATAAGTTTACCCATTCCACTATATTTACTGATATGTAATAAGTTTACCCATTCCACTATATTTACTCATATGTAATAAGTTTACCCATTTCAAGATCTGAAGTAGATACTCACTTTGAACTGTATATATCCAATACCCTTTCCTGTACCAGTTTTATTATCTCGTATAATTCTGACATTCTCTATTTCTCCACAATCTTCAAAATGATTCCATACTTCATTTTCTGTTATATCTAGAAATTCAGAAATTTGTATTATGAAAATGGCAAATAATTAAAATCTCCCAGTCCCAGTATATTTCAAACACAGATTCGTAAAATTTTTAGACCTCAGATGTTACTTCTTAGTTTTTCTTTAAAACTGACAAGTCACAATGTGAAACCCTCACAATTACTCATTATAGTTTGTTGTTATAATGTTTCATAATGCTATCAGGTAGAACTGACCTTGAAAAAGTTCTCAAACTCTTGGACTCCCACTGATCAAACTTGAACAATGTTTGATGAAAACTGGACCTTAATGGAGCACACGCAAGCTTTAATCTCATAAATATGTTTCTACTTGCTTTGTAATACCAGTTTTCTTGTATCGATAAACTGATATATTGATGCAATTCATGAATAAAACAAAGTTTACACAAGTTGATTAGTAGTGTTGTGACCTTGGCCTTTGTCCTATGATCTTTAAATAGGACTCAAGCGCTCCTATTGCAAAGAATTGGATCATAATTGATGGATTTGATGCACGACTGGACTAAAGTGACTGTATGTCCTAATCACAGTGTGTTAAATAGTGTTGTTATTTTAACCCCTGACCTTTACATCAACATTCAAACAATGGAAAAAGGCTGAATATCAGATTTGATTTCGATATTGGCTACAAGAGCATTTGGATAGAAACACACACAACCATGCACACAGACTTGCTATTGGAGGCTGATGCTTCAATATCTCTTTCACATAGTTTATGTAAATTTTCAAATATTGTACAGATTCAGTATTGTCTCCATATCACATTACAGACCTTAAATTGGCGGAGATTCATAAAATTAAGCATTTGAACAAATTAAAAACTTTAACATGAAACTGAATCTGTTTAAAACTAAATAAACTTATATATAAGGAAAAATGTACATTTGGATAATGTGTAACTCCAAGTACACTGAAGCATTACTAATGAGTAGACTTGTATTGTTTTCCAGGAGCTAAAATGCCCTTGTAAAATGATTGTCCCAAAATTCTAAGGAAACTTAATTTTCAAGGCATTATTAATGTTAAACTTCTTTAGTTTACAAATTATTGACAGCAATATTTGCTGATGTTATAACAGCTGATTCAGATTATTCTTATCTATAATTGGTCAATAAACTAGGTTTTCAGGAGCAAAAGTATCAGATAAAGACTAAATAAATGGACACTATCTGTCTGTTCTTCAACAGATTAACAAAAATACTTATATAAACGAACTTACCATAAGTCATGTTTCCAATGAAGACTGTATTGGCATCGTCATGCTGTAATGAAAAAATATCATAATTGTTTCAAAGACATTTGAACAGTTTTTTCTATTTTATTTATAATCGAGTATTGAGGAAAAATGGCATCTTTGTAGTATTTGATTTTGTGGATTTGCCAAAGTCTACATACAAGCCTACAGAAATTTTAAACTTTGGCGAACATTAAAATTTGAGGTTTACCTACACCCACAAACAACTGACACTGAAAATAATAATAAAAAGAGGGAATCAAGAAGGACATTTAATGTAATTTTTTTTTAAATTAGACCTAAAAGTCTTTACATCAAAACAAGTAATACAGTTAAGTAAGCATAATTGGGAATTTTTATCTAAATCTTTTGAAATTTTGTATCATTTTAGATCTTGTTAAATTGCATCTGAATATTGATAAAAATACTGTAGCTTACCCTCTTTGCATTGTTAGATATATCCACTCTTATGTGATACCCATCAATATCCTGACCATTTCTGTAAAGTAACATTAGCAAATATACTTAGCATGTCATGCTTATACTTGATTGCTTGATGTTTTGGTAATTTTTATTTGTTATATTTCAAATTCATTGTTTTCATAAGGGTCTCGGGAAGACTAGTTGCATAGCTAAAGTAAATGTGTTATCCTCTTTAAATTAAGAATGATTACATTTTAAATCATTTTCAAATTACAAATCTTAAATTTTAAAAAATGTAACTTACAATAATAGAGCCCTTCTGGCACTTTCCTCATCTTCAAAGCATACATAGGATATGATATTATGTCTGTCTTTGTGAAATGTTTTCCTACAAATTAATAAAAGCATGTTAAAGACATTCAACATTTTGTTTTCAAAATTGCCATTAAAATTAGTGTTCCTAGAAACCTTAGCTGTTTAACAGCCAGCCATCAATACAAATTTTTTTTCTATTTTATGCCTTCTTCTATGTAAAGTTATGGTGGTGATCTTGACTTATTAACTTCCCTTGTTAATTTCTTTACTTACAGTGACTTGGCTAACAAAGGAGGTCACTGCACTGGATATAATTCATGTTTAAAAAAACTATTGAAAAGTTCGTTATCTAATTACCAGTATAGATTAGTGCATGTGGCTGTACTTTTCGTTACAGTTTGATTGATGAGTTTTTATTGTCTAAATTCTAAATTAAGCTGTTACTAAACTATTGTTTGCCGATAGTAAATCCAGATTTAAATGTATTTTATTTTACTCAATCAAGTTGTCCAAATTGAAGGCAACATTGAGTTTAGAAACTAGACAATTGCATCGAGAATATCGATTTTTTTTATTGTGTAGCTACCTCCCTTTTTTCTAGTTTTGACAATTGTTTTTGGAGGTGTTCATCATACTATCCATTTTATTTTGATTTGAGGAATTCTTCGTGATGTTTTTTGCACTTACGTATGTTTTCAGCAATCAGCAATCATTAAAAACATTTTAGACCAACAATTGATATATTTAAGAAAAAACGTTTGTTGAACATCCTGAAAATTTGAATTTAAGAAAATCAAAATAATAAATTCATGAACATATTTAAATAAACTATGTAAGAACACCTCCATACAGGGAAAGACAACTCTTGAAAACTTGTATCATGATGATGATAATTGGTTGTACATTCTTACGTGATTGCAATGGCTCTCTTTGGTAATTTCAAATCTGCAGGTGGCTACAAATATAAAATAAATTCCTTTTTATGTTATTCTGATAAACATTGATTATTTGGAACTTATACATTTATGATGATAGACACTATAATATCAGGAGTGAATAAGTATTAGAAAAAGAAAGTTTGAAGATGTAAACAATTAAAATATATATGGAGTTTCTCATACTGCAGGAAGAATAGATAGACCTCTAATTCAGCATCATGTAGGAACCTGTTAGTCTTTTAATATTATCTATAGTATTGCTCCACATTGTTGCATCTTAACTAATCGATTGTGTATATACTACAACAAATTTAGGTTTAACTGTTTGTTAATTTGACCATGAAATCAAGTTCACTGTTGTTTTGAAAGTTTCAATTGTCATTTCAAGTAAAAGTATTGTACTGTCGTTTCATTATTATTTGTTGATACCAATGTTTGTTGATTTCTTGGGTACAGGTGTATCAAGAATTAAAAAAAAATTCAACTAAGTACACATTTTTTTATCTGTATAAGTAGACTTCTACAAAAATACATTTTTTTCTCGATCCCCCCAAATAAGTACCAAATTAAATCCACAGTATTATAAAGTAGGTAACAAAAGGATTGCTGAAGAACCAGTTTGATTTGCTATTTCTGTAAGTACCATAGAAAATAAGTAATTCATGAATAAGTATTTTAATTCTTTGTGCTAACTAAAAGCCCATATCAATTAGCTGAATATCAGAGATCAGGCTGCAGCCATTATTTAATACTCCATAAGTACATGTCTACAAAGCATAGTATTTAACTAATCAAACCACTAGGTAAAATGAGGCAGACACTTACTGGACACCGGAATCTGACACTTTCTATTTTACCACACGATCTGAAAATCTTCATGAGTTGCTGAAAATATAAATATAATTACCAGTCAAAGGAAATGTAAGTTATATTTCAAAAAGTCATCATAAAATCAGAAACACATCTAACAGTTCATCATATAGTCTTCAACAATGGGTAATTACACAATATGCCAATCTTTCAATTAAACCACCTAAATGATGAAAAATTGAAGAAAAAATAAAAGGGCTATTCCAGTAAGACCATGCAACATCAAAAATTTGTTTCTATTGGTTGGGGATGATTTTATGTTTTCATTCATGTCATTTTTTTCTAAAGATAGTGGGTGTTATCCCCCTTAGGTGATTTTTACTGGAAAAGCATATTTTAAATCATTTCCTGAAAAGCAAAGGAAATAAATATAGGTTGTAATTATGGAAGTATTTCATTTACCTTTTTATCAAATGATAATGGGAGATTCCCAACAAATACAGTTCTTGAATCTTTTGTTCTGTCTCTCCTTTTATGTCGAGGTTTTCTCCCTACCAAATTTGTTCCTTCACTCTGACCTTCACCAGTCCTACAAAACAATCAGAGCATTTTTTACTTTGAAATTTCTTTCTATTCATTAATCATACGATATAGCACAATTGTTTTCTGTATATGTACTTCTTGGTTATTTTGATCTTTTTCCTCCTGTTGGATACTTTGAGGTCTATTCCATTTAAAATTGAGGGGAGAAGGAAGGAACTTTCAAAAACCCACCACAACTGACCTACCATCTTCGAATTATTTTGCATTCATCAAAAAGATATCACTGTCATTAACATTAAATGACCGATTACCCATGTCAGAAAACAAAACTTCCCCCAATATTCTACCACATTCATTTAAATGGATAAGCCCTAGAGAACCGTTTGGGGAAGTTTATACTGTTCTCAATACAGTACACACAAGTTGTCTGGCTTGCTCAAATATTTTGGTGTCAAGTGATTTTTTAGACACAACATTTTATGACACAGTTGCTTCTATTTTTTTAAATAAAAAAAATAGCAGAGAGAAACATCAGTCTTTGACCATAAATCAAATTTAGAGGAGAGACAAACTTCTCTATAGATAAATCTGATAAGGGAGGTAGTCTCAACTGTGTACACAATTTTAGAAGGGGAGATAATTCTTGTGCAACCATTTTGCTGAACTTCTGGTCTTTTCCTTTGTTTTGTATTTGTTGTATTGCAATTTGTTTACTCATGTAAAACATCTTGTTACAATTTTTAAATGTGTGATTTTGTAATTTTAGTAAAATAAATAAGCGAATGTGTTAATTTTCAGTATGCAGATATGATTACATCTTAAGCATATACTACAACGGTTTTCAAGAAGAATACCTATCTGTAGTGTCCTTAAGCAATGATTCATGAACTATCCCTGGTGGTGGGTCAAAGCCTTCTTGTTTCTGTGTAGGTATACTTATGTCCAATCCTGTCTTTCTTTTTTTATGAATTTTCTTCTCTTTCTTTTTATTGACATTGGCAGTCTCTCTTTTTGTGTTCTTTGTACTGACATTTGAAATTGCCTGTAATTTAAATCAAGCAAAGTTAAAATAAATATCAATGATAAACAGTATGGATTTAGTTTAATATATATCTTAATGGTAATTATACTATAATAGGTCCAAAAGGACTGAGTAAACTGTGTAAAAAAAATACATGAAAATTAAAATTCAAGAGGAAAATACACAAAAAACCTCTTCTTTTATGCATAAATCTGAAACAAACAATCCCAAACAGTTTGGAATCTGATGGAAAATTATAATTGACCAATCAGAATAATTGGACATCATGCTCTGATTCGATTGTGAATTATAAATGGTGTTTAATTTATATGCACATCAGTGGTGGCCGTTTGTTGCTGACCTATACTATAGTTGTTAATTTCTGAGTCATTTGGTCTATTGTGTAGAGTTGTCTCATTGGCAATCATACCACATCTTCTTTTTATACATATTACATGAATTTAGTAACACATTTTTCCATATGTAAAACTGGCACTAGTGCATGTCATGCAAAATTGAAGTAGGATTACTCAAACATACAGATGTATAAATGCAAAGTACAGTAAACATGGTAAACCTAAACAGTGTGCACATGTATATGTACAAAATGGAAATTTGAATGGGTGTTTCAATGTGTTACATTTCCAGGGAAGTGTCAAAAGATACATATCTGATCTGAAGGGAAGAAATATGTTTTAGTCCACCAAGTTGTTCTCAATAAACTGTGTGTTTGTGTTTGTGTTTTGTTTATTTATATAAAACATTAAAAACATGAAGGCAGATTTGAAATTAAATGTACTGTGTACAATGTGTGTGGATTATAAATCCTTGCCTCAGGTTCAATTTTTTTAGCTGGTGCAGCAAACAAAGAAGCTAGCTTGGCTATTTCTCCTTCTGATGATTTTCTCTTCTTTGCTTTTGATGATTTCTGGATGACATCAGACAAGCTCCCTACTTTATATTCTTCTGACATTTTAATTTACTGAAAAAAATTATGAATAAATTAAAAAACAATAAATACAAAAGAATGTTCCAATCAAAATTAAAAACCAGCCAATCCAGCTAATGGTCATGCATTCAATTCTACTAACTCATATTTGGTTTATAGAGGAATGATTAAAACACTTGATATATAATTATATTAATGAATATAAAACGTGTAAACAAATATTTCACAGCTTACATGTATTAAAAGCATAAACTCTAGATCTTATGTTGGTTATTTTTTCTGTTTATTGTACAAAGTCAATGTAGCTTACAGATCAAGATCCAAACTGTTATTATTAAAGGGAGACAATGCAATTTGAATAGTTTTAATCTCCATGTACAAAAATATTAAAGAGTGTGGGAAGTTAAAATGAACATCCATTCTTGATAAAAATATGTGTTTTAAAGGATAAAACTGTCACACTAAAAGTTAATTCTAGTAGAATTTCCATGTTTTCACAACAACTTTTCAGAATATAAAAGCTGTGTTCAAGTAAGATGTATGTGCAAATTTGTGAATTTTCTTCTTTTTCACTGTGCACTGATATGCGATGTCATTGCCTAACATTTATGAATATCAAGTCCTGTCCAGTGTTCTACCCAGAGCCTTTTAGCATCATGGTAATGTGATGCTATATTGCTAGAATGTGATGCTATCTGAAATGATTATGGATGTGATGCTATAATTTCAAGAAACAAGATGGCATTTCATAATTTCCTCTTTACTGGGATGATATAAGAAATTTATGAGGAGAACACTGCTGTCCCTGATCTAAATGAATAATAGGCAGTGGGATCAATAGCAAAATGGAGACTGCCAATAAATGTGAATGCCAGCTAACCCCAAGGACAGTTTTTAATACCAAAGCATTACTGGGTGATATATACTAATACACTATCATCGACTTTGATATCAGGATAATAAGTTAAATTAGATATTGGATGGTAGGACCAAACACTGCACTTCCGCAAGTATTCACACAGTTATGTTATCTCATGAAACAAGTGATTATCGAGTAAGCTGCTTATCTATTAATGGGTACACTCATTGAAACAAGTCCTACCCTGATATGCTTGTTAAGCAATACACTTAATATCGTTATTTTTCCATAAATTCCCGTAAATTTTGACATCGTAAGAAAAAATATCTGACACAGAAATCAAATGCAGTAGTGATTGTTGTATAACATTTATAGTTGTTATAAATGCAGATTCGGAAATACGTGTATCCTCGTCTGATTGGTTTTTGTGCTGTTAAGAATGCATTGTGACGTCACATTTTCCATTGAAAAAGCATGCATAGTTCAAATTCACGAGGTACGAAAGCATATGATCTGACCATAGTTATTACAGATTTCCTTGTATCTGTAATGTGTTTTATATTCAACTAGGACAAATGCTCTCAACTTTATCAAATTTTGTAACCTTGGGCGTATTATAACCTGTAATATTATGTCTATGCTGTAAAGCCTGTATTATTACATGACTGTAACTCCCCCCTTTTTTTTGTCAAACTATAAAATGAAAATGTGTCTTTTACACTCTTGATTATCATTACTGACATTAGACTTGTTTATGCTCATTCAAAACCTTGGTGACAATAAATAACTAGAAGTAATGCTAGTATATGACTGTTTACTTCGTTACACATATCTTACATACATGTGCTTTGCTTATTTTGGTGTCCAGCACGCCATCTATTGGATATTTATTTCGATTCAAGTTCCCGGATGTTCAGGTTGACAATAATGGCGTCAAGGGAAGCGTATTATTTTTGTCCAAACTTTTACCTTTAACCGACACTGGAAACAATTTAGAGAGAACTAGTGAACTTTGAAAGCTATAAAAATCAACTTTAATTTGTTATGAAAGTGTTTTAACGGTGCATAACACTTGGAAATAAGTTCATACCTGTGGAGATTACAGGTAAACAATAATCAGGGTGTGTAAATCGGTGACAGTTGACAATCCTGCCCACATAGTTCCTCTGTATTCATAAAATATTGTCAAATTGTTAGTCACTTACAATTCCTCATAAATTCTTGCACTGGACAGACAGATTTCGTTGGGAATAAGCTGGAAACGTGCAGAAAAATACAGGTAATCTGATGAAAAATGTGATACCGGAAGTCTTAGCATAGTTATTTGAAAGGTGACCTACTTCTTAATATTGTTTCTGATTTATTATGATACAAATATACATTTACAAATTAACATATATTGTTTACATATACAGCAAAGTTAAAGAATCTACCCCCTTACCAAAAACTCAGTTTTCATTATAATTATTACATATGACATATGAACACAAAATCCGAAGTTGCCCCACAGTTTACATCATATTACACATGCATACAATTTTATATCTGGGAAGTAAAAGTTCAATTGAAAGTTTGTTTAAGTGCTTTACTGCAATACAAGTTAGTGGGTAAGAACACCTTTTATTATTATATATAAGCTATAGTATAATCATGATAATCAAAACTTCCCAGAAGAATAAAAAGGACATATATTGTACTGTGAAGTACACTTGTATACATAAATCTCATGGTCAGGATTGATTTGTATTTGATTGACAAACAATTCCACATCTGATAGTCACCAATAGAATGAGCATTTTATATCAGAACCATAGGTAAAAGAAATATGAGCATAATTGTAGGTACAAATGTACCTGTACGATGTAGGTTAATGTCTGCTGTAGACCAAAAAGTATCTGTTAGATTTACCAATTATTTTAGGGCTACCTAGAACACTGTATTAGAAAACAGCTCTTTTGTTGAACTGTGTAAGACAGGTCAAATTCGTTTAATAATACTTTTCTAAGTTTGAACATGCCAATGAAAAAAGTATTCATAGATATTTATAATCATGATAATGAATAATTGTTTCAGTTCCAAAGTTTTTGCATTTACTAACACTTTCTGTAATTATTACAACATGTCTTCCTCTGTTTTGATAAATTGCCATTAGTATTTACAGTACTGAGTATTTTTTATTATGATAAGGCTTGGTTGTATAAACTAAAGAAGTAATGTATAATTAAAGCTAAAAGAACTTTGCATCGCAGGTGTGAATCTTTATTTGTCTTTATCCAAAAACCATTGATTGTAATTATGTCTAGTAAATATTTCTGTTTCTTTGTCATGTGTCTTTAGAATATGCCATGGTTATGAGTCTGACTAGTACATTTATTACTTCTTTGAACAAATCAAATACTGCATGTCGGTGAATACATTTTTTTTTTAAATTGTACATTTATTATTGGGTCTGTTGAACCATAGACAAAACATGATTTATTATTGCGAAATCAGGAAATGTTGCAGAAAAATAATGCTTTCAAAATTTGAAATGTGAGTTTTTACTTTTACAACACCTAGTTCTATACCCATTGCAATTTTGGCAACAATAAAAACATCCCTAAACTATTTTTTTAATTTGTCCTGATTAGGCTCATTAAAAGGAAGCAATATTTGGAGTGTTGAAACATTTGACATGAACTTTGTTATGTTTTCCCTTCTAATTACCTTGAAGGAAACATTTTCCTTTCTCTGTTTGTTTTTTTTTTTAAATAATTTAAGTCACATTATACAACAGAACTGTGTTTCGAAACCCAAGTGATTATCAGTGCTCTGGTTATTGTGGGTTTTGCTGTATATATGGTATAGGATTTACACCGCAGGAACGAACAATTTGTTCTTACATGTATTTCTTTGATAATAACTCCATTGCAAGAGTGTACATGTATCCAAATTATAAAAAGAAAAACCGGTTTGATATGGCCTGTAAACAAGGAATTATTTGAATCTGGAATAATATTGAATTTTGGAAAATTGATAAGAAATGTATGGTGAAAACTTACCCAATTTAGGAGAATTTGATATGGCCTGTTACACATGCAGCTAAAACAATAACTAGGTTGGAAATACATGTAGGTCTGATTGTTAAAAATTTATGAATCAGAAATCTTTTGGTGACGTTACTAATAAATGCAGCACAAATTTTGATTTTCATCCAATTAAACGGCACACTTTCCATTGGTTTAAAAGGATGGGAAACACAGCTCACAAATGTACAAAATGTAGTGATATTCATTGACAAAAAAAATATCTTTTGACATTAAGTTTGTTATAACTAATTACATACATGTATATCTGTTTTGATGAGCCCTGTGTTCTATGGTTCCTAGGCCTAAATGTGGTTGAAATTCTTTGTAAACATTCACCAAAATCTCAATTTTTGGCCGACATGGGGTGTAAATGTCAACACTTTTAAAGGAAGGCTCAATAAAAATAGTTCTTTTAATATGACAATTACCTGTTAAGTCCTAATTTTGCAATGTTCTGACTGTTTTGTCACCAACTGCATACTCAATATCACGTAGATGCTGAATGAATTGTTCTTTGATGATGTGAAAAGGGCTGTCAATTGGCACTGATTTTAAGGCATTGATGTCTTTTTATTCAATAAAGAAATATACATGGGGCCCTTTATAGCTTGTTGTTCGGTGTGAGCCAAGGCTCCGTGTTGAAGGCCGTACATTGACCTATAATGGTTTATTTTTATAAATTGTTATTTGGATGGAGAGTTGTCTCATTGGCACTCACACCACATCTTCCTATATCTATCTAGATACACATGTATGATGGTTCAGTTAACGTTACATTAACATGTATCTGGTAAAACCAAAATATTCTGCAACTATGATTATTTAAGGAAATGACTGAAAGGAGAGTTCTGATATTGTTCTTGTCTTATCTGGTACTGTGCAATAGAAAGAAAATTTAATTTTAAATATCAGTTTGTACAGAATATCTATTTACAATTTACATTACCATCCCGAAATTGCCTAGAAATTTTGCGACCGTAAACCACTTTACAGCATTCCCGACGCGATTGGAAGTAGTACCTCTGGCCAAAGGGAAGCCAGTCGAAGTGGTAGGGGTGTGCCCTAAAAGTGTTGTCCAAATTAGGAAGAAACTTTATACAAACTGTACACTGACATTGTACTTACATTCATGATACACATATTTTTTAATTTACTACCTTTATGTACATACATTTGTATTTTTTTCATTTCATTCATACATTGGTAACCAGGAACAACAAAGAGTAAACACATTATGACGTTAAAATTTAGATACCATTTTTTTATACTTCAGGGATTGTAATTTCTATATAATTTGTCCTGAAGACGCCGATCTAATCGGCGAAACTAGTCGACACAATAAAACTTGCAGTTCACTAAAGTGTTGTTGTCAATCCAGCGGTATTTTATTTATTTTTATTGACAACCCTGCATACTATCGGGTATCCTCTTTAGTGACTCTACCTTCAATTCACCACAAAGGCGTTGGTTCAGCAGCTTCTTATCTTAATTTACATTTTGGTTTAAAGTGTAGATCAGACACATAATTTCATACAAACTTAAGTGCTAAAACCAATCTGGCTTTTTTTAGGTGCATTATCAATGAATGTAACAGAGAATTTTCAATTTTGTGTTACTTCAAGTGCAATTTTTGTGTATCAAATATGCAAGAAAAGCACTCTGGAGAAAGCTCTTGAATATGTTTCAATACAAAAATGTTAAATGCCTTGATAATTATACATTTCCAGTATATACATGTAGTGGTAGGTGTTGGTTTAACATGCCACTATAAAACACCATGATTAGGTGTGATAGATTTTTTGCTGCTACCACCATATGTGTGCATGTATAATGGCAAATTCTTAATCCACTATGTAAGGTCTGTATATGTACTTAATATAATAAAAAACTGCACATACAAATATTTTGATATCTTATCATCAAACTCTTCTATCTGATAAATACCCCATCATAGACTTAAGATCTTTTTCAAAACTTCCAAGGATCAGTTTTATCAGTAATGGTATTCAGATTTTCAAGGTCAACCCATTGGCTAATGATACAAAAAAGATTTCTGCTGACCTTCCATAGCTGTTCAAGAATGTGCAGGGTAAAGTATGTGAAGATTTATCCTTGAATGTCTCAGATGATCGGAAGTTTTATACACATTTTATATTTACACTGAATTAAAGCTACAGTTCAAACTAAAAATGTGACATCATAAGAGTGGACCTTCATTTGTATTCATTTTCTGATTTGTAAATAAAAACTCTGTTCTGTTCATGTTACAGAGGATCTGTTTAGTTATGGGAAGGAAAACAAATAATTTTAAACCCTTGTTTAGTAAATTTAATTTGTAATGAAACAGTATTTCTAATGACTATTTTTTTAACAGGAATGTTCATAAGGTTTTGATTAAATTTGCAAGGCAAATGTATTGCAAGAACAGTGTTAATTGGAGTTTTTATAAAAGAAATGAATTTTGCCAGTAAATTTAATACAAAGAACATAGATTTTTTCCTAGTTTCAAGTGATCCTATAAAGAGAACACTCAATTTAGTAAATTATTATTGAAATAACGGAATAATTTATTTAACAATTGGTAACATCATTAACATTCCATCAAACCATTTAATTTAAGAATAAGATCAATTTATAAGATGAAAAATATGTTCATCAATATAACTGATATATTTTTGACTTATAATATTCTGTTTCCTATGCATTGTATTTTTTAACCAACATGTTATTATGTCCTATCAGATATAACAATGTATGGTCACGACCTCATGTATAATATTCCAGACTCTGTGATAACTCAGGTGCAGCATTTAGGCCAAGCAAAATGATAATATTGTTGTGTGGTCTTTAAATTGTATGATAAAATATGATCCAGTAATCAGGCTAAGCAAAATGATAATATTTTTCTGTTGTCCCAATAGAATATAAAATTGGGTGCACTTAAGTGAGGCCATGCATATTAATATATCATGCCCTCTAACATTATAAAATCATTTGCAGCATTTAGGCCTTGAACAGACATGATATTCTTAAAGTGTCACTGCCTTGACTACAGTTTCATAAAAGCTGTTGCATTGTTGAAGCCATGCCCAAACAATTATATTGTTATGATATCACTGTCTTAATGACGTAAATCAGTGGCACTATTTACATAATTAAGTCCTGACAAAGTACGGAGGATACATTGTACTTTAAGGATAAAATTCAGGATTGGTACAGCATTTTTATAAAATTCTCTAGACTTGAATGGTATAGAAGTTAGAACTCTTTCATTTTCATTTACATGTATTATGTATAATTTATCACTACAAATTGAATGTGTAGATAAATACATGTGTACATGTACACATCAATTTGTTCTTTAAAATTTTGACTTTAAATCTTGCTAATGGTCAAATTCATATTCTATTTTAATATTATCATAATTCTGTAATTCATGAAAATATAATACATCCTAGACACAGTGTCATATTGATTATGATGTTGGTATTAAAAACAGAATAATGGCAGTTTAAATGTCTGGTAGGATTTGCAGTAAAACTTTTAATCATTTTTGTCTTCACTTTCTAAACAACCATTATTCTATATCTATTAAAAGTGAATAATTGACTTACTTAATGAATGAATGAAGTTTTAAATTTCTGTGTAGAATTAGTTAAAGGAAAATTGAGCAAAAAGAATTATGGAATAATTTATTAACTTTTTTGCAAATAGTGAAGGGTTAAAATGCAAACATTACATGAACATGATGAATAACAGCTAACATACATACGCATGGATCAAAACAATACACAGAGATATAAGGATAAACTCAAAATCAACTCCCCTTTGGCCTAATTGAGTATGTTAAAATGAATTAGATAATAAAAATATTTTTGAAGTGAAAACTTCCTGTCTCTACTTGTAGGTGTCTTCTTCTAATGATTATTTTGGCAACACGGAGATAGGGAATCATGTTTAAGAAAGGAAAAAGGAGACCAGAAATATCTAAGCCCAGTAACTTTGAACATCGTGTCCATACTGGATTTGATAGGGACCAGGGGAAGTATGTTGGACTGCCTCCACAATGGACAGGGATTATTATCCCGGAGGAGAACGATCGGAGGAAACCAATCGTTGATGCCTCTAGGATCACACATACTGAAATTCAGCCATTAAAGGTAATTATGATACTTACGTTATTATTATGATTTGTTTTTGATATTGATAGCTAAATTGATCATCAATTAATCTGGTGATTATTATCCCATTAAAACATTATTTTTTTAATTATCAGTACACTAATTGAATATGGATATTTTAAGTTAGAATTTTTTTTCTGAGAGAAAATACCATTGTACAAAATTTTAATGGAACAGTTCATGCTAAAATTTATTATTATTATTTTATTCTAATGAAGAGAGGTGAAAGATATCATAGGGACAAAAGTATAGAATATATGAAAATTAATTGAGGCAATTAAATCTTATTATCTTGATTATCTAGAGTCTTTTTTCTCAGTTGATCTATTGACAATGCATTTCATGTGTTAAATACCAGTAATACAAATACAAGAGAAATTTTATTCTTCTGGAATGTACTTTTATCATTAGTATAATCAGTATTATAAGTTTATGAAATGGAATTATAAGGTTTTAACATGGCTCTTGAAGATAAGAGGAAGTTAATTCAAAACATCTTGAAGAAATAATGGTAAAAACATCTGGCGGGGCTGTTGTATTGTCTGTCAAACTGGAGGAAAGATGAGGCAGCATGCACCAAGTCCTCTTCAAACCACAAGAATTACATCATTATCATATCGTTAAAATTCTTTAATGATTCTCAGGCTAATGAAATTTTTTTCAGATTATATAAGTCAGAAGTTTGAAATATTATATATTATACATTGTTTTTAATCTTTAAAAGATAATCAATTTTTCTTTGATACAAATTGATAGTTTTGATGAAGTATTATTTTAAAGATGTCCTTTTCATTGAAATGCATGGTTCTACTCAGCCCTAGTTAAAAATTTATCTCTGCTGCAAGAAAAAAGACAATAGAGCACGGAAGGAATATTTATGCTTACAATTTCCATTGTCTGTTCAATTATTCTTTGTATTATCATTTAATCAAAACTAAGTTGAATTAAAGGAGGTGTGTGTGGTGGGGAGTATATATAGTGTTGCAGAAACCCATCAACATTGGTGTATACATGTACATTACATGTAATCATTTCTGATTACTTTTTTGGGCATTTAAAGACTAAATGATTTCCTGTCTCAATTACAAATTTCAGATATAAAGTTTGGAATTTTTTGCATACATTGCTTATTTTATTGATTACACAAATGATTTTACATCAAGGGACCCACACTGTGACTTTTTGTGCTGCATGACAAAATTACATAGGGAAAACAGCCCCCAAATCACACATTTCGCCTTTGAATTATGTAATTTTGTCTTAAATTACATTTAATGACGTTTTCAAGTAAACTTTGCATCAAAACAATAACATTTTCAAGTAAGCTTTGCGTCAAAATAGAACAACTTTATGTCATAGACTATGACATAAAAATGTTTTTTTTTTTTTGTGGGAAAAGTTTACTTTGAAATTGTTATTATAAGTAATCCTAGACATTTTCAAGATAAAAATATTAAGTTCAAAAGTTCTTGTCTCCTTTTCAAGTCCTATATATACCTAGCCCAGAAACCATGAAAATTACACATTTAATTTGATCTTACCAGAATTATTTGTTTATATAATATTGAAAAATGCAAAACAATTATATGGATTCAAATGTAAACTGAAACATCAAATAAAACACATGAAAAAAATTGTGATTTGTTCAATAAAATTTCAAATTGAAACTCTGGTATTTTTCAATTTCCAGCTTTTATGATATTTCAAATCATATATATTTCTGTTTTAGACAATCATTGGTGAACCAAGACATATGAATGGATATAATCCTGATGTAAGGTCAATAACGGTTGCACGTTCAAACTCATTACGCAGAGCAAGTCCTCCACAACAAAGACGTTATGTTCAAGAATATCCTCCTCTTCAAGAGGATGAACCTCCTCCTCATGATAGGTCATATCAAAGTCGAGGTGGTCCCCCTCAGTATGAGAGAGACCAAGAGCGATCTAGGGGAGATCCAAGGCAAGAACCTAGAGATTACAACCGCTATCCCACTAACGACCCTCGACGGGAAATGAGAGATCCTCGTGATAGACAGGATCCAAGGGACATTCACAGAGATCCAAGGGATCATAGAGACCACAGAGACCCTCGTGATTATAGGGAGTATCCTCCCGATCAAAGAGACGGACCTCCTTTCCGTGATGGGACATTGGACCGAAGATCTGAGGACCATAACAGGAGTCATAATAGTTCATTTGATAATAGAGACATGTACCATCCGAAACACAATCAACCTCATTTTGATGGACGAGGTCCACCACAGTTTCCGTATGATGATTATAAACAACACAATCAGATGCCTATGAATGGCAATTCAATGCATCCTCCCGAAAGATCGCCTCGTCATCACGGAGGACCAGATTCACCGCCTCATGGACCTCCTAAAAATGGAGCAGGCTTACAGTATGATCGGGTAAGTTGCTATCACAGAAGAAGTTGAAGAACTTACCGAATTAATGTTGTCATCTGGAAATTTATCAAGTATGACAAGGGTTGATGAAAGTATTTTTTATCAATATTGATTTTTAATGATCAAAGAATTAAAAACACCTAAATAATTTCAGTATTATAGTATATTACCATAATTAAGATTGTTGAAAATGAATTTTTATTGAAAACTGTAAAGAAAAACAAGAATGTCATTAGTATACAACATGTATAAGAAAATGTTGAATACATTTTTGTAATAGTGCTTGGAATATGCAAGATACAAGACATGAAATTTCATATTGGAAAAGTAATACTGTTGTTAAATATTATTGTAGATTTGTATTTATTTGAATTATAAGAATGATTTGTTTACAGCAAGTGTGTATATTTACATGTACATGTATGTGTAGTTTGCATGGTGTTTGAATGAATGAGAATGTGCTTATAAACCTATTCCAAAAACCTTTACAAAGCTTGCTTACCAATACCATATTTTAGAATTTATGATTGATTGATTGATTGATTGATTGTTGGTTGCTTTAAGTCCAGTGTTTTAAAAATTAAGTGAGAAATCTGTTTTTAATGAGCATAGTGGAATTAAAAAAAGAAATAATAATTATGACATCACCTTATACTTTTTGATTTACTGACTTGGTTTTGGTGGTTTTAGACAAATGAGGTTTCAAATTGAAATGAAAAAAAGAAAGAAAAGGGGAGACAACTGTTTGAAAAACTCAAATGGTCACACTCGAAGACTGCTAAATTACAATATATTCACATGCTCACCTCATTATTACATAATGTGTCATTTTGAATAAACAAACTTTGCCACCTTTATATAAAACAGATATGTTTTATTCAGATTTCTTCATGTTAATATATAGACTATATTCATTTAAAATCAGCTTATTGGAGACATTGATGTCATTTTATTTTTTGTAAGTGCGAAAATTAAAATTTTCTAATAAAATTTGTATTAAAATTTAAAATCGTATGAAAAAGTTAAATTAAAGCCGACTTATTATAACGTTTTCAGCATGTCATATGGTAATTGGTTTAATCATCCATTGCTTTGTGTGCTAAGTCATTAGGCCAGTGGAAATTAAAAAGGATAGGGTCTACTTAAATATACGAAATTGTATTATATAATAGAAATTATATGGACAGTATACACCGTTGAGGATGTTTCAATTAAAAATCACTCTTGATGGTGAGCTTGGTGGTTGTGAGTGATTTACCATGAAACTTCTTTGAATATTATGATGGTACATGTAGCACAACCTTATCCTGTGTAGCTGGCTTACCTCGATTGTGAGAGGTCCTCAGTTCATCCCCAGCCAGGGCAAACAAAAAAAAACTAGAAAATTGGTATTTGCTGCTTCTCATGATCAGCTAATAACACATCATTTTGAAGTTAGAAGAGGACTCTGTATAGTATTTCTGGGTAGGATGACATGTTTGCCTTCTGACTGTTACTTTTTGAACTAACATGTTAAAAATCAGACTCAGAGTGTTGGTCTGGTACAAAGCAGTGTTCATATTCCTATCAAATTAAAATTTTCTCATCCTTATTTGTATGTAATATTTGCCACTTGACATTGAAGGTAAATACACATTCATTCTATGAATATTTCCATAGGTTTTATAAGACAAGGTCATAAATCAAAGTAAAATAAACACCAGCAATCACCCTGTTTCACTCACCACCAGCAGGAGTGATTTTCAAGGAAGTCCTGTTGTGGACAATATATATAGTCATTAATTTGCATTAACATCATCATGATCAATGCACAATGTGATGGATGTCAAAATTGAATAATTCATAAATAATTGACTTAATTTCTATGGAATTAAAATGACATTTTATATATTTGGGGCGACAAAATAACCTTTCTGGATTTACCTTTTTTTCTGGAAATTTTTGAACCAAAAACTTGAAAGATGATGATGTATTAGTACTTGACGAGCTACATGACCAAAAAGGGGCCTAAAAAGAATAGCCAAAACCATCTATGGTCAACTTTGCTGGATGGAGTTTGATCCTTAGTTTCTTACTTTTTTAAGTAATTTCGAAATTTCCAAAAATATGACCTATACCCTATATGCTTAAACTTTTGATGTCTTTTGACAAATGCTTTTCCTTAACAATTTTCTCCATGTGCCAAATGTCAGGTTTTGTAGGTTGATATTCATATTCATAATCTTGCAAACAATTTGACAACAAGCACAAAGCCAAAGTTCATTAAGGTGAAATGATGTCAGAACTGTTATCACACCGGACATCCCTATCTGAAACAGCAGAGGGATCAGAATCCTGATGAGCAATTAAGGAAAAATTAGTAAAATTTGGATCTGATCCCATAGAAGAATTTTGCTCCGTTGGAATTGGAACCAGATTTTACTTACCTACCGTTACAAACTGTTCATTAATTGCTCCTTTGAATTTGGATCCTTATCCTGTGGTTATTTTAACAAGAAAAACTTTTGCATTTGAATTGTATGCATGTATTTGAGGAATATTCCATTAAAATGAATGTTGGAGGGTAGGAAAGGAAAACTCAAGTTAGATATGGGTTGTGGGTGATTCAGTGTTTTGCATGTATATCCATTTGATGTACATGCAAAATTATCTTGGTTGTGGGGGGATTTTTGGAAGTTACTCCCACATTTATTATAATGGAATAGCCCTAAGTTATGATTTACTCTGCCAAATATATATATCATGCTTATTGTTTGTTGTGTGTCAGGGTGGAGCCAAACCTTCCAACTTGCAAGTTTCACAGAATAATTATTCTCCGACACCAAAAATGCAGCCACCACCGAAATCCCCCAACAATACTGCACCGCCGCCTGGGTCAATTCAGGAGCAGCAGAGACTTTCACATGAACAGGTATCACTATCATCTTCCTTTAGGCCAGACTTAAAAATATTAATGTTTGCCATAGTCCATTCATCTTTTTGAGTTATAGAGTTGTTTGTTTGTTTCTTTTCTGTTTACTATTTGCAAAAAGTGGTGGGAAATATGTAAAGAAAGAAATTTTAATACATGGCAGGATTTTGTTGGTTCCAACAGACTATGGCAAGCATTATTTATTTTAATTTTGGCTTTATTTTAGGGCACTTTGATAATTTGAACTCATGTAATATATGGAGTTTGTAATGCAGGTCATGAGAAACTTTGAAAAAATGCAGTGGTACACACTTTTTCAATTTACATTTTATGGAAAGTGTGATTGTCTTATATTACAGATACATTTTGTATAATTTCTTTCTATATTATAAATAATGGGATGCATAATTCTTTAGACTACTGCATGATAAATACAAAGTCAAACTGCAAGATAGCATTAGTTTTATGAATGTGTTTAGTCAGCCATTTTTTTGTATGATTTGCTTTAATAGAAATGTAGTGTACATGTAATGTGTTTGTAAATATAATTTGTCATTCAGAATGGAAAGAAATATTTGTTTCAGTGTTAAAATTCCTTTAACAACACTGTCAAGTTAAGCCCTTTCTATGCAAAGCTCCCTCTTCCTTTTTTCCTCAAAGCTTTATAAAACATTTTGACATCAAGCAAAGAGGTAGAATAAACAATTAATTACCAGTTCACTGTCAATTACTTTGAATTGATCTAAAACTGTAGATCAGATAATTAAAAAAATATATATTAGCAACACAAAACAGACTCATAGTTGTTCTATTGTCTCATTTCAAAACTACAAAACTGAGAACATCACAGCCACAATAATTTCATCCTTTTCAAATTTTTTGCTCTGCATTACATGGTAGATAATATTAGTCATACATCTATTGGAAACCGTAGAAGTTGTTTTGATTTGTAAATTTTTAGACAGGAAACTATCATTCAACTACATGCTTCCTACCAGAAATGACTACCTCATTGCTGAAGCACTGAGTGCACATAAATCTCACTCTATTCAAGTGCATGTCTATTTCAGAATGATATTGCATAGTGTCAGTTTAATAAATTAATTTTTTAAGCATTTGTTCGTGAAATCATTAGTTGAAAAGATTAAGTTTGATTTTTTTTGTTTTTGTTCTAAAAAGATGTAAAATTGTAGGTCCCATTTTATGTAACATAAGCCTTTGATATTGTAGTTCCGAGCAGCATTACAAATGGTCGTAAGTCCAGGCGATCCTAGAGACAATTTGGAAAACTTCATAAAAATAGGAGAGGGATCTACAGGCATTGTGTGTATATGTACATCAAAAACAACGGGTCAAAATGTGGCAGTGAAAAAGATGGATCTGCGGAAACAACAGAGGAGAGAGTTGTTATTCAATGAGGTAAGCTCACTATGTGGTATGGGTTTTGCTCATTTTTGAAGGACGGTCCGTGGCCTATACATCATTTAGTCTCTGATGGAGAGTTGTCTCATTGGCAATCATGCCACATCTTCATATTTTTTTATAAAACTTTTAAAGAAAAATTTGCCAAATGATATATAAAACATTTAATAGAAAGCTTTCATATTTTTCTCTAAAATTGCCTTAAATAAAGTTAATTACATTGTATTATGCACAGGGTATTCTTAGGAAGCAACATATTGTAGTTGGGTGATCTGTAGAAATGAAACTTTTCTACATGAGTTAAAACTATGCTGTATGGGCCTTTCAAAAACTTTTGAAGACTCAGTTTTAAGCTATCAGAAGTATATTACAGATAAGAAATATTTAAGATAGGCAGCTTTTGGAGTAGAATAACTGGTTAAAAATACCAACTACTGTGCACCAACTTTTGGAAGCCCTGGTAATATGTATCCGCCATTTTCCCAAGAAAAAGGAAACTTAATTAAATGTTGGATGGTTTTAATTTGATTTATTTATGGTTGTCATAAAAATATTGTAAACAAACTTGGTGATTATTTTGTGACTATCATGAGTAGAAAAATAGTTTGACTATGAATTGGCATGAATATATCAAACTCAAATCGTCACTTATATGAATAAAATACATGAATGAAGTTAGAAAATCAAGAAAAATAAATTGCTGTGAAATCAACTGAAAAGTAAATGTGAAAATAAGTAGTTGTAATATTCAGGCGTGATGATTATCAAATTATTTTCACTTATGTTGAAGAATGCTGCGATGCGTGTGTGATCAGATTTTGATATTTGTTATGCATGACTAGTTATGAGCTAAAACTATAATTATTGAATACATTACACTAAGAGGAGATATTTACATAAATAATCTAACCCCTCATCTCTGTTTCTGTTCTTTTTCAGGTTGTTATCATGAGGGATTATCACCATCCCAATATTGTAGATATGTATGATAGTTTCCTTGTTGGTGATGAATTATGGGTAGTAATGGAGTTCCTTGAAGGTGGTGCTCTGACTGATATTGTAGTCACACAGAACAGGTAGATGCACATATAAACTTTTATGGCCTTAACTTCAAAGGAACCATGTCAAAGAGTCACAAAATAAACTAAGATTTTTAGTAGTCTCAGAATATTGAAATAGAGAAAATCAAGGTAGTTTGTTGTAAGGATTAATAGAAAGGTCTAGCCATCAAAATTTAATTTCTAGATTTTTTGGGCTCAAGCTTCCAAATTTTTTTTTGAATAATTCAAAAAAAATATTCATGTTTTTTTGGTGGCCCACATACCATAACTGGCGGCATTATGTTTCCCGGTGTGTGTGTCCATTCGTCATGTATCAAGTTAAATCTGTGGTTTAAGGTAGTTTTATCACTAAGTTGTGGTCACATCAACTTGAATCTTAATACACAAGCTCATTATGATTTAAACTTTTTATATATGCCAAATATTTTAGCCCCAAATTTATGGTTCACTGATCTGGTTTAAAGTTTTTGTATAAGGTAGTTTACCAAAAAGTTGTGGTCACATCATCTTGAAACTTAATGCACATGCTCATTATAATGTGAACTTCTTAAATTGTGAGATTGAGACCTACATCTCACTATTGGTTGTTTACCACAAGGTTGTGGTCATATCAACTTGAAATTTAAGTTCCAATCTGCCTAAGAATAAGGAGGGGAGGAATGCCTTTTACCATCAGGTGTCAAATGGTCATTTTCGGCTACCGTAAGCGTTAAATTGGTTAAAATTGTAGCGTGATTCGTCAAAATATCCTTATCGTGATTCATCACAGGTCTCAAATAATTATCTGTTACCGTTATTTTTGGAAAGAACTTAACTTGATTCGTCAAAATCAGTCGATATTATAATCGTCATAAAAACAATGTACATTTTATGGTCATGCACCAAAAATTACCGTTAAGGTAGTACCCAACACCTTGACTAATATTAATTTGGCTCGTTTAATTTTCATAAAACTTTGACAAAATGTTTACTTTGACCCTTTGACAAAAATATAAAAATTTCAAAAAATTTGAACCAACCACTTTATCAGAAAAATTTCGTTGGTTATATAGCAGTTTGACAAACACTAATTTTGATCATTGAGAAGCTTAATATTTCCTTAATAAAACAACGTGATTAAAACGTTTAGCTGATTTTTACAGAGTTATCTCCCTGTAGTGTTAGGTACCACCTTAAAGTCATTTGGGAAGATTTTTTACCATAAGGGCAGTGGCGAAAACATGACAAACAAAAACCCACTCAAGTTGACATTAATTTATGTTCAGACTGTATAATGGTTCACGAATATAACATTCCTTCTTTTTCCTGATCTGGTAATTCAAGATATAATTTGGTTGAAATGCACTAGAAATTAACAACTAAGGGGAGCTAACTCCGTAATTTGCTATCATTCTAATCAAAAGTTAAATAGAGATTTCTCGAAGTACCAGATAAGCAGAAATTAAAGACCTACCATTTCTAACTCAGGATGAGGATAACTTCAAAATAGGATGGTTAGGTTGGTGGGTTTTTTCCGCCATGTTTTTGATTTTTTTCAAAATTGCCTGATTCTTACAAAGACTGACACTTAAAACACATTTTCATTATGATGTAACCTTTTTATGAAATATTTGCCAAATTAAGGCATTTAGATTTTGACCTTGTAACCATTTATATACCTTATGTTTTTTCTAGGATGGATGAACACCAGATAGCCACTGTATGTAAAGCCTGTCTGAAAGCCTTAGATTTCCTACATAGAAATGGTGTTATACATAGAGATATTAAATCTGATTCAATATTACTGGCTCATGATGGAAGGGTAAATATATATTGAATACTTTAGATATGTAATTCATCATTTTGATTAAAAAAACAGAATTATTTTACTTTTCCCATCAAAATACTGAATTAATACTCATCAGGATGAAATAGCTGTAGATAGTTAATTATATTAGGATGCTCTGAGATGTGAGTGAAAAGACAGAAGAGAAGGTTTTTGATTCACGCAAAAAAATTATAATGGGTGCAATATGGTTTTAATTACCAGTTTGTCAAATTTCTCATGAATATAACAATGCTGTTATAAATGTGATCTTTTAACGCTATACTTCAAAGGAACATCAAGCTATAAGAGAAGCACTCGAAAATGAAAATAACATCTTATGAATTTAGTTTTTCTGAAGGAATTTTTATAGTTTTTCCCTTATCCGTCATTCTATAACGAATAGTTAAACGGACATTTTTTCTAAACTCCTTCACATATTGAGCTAATTTAAGTATGTGAGTCTACTATGATGAGTTACAAATTGAGTTTAAATTTGGCTCCTCTCTGCTGATTTTTGCCAAAAGTATGGGCTTTGAATTTAAAAGATTTCCAGAAAATAACAGTTATACAGACTTTCATTCTCAAATTCCCACTCCTAAAAATAGCTCCAAGCTTTTTTTGCAAGCGGGGCCATTCATGTTGTTCTGACACATCTAGACTGAAATTGTCTTCATCAGGAATACTCAAACCCCAAAAATTTGAAAGCCAAGGAACATCATACCACATCTTCTTTTTTATATAGACCTTATCTGTATTTTTGATTCTGCAGCCATTGACATACTGATTTCATGCAACCTCAGCATACAATAATCACATTTGCATCAATGCATCAGACCTTTTCACTTTTTACATTAACATTTTATGGGAACATATATGATATACTGTAATGTCAGAAGAATAAGGTTTAACTGTATCCCACACGTTTATGGACAAGAGCACTAATTTGAAGTTTTATAATATATCCCCTGTTGCTATAAATTCTGATTGGCTTCTGAATGAATGTTGGAAATCATTTTAATCAAGATAAACTTTTTTAATTTTTAGGTTAAATTATCTGATTTTGGTTTTTGTGCACAAGTCACGCCAGAACTACGCCAAAGAAAGTCATTGGTAGGAACGCCGTATTGGATGGCTCCAGAGGTCATTTCAAGGTTACCATATGGCCCAGAGGTAATTAAATCAATACACATTTGTCACAGCAAATTTTTGTTATGCTAGCTTTATTTTGTGCAACTTAAAAGGTGATTCATACTGGTAAAAGGCATAACTACAACCAGAAGTCATGCTTTCATATTGAAAGACCTTTGCTAATAAAGAAAACAAATAACATTTTTTATAAAATAAAAATTGAATAAAAGTCAAAACTTATTTTATATTTTATCTTCTGTTACAGGTGGACATCTGGTCATTAGGTATAATGGTTATAGAAATGATAGATGGTGAACCACCATTTTTTAACGAGCCACCACTTCAAGCTATGCGTAGAATTAGAGATATGCCTCCACCAAAACTTAAGAATGTTAATCGGGTAAGTTGGTGCCTTATTGTATTATTACTCTTCAAATTTAATTGCAGCAATTATAAATTTTGATATCATAATGTTTTTTTTAAGTCAGTGCATATACATCAGTAGACTATATCTCCCTCTACACTTAAGTGAACTTTTTATATAAGTGTCTGCAAAGGATTTTCTATTTTTTTTTTTTTTAATATTTAAAAGAATAAACAGAAAATTAATGGAGTCTTGGTGTATGAAACTTGGAAAACCATAAGAATAAAACTCAAGAAAAACTCTTGTTTCTCTTATTATAGATGGTTATTTTCAGTGGAAGAAGTGTTCACTATTATTGTGGGGCCTCAATTGCCGAGTGCTTTGAGTAATTCATCTACTGTATCACATCTATTTAACACTGAAGTTGTGAATGAGTACTCCCCACTTGACAGGTGCGTTTGACTTCCATCTTAATTGACTAGGATTGTCAATCTGTGGTTCTCTGTGGGCACTCAGGATTCCTGCACCAATAAAAACTGATCACCATGATATAGCCAATAGTGCTGAAAGTGGTGTTAAAACACCATCAATCAATCAATTCTATTGACATGATTACAAAATTCAGTCGTGTTTCTTTTGCATGTAAACATTCGTTTCAAAAGCGAAATTTCTGTTTCCATAGGTTTCACCAAGATTACAAGGATTCTTAGAAAGAATGTTGGTGCGAGATCCCATGCAGAGAGCAACCGCGTCAGAATTATTACAGCATCCATTCTTAAGAGGAGCAGATAAACCATCTTGCCTTGTGCCACTAATGAGGAGTTTCAGACATAGTCCATGCTGAGGAAAAATTTTTATGGAATGACTTTTTAAAGTGCTAGTTATACAAGGATTGTTAAATTAAAGCATGGCATTCCACAGTAATCTGGATCATATATAACTGGATTGTTATTTAGTTGTTGAGCAGACAATTGAAATACTGACAGACATACAGAAAACATAAGAAGAGGGAAATTGGCAATGAATGATGGAACATACCAGAAATACAGCATGGCAAGCCGGTGTTTACAGCAAAATTCTTATATCAGAAACTTCACATATGAAAGATTTGATATGAGCTATTATTCGTGATTGTGTAAGAATTGACATTGCACACAAAGGTTGTATGGATTGTTAAGTTTTAAATTTGATTGGATGTTTCTCATTTTAAAACAAGTTAGAGAATTTATAAGCAAATATCAAAGAGTTGTTCATACTGTGTGGAAGGATAGGAATGTGATTGTTTACATACATGGGAGTCATGTGTTAGTCCCTGGATAGTGTTTATTTATCATTGCCGTTTGGGTGTTTTGTTTGTTTAGTTAACTGCCATGTTATAAATAAATCATATATTAATAATAGTCAAATATCGTGAATAATATAAAAGTAATAAGCCAGTTATGTATATTTTTTGTTTTTGTTTATTGCTAATGTGAATTATAGTCACTTACATTTTAACCACATATTGCATTTGCCATTGTAAAACTGTATACAAAAGGTGACTTTGTGAAAATCACTTTAGCTGGTGTTGTGTGATTCACTGTGAAAGCTGGTAGTTGTCATTTGTTTCCACAGTTCAAACAAGGTGACTCTAGTGAAAAATCACTGTTGCAGGTGTTGAGTGGATCAATGTGAAAATGTGATTGCTAGTGATTTAAGATGACAAAACTTTTTGACTTATGACCCAGTGATATATAGCCTATGAATAATTCATAGAGATTTCAAAGTGAATCACTTAAAATTACCAGGATTCACCCTGAAAAATTGCCACTAAGAGTGATTGTTAACTGAATATACTTTATTTGCATTCATTTCAACACCTGATTCCAGGGTTTAAAATTTGAAAACATTAACTGCCTCCCTCTTACACCTCATATTTAACTGATAACTTTTTATCTGTATGTTTCATTGAATCTTGAATTTTATTGGTGCAAATTCCATCATGTGACTTTAATTTAGATTGATTCTTCATAATCCAGTTAAAAAAAAATAATTTAAGTTAACACATTTTATTTATCAGTACATCAGCAATTATATTTGGCAGGAATTTTTGCAACTGATATTAAGAAAATATTAAATATGAATAATGTTTTTTTATTAATTGTGTAAAGTATACATTTTAAGATTTAAAGGCATCTTTTTCTTTTTTCGTATGGTTGTAAAAGCATTGACTGTTTGTGCAGTTTATTGTGCATCATGCAAAATGTGCCATGATCAACATTTAATATTTCAATGAACTCACAAAAAAGAAGCATTTACAGTTAAATCTAATTTTTCAAAAAGATACTAAGTCATGTTCAAAAAGGTGATTTCAAACCCTGTTGATACAGTACAAACAAATGGCTAAGTAAAAAATGTCATGTGCACTGTACGTTATTGTTGGTCCTTAATTTCTTACCATTAACCCTGGAATAAATCAGTCATTGAAAACTAAGCAAATAGACTGACTCCATATTCTAAGTCTTTACATTGTATATAAGTTTAGTGAAATTTAAATCATCATTTGTTTTGTTTGTATGGAAAGTGTACTCATTATTACGTTGAATAAGTTACATATGTCTGTCATTAGCTGAATGTTTACAGTAATCTCCCAGAGACCACTGAGACAAACTCACATTCCATACATTACCATGATCTAATTGATACTTTTTTTAATATTTTTTAGGCCGAAATAAAATATAATTGAAATTAGTATTTGTATTGTTAGACCACCAAGAAAATGATTTTGACAAATTGTAAAAAAATAATGTTTTTTTTTGTCATAAATTGGGTTTGTTAACTACATATTTTCACATTTGCTGATACATGTATTGTATTTTTTTTTATCTAGAATATACTAGTATTAATTTATCATCCCCTGACCTAACTAGGATTGGGAGGGTATAAAACATGTTTGTTCATTTTTTAGTTCAGTCATACGTTTTTCCTGGTTAAGTTTTGTCATTAAGGTCTTAATTTAAGCAACTACAAATCATTGAGGAATAATCATTTGTCAGTTGACGCACCGTGTTTATTGATGAAGGTCCACACTTGAATTATGAGACCTTGACCTTCAGTAATGTATTCAATTTGAAAACAAACAATAATAACATGGCATGGGGATTAGCTGTCAATTACGACCATTTCTTTATTAATTTAAAAGACATTTAGATTTCATGATGGGTTTGGTTTGTTTTTTGTTGTTATATTTTTTTTTTTTGGGGGGGGGTTCTCATTTTTTGTTACAGGATATTTGGATATTGATTTCACAGTGTAATTATGCAACATTGTGTTGAGATTACCCCTGTTTTACATTTTTTGGAGGGTACCCCCAACATTACCATTGTACATTATATATTGAACAGGTTGTTGCTTGTATATTTCCATACAAACATTGTCATACTGTCATGGGCATTGCTTAAACTCGAAATTAATGATCTGTAGTTTCAATACATATGGAATCTTTACTGGAAATAAATGATTATTAGGGGTTCAGTAAAGGGAATCTGTACTTACCATTGCTTTTATCATGTTATTAGCTGTAAAGGTATATATTGTTAACTTTTATATGATATTATATATATACAGACTTTATATATGTACATATCAAACCCTATATATGTGTTATATAGGAATGCATGGTTGTTCTCATATTTATAAATTTTAAATTATATTTTCATCAAATAAATGGTTGTTTTTTAAGAGTTAGAATTTATAACTTTTATATTTTAATGATAATTTCTGTGATTATTTGTAAATAAATAGGAACTAATAGGTTAGTGAGAGCTTGTAGAACAAATATTTTTTGAAATACTAACTTTTCTTTTTTTTTTCTTTCTTTGTAGTATACGTTAAGCCTAACTATGGGTGCATTTATTTATTTTAAGTGTAAAACTTTTGATTTATTAAGAATATGTTATCCTAAAATGTAAATGAAGTACCAGTTACTGAAGCCTTCAAGAGTTCATCTAAGCATTGTACTAAGTTTGGTGATGGTTGACTGTGACTTAGGCTCAGTTTTGGTTACCAGATTGTTATTAAGATTACAGTCAAACACAGAGACACGTCATTAAATCTTATTCATCACTTTGTTAAGAAATTACCAACTTTACTTTAAATCCATATTTTATAATGTCTGTCAGTCAATATGATTTTAAGAAAGTTAGAATGTATGTTCTTCCATAAATATCTTTTCCTTGGATACTTTTTACTGCAAATAAGAATTTTTCTTATGTAGTTATTTAATTGTAGCCATAAGAACAAATAGCATGGATTATTAGGAACAATTGAATTTGAAAAGGGAGACCAATCATCGTACTTCAACAAAATCGTCAACTACTGAATATATTGTCACACAAGTTGAATTTTCAGCACGTTTTTTAAAAGTTTTTTTCCACTTTGAAATCTAGTGTAGTAAACATATTTTGATAAATGCATGAATAATTTTTTAAGAATGTCTTTGAGGAAATTAAACTTTATGAAATAATTTCCAAACATTATGGCTTCATTTAAACAAATGATTTCTTTTTATTTTAAGAAATATTGACAAATATTTAAAACATTGAATATAAGCATTAAAGCTGCCAGTTGTAAATACATATATTGTATTATTTCATCTGTAATAAAAATATTCAAAGTATAATTTTGAATTTTTGAATGTGGCATAATTTACCAGCATGATGCTCAATTCATTCCTTCAATTTATCAAACAGCGGCACAAACTTTCATGTATCAAGAAATAAGTTTACAATAATATATATTGGCAGTAGGACATATATGTGTATGTGTGTGTGTGTGTAATACTTTTTGGTGCAAACTTTAGCATGACATGATAATTTTATACACCCGTTGACAAATTAGTTGGCATTGCATTTATCAGTGGTGTGCCATATCATTTCACATTATGATTTCAGTATTAAAAATCGTCATATGTAGTACAAGACATTTCTGCCCAAAAACTGTTTATAAACAGCTACACGTCTTGCTTAGTTTAAACATATTTTGTCCATGTGAAGAAGAAAAAAATGTTTATGCTAAACACGACATGTAGTTTTTTCATACATTTTTGGGGCAGACATTTTGTTAAAGCCATATCATGCATGAAGCTAGAAGGGGCTGGGGGTTTGCAGGCTAGTTTTTGTCAAATTTTTGGTAATTTGAAAACAAATATGAAGAAAAAGGGCATTCCAACCCCATAAACCCATGAAAACATATTTTGACACTGAAAAAAAATAGGAAAAGTTGAAAAGTAGTGTTTACCATCGCTGCCACACATAGTCAGGCTTCCTGAAAATTCTAATTTCCTTTAAGTTTGACGCTACGATTGTTTTTGTTACTTTGTGAACACTTTTTAAATGGATATACCAGATGTAATATTTGTTTTAAATAAATTGTATGTAGAAAATAAAAGATTACTAATGAAAAAGGCAAGGTTAGGAGCAATATATTTGAATTTAAAGTTAATGTTTTAATAAAATGTGCCTCTTTTTGCATAAGAAGATAAAAAGAATCATGGCTAACAGTTAATTTATGTTAAGATTGATAAATATTTATATGGTGTTAACAAGCTTTTTAAGAAGCTAAAACTTTTTTTTTCTGTTTAAAAAAAATCATAATTCTGTAGACATTTCTTGGAAATACTTCACTCTCCATAAAATATGTGTTTGAAAATCATTAAATCTGTTATTTATAATGCAGTGCCAGGTGATGCTTAGTTTTGCACACATGGATATAAATTTACATTCTCTCATCATGAAAAGTCATTTTGTTTCATAGTAACTCAGTCAGTTAGAAAAAAGATTAAACCAGAAAGTTACCAGATCCATTGAAAAAGATAAATTGTCATTAAACATGAAGTTTTTTCTCTAATTGTACAGGAAATTTTTCAAGAAACCAGTGGCTCTTTTCTCATTAAATCCTGGAGTAAAATACCTGTAAGTCATTATATCATTTCAGTCTGACTTACGGTGTATTTTAATCGTGAGATTATCAGTGAAAAGAATCACAGATACGGTTCCACATCCCTAGCTTATTTGTTTCATATTTTCACAATTTTTATGTAGAAACATGTTGATTTTGGGATTGAATTTTTGCAGATCAATTAAAAATGCAAAAATAGATACCTGTATACCTCAATTATTTACCAGCTTGCAGGAGTGATAGAACATTTTTGACATTCCATAGAAAAGTAATTTTGTAATAATGGTTTTCTAAATAATAGGTTACATTTGTCAATGGTAGATTTAATGGCAAATCAGTTTAATTATAAAATTAGCTTAATAATTGATTATGATAAATGATTAAAAATGTCTATTTTGCCACATCAAAGATGTGCCACATACTTTTGAAAGTTGGGCCACTTTTCTTCAAGTCTCTTTGAAAAGCCAGAAAGTTGCCAAACAATATAATTTATCCAAAACAAGTATTTTTGAAATGTTAATTTCTACATCCTGGGTATTCAGATGCTTAGAAGGTTGCTATGGGCACTAGACCATCAAATGTTTTCTTTCACATTGATTAATTGAATTGTAAAAACAAATTATCTTATTAACACAACATATTTTTTTGTACACTAAAGTTATAAATATTTTAAATTACAACTTGATAATGTAAGAAACTTGAGTTTATTCATGGAAGAAATGTTTACTAATATAAAATTTATATAAAAGTATTGTTATATCAGGAAATTTATGTAAGGCATTAATTTTACAACAGGAAAAGACTTATTTTTACACTAGAAATATGACATTACATTGATTAATCAAGAAAATTTCAATTCAAGTTTATGATACAGTATATATGTACTAGAAATTTAATACATTCTGGACGAAGAAATAATTATGCACATACCGTAGTCTTTTATGACTTGTACATTTTTGTAAATTCTTTTTGATAATGCTGTAAATATATTGCTACTAAAACTTTACAGAATGGTAAAGGAAATAAAATAAAATATATCTTTTACATAAGTAAATGTTGTTTGGTGTTATTTATATAATATGAAAATAAGGAGATGTGGTATGATTGCCAATGAGACATCTATCAACCAGATTCCAAATGACATGGATTTAAGCAACTATAGGTCACTGTACCATCTCCAAAAATTAATAAAGCCTCTACCATATAGTCAGCTTTAAAAGGCACTGACATGGCATTATTTGAGGCAATTCAAACAAGAAACCAACAGTCTGAACTATGACTAAACTATAAACGAAAAACAAATATGACAGACAGCAAAAAAACCAACACGCACTAAAGTACAATTAAAGTACATTGTACAAGCTCATAACTTTGGACAGGAACATACAAAATGTGGAGGGGTTAAACATATCTGTGTGCACTCAACCCTCCTCTAATCTTGGAAAGTGATGAAACAGTACAACAGAAGACCACACTGCCTCATGTGATGTCATGTTTTTAGTCAGTTAATGATCATGAATCATTCTTTGGACCAGACACAGAAGTGATGTGTGTAGGCATCTGTTATCACTTGTTGTTTTCAATGGGTGTGACACAGATGTAATAAAACATAAAGAAGATAAGGTGTCATGAAGAACTATCAACCAGAGGACAGGTTTGCAAAAAGTTGTCAGCTTATCATTTATAGGGCCTGACACCAACTAATTCCGTTAGTCTTTTGCTAATTCTAAGTGTACTTCACTAGACCTGACACAGACCCGTAGTCATAAGCCTGCTTACAATTTACTGGGCCTGACATAGACCTGATGCTATTAGTCTTATTATTAGTTCTTGGATTTCTTCACTGGACCTGACATAGACGTGATATCATTAGTCTGTTTGCTTTCAGTTTGTGTAATTCACTAACACAGATGTGATATCATAAGTTTGTTTTCTATCAATGTGCATAATTCACTGTACCTGACACAGATGTGATGTTAGTCTTTTTGCCAACGCTGAGTGTAATTTACAGTACCTGACGCAGACGTGATATCATAAGCCTGTTTTGTATAACTGAGTGTAATCACTGGACCTGACACACATGTAATGTCTTTGTTCTTACTGCTATTACTAGCTGTAATTCACAAGACCTGACACAGATGTGATATCATTATTCGGTTTGCTATCATCGATGGTAATTTACCGTACCTGTCATAACTGTGTTTGCTATCACTGAGTGTAACTTACGGGACCTGACACATATGTGGTTTCATAATTTCTGTTTGCTATCACTGAGTGTAATTCACTGAACCTGACACAGAATTGATGTCATAAGTGTGCTTGCTATCACTTCATGTAATTCACTGGACCTGAAACCGATGTGATGTCATAATTTCTGTTTGCTATCACTGAGTGTAATTCACTGGACCTGACACAGGTGCGATTTCATTAGTTTGTTTGCTATCACTGAGTATAATGTACCGTACCTGACACAGATGTGATGTTATTTTTCTGTTTTCAATCACCGAGTGTTATTAACAGGACATACCACAAATGTGAAATCATTAGTCTGTTTGCTTTCATTGAGTGCAATTCACTAGACCTGACACAGATGTGATATTATTACTAGTAGTCTGTTTGCCATCGCTGGGTGTAATTTACAGGACCTGACACAAATATAATATCAAAAGTATGTTTGCTATCACTGAGTGTAATTCACTGGGCCTGTCACAGATGTTATGTCATTTAGTCTGTTTATATCACTAATTGTAATTTACTGCACCTGACACAGATGTGATATTATTCGTCTGTTTGCTATCACTGAGTGTTATTCAATGGACCTGACACAGTTATTATTGAGTGTAATTTACAGGACCTGACACAAATGTGAAATCATAGTCTGTTTGCCATCATTAAGTGAAATTTACTGTACCTGACACAGATATGATATCATTAGTATGTTTGCTATCACTGATTGTAATTTACTGTACCTGACACAAATGTCATGTCATACGTCAGTTTGCTATCACACAGTGTTATCTCGTTGATCAGCTTATCATTCACTGGGCCTAACACAGACGTGATACTATAAGTAAACTCATCATTCACTGGACTTGACAAAGACATAATATTGTTAGTCTACTTATCATTCACTGGACTTGACACATGTGTGATATCATTAGAATAGGTTAGAATAGAGAAAGGAATCGGGGAATGTGTCAAAGAGACAACAACCCGACCAACGAGCAGAAAACAGCTCAAGGCCACCAATGGGTCTTCAACGCGCCCATAAAATCCCGCACCCAGAGGCGGGCTTAAGCTGGACCCTAAACAATAACGATACTAGTTCAGCGAAATGGACGCCACACTAAACTCCGGAACATGCAAATGAACCAAAATTTGAAGGAAAAAAAACGCAAGCCTAACAAAGACTAAATGTTCCTGATCTCAACCTTCCCCTATACCTCTAGCCAATGTGGAATAAAAAAAACATTAGTCAACTTATCATTCACCAGACTTGACACAGACGTGATATTATCAGTATATATCATAACGAACCAACTTAGAAAAGTAAACTGCTTGATGCTTTCTATTTGCTTGTATTGGCTCTGAGAACCTCAATGTTCAAAGAACCCCGCTAAAATCAGTGTTGAAGGTCGTCTTGAACTTGCAAGGCGCAAGCGTTTGTATTATACTTCAGTTAAAGACATTTCTGTGACTTTGAGATGAATAAAAGCAATAAATTAAAAATTCCCCTGTTCATTTTTTTTTTTTTTTGTAATGTGTTTATAAGAAAATTTTTGTTTTGTTTTATGAATACACAATATCCCTTCTTATCTACTGCATTAAAAGAACCACCACGGAAAGGAAAAATTAATTATATGACAAAAGTCACAAATTTTGGCATGAAGATTCAACAGAAATTCTAATATCAAGGTTTCTTGTGTAATTAAGTAAACCAGTACATAGTGGAAACCTTGTGATGGTCGTTAGTCATTTTCAGTTCATTCGATTTCGTTGTTGTGATCTTTCCTATGGTGAAGTAAAAGGTATGAAAGTTATAGAATCTGTTATCACAGATTAAAGTATTTCGGTTAAGTTCTTACGCCAAAAACGACATTTTTGGCCGATTTGTTAGCATGTCCTAACAAAAACACATTCCAATATTATTTAGGTTGTGCTTTACACAGGCGCTTTGGGCATGGACCCCTTTCTTCTTTTGGTGTTTAAAGATTTTTTTTGAATTTTCTTAAATATTTCAACTTATTTTCACTTAAGTTATGTGTTTTTTTCTCTGATTCAAACAATATTACAATAACAGTAGTTTTCACGTGCTGGTCCTCTACTCTTATAGAGGAAATAGAGAGTAGTGGGGCAGCCTGTATATAAAATGCAGTTATTGTAAAATTGTGTGGACAAGCCTGGTATCTTTGATGACTTTGTGTGATACAATCACACAAGTCTTTTTTTTAAATTTGTATGATTAAAAATATCTCGAGAAGAAATATATGTTTCTGAAGGGAATTGAACAAAAAATTGGTTGTTTCCATCGATAATAAGGGGGATAAATACATACACCATTGAGATAAAATATCTTGTTCCTGCATACTCTTGAAAAATAGTTTGTCTTGTAAATAAAGTCAGAAAAGGTTTGTCTTAACAAAACAAACAAAAAACATGCCTATACCCCCTCCCCCCCAAAAAAACACAAAAAAACAGGAAAAATTATTGATCGGTCCCTAATGTGACTTTGAAATAATGTAGGCATTCATATTTCAAAGATAAGGTATATTAATTAAAAATACCAGGAATTGTTTGATATTCAATTTTCACCACTGGAAAATAAAAGCCGTTATTAGTGAAAGTTGATAGGTAAACAAAAGGGTATCAAATTTAGTCTGTCGTTTCGAACTTTAATTGTACAATTGAACTAGTTGACCATGAAATAAAAACAATACACCAGTTTGAATAGATATCTACCCAACCTTTTAATTACAAAAATTCCATAACTTGAAAACATATTTGCCAGGGAAGCTTTAGTTTGAAATTAATTTCACTGCAATTAACATCCACCATGGCAACAAAAAATGAAGAATCTCTAAATTATTTTGATATGGACTTAAAAGGAGTTTATAAGTTAAACAAAACTGCACACCTGAGACTCAATTTGTACATCAACAAGCTGGAGAAACGTCAAGAACAATCGATGGTCAGAATTGATCATGATATAAGAGAAACCAAGCGACAAATAGCCCGGATGGAAGACGAGAAAAATAAACTTGTGATGAAACTGTTAAAATCTTACGTTAGTAAAACTACTCAGAAGAAAACGAAACCCTCACGTCTTCAGGAGTCGATTGCGCAAAGTAGAAGTGGCTTTAATTCCGGATTTACCTTTAGTACCTATCTAGATATACCTGGTTCGAACAAAGACAGTTCAACAGTATCAGAAATTCATCCAGCTATTTCTCGACAAAAACGACCCGTTTCGATTAACTTTCCTACACCGGACAGCAACGTTAGAATGCATAGTGTTCACGAAGGGAGGGCGATGTCAGACTTTGCATTTCCGTTCCGAAGACCTGTTCAACGAGAATCTAGTCGACAAGACTCAAGGATTTCAAAACGGAATGAAATTCAACGATGTGACAATCACTCAAGAGTTTCTACTCGTTCCAGAATTTCTAATCGTCTTGACAACCCTTCTAGAATTTCCAACAGGTGTGATATACACTCGCGTGCCTCTAAGACTAGCATGATATGTGAGTTAGCAGCGACTAGAGGTCAAATTCTTGGAGCCAAACTTTCAGAACATGCTCACAATCAAAAGGTTAAAGAATTACTTGGGGGTAATACTTGTTTATTCAGGGGACACCACCCACCTAGAGGGTACGACATAGAACCATTACATAAAATGGAAAGGGGAATTCTACCATCTGAAATGCACCCAGATGACCACATAGAGCCGAGTAAGCTGCTTGAACGGATTAAAATATTTGGAAATGTTAATTTACCAAATGTTACACGGAGACAGAATCTAGAAATTGAACCAGAAAGCATTTCACAATTTCATTCTCGGAGACTTATGCCAACACTGCCACACATATTGTCAAATACAAAAAGTACATTCGAAAATTCAAAGACAGATGCAGAATCGCTATTACAAACTAAACATATAAAACCTATGTCTACAGTCAAAGTGCGGGGAACACTGAACATGGGAAAAGTGCAAAAGAACTAAAATATTACGTATTTGAAACTATTTCAGTCAACTACTAAGTAGTTAATAATACATTCGATGTCTTCTTGATTCAAGTTACTGTAACCGCAAAACTGCATACTGACTCATTAATATTTGAAAAGTATTTTGCCATTTTTGTTTATAAAACAGAATTCTAATAGTGAAATTGTCATTATAATTTGGTTGCAGAACTCTGAAAATCGAATATATTACACGTACTGGGAAATCTCAAAAAAATAATCCAATATTGATCAGTTACTGAACGTCTTTTGGAAATTGATCAATGTAGTGTATTCGAACTTTCAAATTAATGATAATATAATCAAAGGTGAAACCAAGACGTGGCTGTAAGATACCTACTTAAATGTACAGCGGCCAGTATTAGGGAGAAGGAATGCATTTTTTAACATCAATTAGATAAAAAAAAAACTTTTGAGCTGTCTCGCAACTGGGACTTATTCATGTTTTTTATCTATCGGTCCCAGTCCCCAATCACTGCATGCTACATTCATTGATATTACTAGTCTCTAATTTAGCTCTAATCCTTGTCCGTGTTGTCTTAACTCTAGCCCTTTTTGGTCTTATCAGCTAATCAACGTTTGTATTAGGTTTTAGATTTTAAATAGTTTGTCCTCTAACATCACTGTCGAAATACGCATCTGGTGCAGTAAAATGTGTAATTCTATAATTTTTCGTATCAAAAGGGGGTTGTTGAGTATTCACAACATGGGCGGGTCCAGGTGAGAGCGTAATTGGCGTACGCCCCCTTTACAAAAAAAATCTATCGTAATCTGCTAATATTGTATTGAATATTGCAATTTATGCATTTCACAATTATTTTATGTTTTTTAGCCAAAAAGGGTCCAAAATTGTTTTCGCTCCGCTCGGCGAAAAATCTGATTCTACGCCCCCTCTTTCAAATATCATAGGAATGCCCCTGCACAAAACTAGCCTATGGTCAAAGTCGAATCTCTGCTTCCTGTCAGTAGGTAGTCAACTGTAGAACATTGATCCAGGATCTCATGCTAACCTTGATATAAGTTATAAAAACCGTCTTATATATCATTGAAGAGCTTTCTCTATATACTAGTATATATAGAGAGGTCAGTTTGTTTGTGGTTTATGATGTTCTTGGGTTGCTATCTCAAGGACGCATACTACATATCTACTTTTTTCACAGGCAGTAATTTTTATTTTTTTTTAGTTTTTCGTAAAGTAAACATATGGTCTGAAGTTATGACATAACATGGGTTACCTCAGAGTTCGTCAGTGGGCAACAAACGAAGCGGAGAAGACTTGACGACATGATCCGAAGGCCAGACAATAATATCTCATGTATTAGTAATTTATACGGACTTCAAGTACGTATTTGTTGAATTGTCAAATGTTACCGAGACGTGGCTATTCATTAACGATTTTCTAGTCCTCGAGTTACAAATATGAATTGCAATACCGTACAACCATAACTGGTTTAATAAACAAATAATGAAAACCAACACGAGGCCATGTTATTCATGTTATTGTCGAACTACTTAGCTAGAGAAGTCTGTTGACAAAAGGTTAAGTTCTATGTCAAATCAAAGACATGTATATTCTCTGACGACAACATCGTGAATGTACAACACCAGTTTGGAAACAACGATCAATGAATTGATTCCATTTGTGAATCTGTTTCCAAGAATTTAATATTATTAACCGCAAAAGTTTTTTTGTAATCTCGTTCTAGCTGTTTCGTGGAGTACATGCTCACGACCAGGGTTTTTCTATGTATTAACAGGGACATATAATATTATAGTATGCATTATATGTCTCTGGTTTAAACGATAGACTGCTTGTATGGTGTCACAGGGAAAACTATATGTATTTTTCTATTAAGATTATGATTCATTGAATAAAAGAAAATATGGAGAACATGTCCACGAGAGAAAGCAGCATAGCAACACAAGTCTTTCATGGTCTTGATGGATAAGTCTTTTTTTATGCCACCGCAACTGAAAGTTGGGGGCATATTGTTTTACCCCTGTCCGTCCGTCCTTCCGTCCCATTATGGGTATATAGCTATACCAGATAACTCCTCCTACAGTTTGAATGCTAGGAAGTTTTCACTTTGCTGGCTGTTTGTACATATGTTGAAGGTGTGCATGTGGTCAGGTTTTGATTTTTATTGATATTTGCTCTTTTGGGAGATATTTGAACTTTGTCATTTTTGGAGTATTTACTTGCATAAGAGGTGCATAGCTATTCCAAATAACTCCTCCTACAGTTTGAATGCTAGGAAGTTTTCACTTTGCTGGCTGTTTGTACATATGTTGAAGGTGTGCATGTGGTCAGGGTTTTGATTTTTATTGATATTTGCTCTTTTGGGAGATATTTGAACTTTGTCATTTTTGGAGTATATACTTGTATAAGAGGTGCATAGCTATTCCAGATAACTCCTCCTACAGTTTGAATGCTAGGAAGTTTTCACTTTGCTGGCTGTTTGTACATATATTGAAGGTGTGCATGTGGTCAGGGTTTTGATTTTTATTAATATTTGCTCTTTTGGGAGATAGTTGAACTTTGTCATTTTTTGGAGTATTTACTTGCATAAGAGGTGCATAGTGTTTCCGGATAACTCCTCCCATAGTTTGAATGCTAGGAAGTTTTTACTTTGCTGGCTGTTTGTACATATATTGAAGGTGTGCATGTGGTCAGGGTTTTGATTTTTTATTAATATTTGCTCTTTTGGGAGATAGTTGAACTTTGTCATTTTTGGAGTATATACTTGCATAAGAGGTACATAGGGTTTCTGGGTAACTGAGCACCATAGACCTATGTGCTCTCATGCTCAACTTTGTGTATTTTAAAATAACACTTTGCATCTGCGGAGCATCATTTGTGTCTCCCAGACACTATAATATCTCAATGAAAATCCTACATTGACGTTGTTATAATACAGTTACTTCAGAGTGGAGTGTGGGGGCATCACTTTGTCTAGTTTAAACTTGCATCAATATACATGTATAATGTTATACAGGCTAAGTTTATACGATATATATCTGTCATTCGTCATCTCTGATTTTTTTATAGAAATGCATGAAAAGAGATGTGAGATAAAGAATGGTTAAATTATGGCTTGCTTAAAACTTTTTGTTTGCTGCTTTAATTGTTGTGCTTTTTGAAGTTTTGGGGATTAATTCCTAATTGGTTGAAATTAAGTTCCCATTGAAAGAACTCCATAGAATGAGGAAAATGTTCTTGTATTTATTCAACAGAACAGTTCACTTTCCAAGAATTTAAATACCCTGACCAACACCAACTAATTCTCATGAAAGGTTTTATTTCCTTCGCAATAATGGTAACAAATCACACAGATGCTATCCAACCAATATACAACCTAAAGCATACGGGTATATAAAACTATAAATAAAGTTTCCGAATTAACTACAAAAACAAGAAATAAGCTGTGAAACTGTCATGGTTTTCTGTATTTTGTAGGCACTTTCCGGTTTGTTTGATCTGTCATGTTCTGTTCCTATTTCCCAATCTATCAAGGACCTAGGTCCTGGACAGCAGAAGTAAAATTCATCAATATCGAATTTAACCTCCATTTTGTCTCCAGTAACAACATATCAAAATTTGGAAAGCATTGGTTGAATGGTTCATAATTTATTACACAGAAACAAAAAAGTGACTTTTCAAAATCCATCAAGGACCAAAACTCATGAGCAGTTAAAACTGTTGAGGTAAATCCTAAATATACTTCTACCATTAGCCTTTAACTAGCCAGTGGCTTTTGTAAAGAGATCAACTAAAACCAAAACAGGCCACAACTATCAAAACAAGCATTCTGAGAGTATTGCATGGCAATATATAGTCCCCTACCAGGTAAAAGTTCATTATACTGGAACAAAATGCTAACTTGTTCTATAACTTGTCATGGTGTAAACAAAAAGAAAATGTCAAGTCAATATCTTGAAGCATGACTACACAGTGTGGAAAACTGATTATATGAGTGAATTTTCCAAGTCCAAGGACCATAACTCTGCTCAAAATTATCAGACCGAAACAAAAATTTGAACTTGATCTGTAACTTGTCATGATAAAACTATATACCAATTATCAATCAATATCTTCAAGCATGATGAAAAAAAGTGTGGAAAACACTCTAACATTAGATATGATTAATAGTTCTCTAAAATTGGATATGATGTAACACAATGTATATCTATTTTCAAATTATAATCAAATATAATTAATAGTTCCAAATATTTTTTCTTTCATTTGTCACAAACTAATATAGTTTTGTAACTTATCTATAAAATGTCAACAACTTTTATCTACACAATGTAATGTAATGAAATATATACCTTAATAAAAATAGATTATGATCTAATTAAAGGATCTATATCACTTCATAAAAAATATATATATATATAGCATTCAGAAAATAAGTTTATACAGAATAACAAACAAACCTGCACAAAATTCTTCAAACAATTTACCAAAGAAAAGAAAAAAAAAATCCAAAATGTCGTTTATCAGTAATACAATGACATTTAAAAATCTTTTAAAAAATGAGTTATCTTCCTTTGTACAGAAATATGGTTTAACATAGTACTCTAACATTAGTTATGGACCATAACTCTGGACTAAATCATAAGACCAGAACAAAATTCGAACTTGATCCATAATTTGTCATGATGAAACTATATACCAAATATCAAATCAATATCTCCAAGAACAAAGAAAAAAAGTGTGGAAAACTGATTTGCTGGACTGACAGTTGGACAGACAGATGGACAGACAGACAGACAGACAGAGTGCAAACCTAGTCCCCTTCGACTTCGTCGGTAGGGGACTAATAAACTGTTATCACAGAGATATGTCTCGCTTTTTTGTAATTTCAATAATGCAAATGTTGAAATTAAAATAGCAACACTTTAACATGTAATTATAAGTTTTGCAAATATTCAAAGTCAATGAACCATGACTGAAGGTACATGGCTAAACAATCTTCATGGAAATGAGATGTGCCAATGCTAATACAACTGCATACCAAATACCACTGACTTGTCATAAGAAGTTTCCTTTAAACAAACCTAAACACAAACTAATACATGTAAACTAAGCAAAATTTCAAAGTCAATAAGCCATAACTGAGGGGGCAGGGTCAAATAATCTCCATGGTAATGAGATGTGCCAATGTTAATACAACTGCATACTAAATATCATTGACCTACCACTAGTGGTTCACCATAACCGACCTAATCACAAACTAATACATGAAAACTAAGCAAAAGTTTCAAAGTCAATAGACTATGACTGAGAGGGCGGGGCCAAATAATCTCCATGGAAATGAGATATGCCAATGCTTAAACAACTGCATACCAATTATCATTAACTTACCACTAGTGGTTCCCCATAAACTGACCTAATCACAAACTAATACATGAAAACTAAGCAAAAATTTCAAAGTCAATAGACCATGACTGAGGAGGCGGGGCCAAATAATCTCCATGGAAATGAGATATGCCAATGCTTATACAACTGCATACCAATTATCATTAACTTACTACTAGCGGTTCCCCATAAACTGACCTAATCACAAACTAATACATGAAAACTAAGCAAAAGTTTCAAAGTCAATAGACCATAACTGAGGGGGCGGGGTCAAATAATCTCCATGGTAATGAGATGTGCCAATACTAATACAACTGCATACCAAATATCATTGACTTACCACTAGTGGTTCACCATAAACTAGACCTAATCACAAACTAATACATTGTTGACGCCGCCGCCGCCATCGCCGGAAACAGCATACCTATGTCTCGCTTTTTGACTCCGTCAAGCGAGACAATAACAGAAAAGTTAAGCTAATAAAAGATCTGAGTAAGATTGTAAAAATGATAAATTTATTGTACAATGAAGTAAAATCAAGATCATGATTCAATGTTTTTGCTGATAGTTTGTAATTTTATCTATTCCCTTCTCTTCTGTTTACTTTTACTTCCGTCATAGTCTCTACTCGATCGTGAATCTTCTCCCGCCCGCTTCTCACCACGTTTAGCTGTTTTCAAGAACTCAGTCAAATTGAAAGGATCTTCTTCATCAGCCTGTTCAAACTGAACTGGTCCTTCACGTCTACGGTTCCTATCTGTACCGGCAAACTCCCGGTCAGGAACAAACCTGAAAAAGAAGAAAAAGAAGCCACTATAAACAGATGATAAGGTTAGCAAGTCAAGTAGTTACTGAGAACATTTATAATTTTTACTGACCACTGAAAAAAAGCAAGATGAAACAGGAAGTCAATGAGTCAAGGACGTGAAAATACATCACAAGGTATTGTATGCTCACATGATGCTCTGATTTGTAGTTCTGAGTAAAATGAAACAACAATTTCATGGGATATATGGACGAATATAAAGCACTTTATCTTGCCTCCTTTACATTTCTAGGAATATCATTGGTTAAAAGCTACCGCCTGGAGACTTGCATATTTCATATGGGGTTAGTAGATGGGGCTTATTCTAATACATGGTTAGTACTGGTTTACGTCCCTTTATAAAAACAACACAGCGTTCAGGAAAAATCTGAAACGTTTCAACAAACAAAGAAATTGATGATGAACGATTGAAATAAATGCAGAAAACACATTAAAAGCTAACAAGTTGTTATTGTTGGCATTTCTTTTTGTATAGACCAATGGAAGTAGGTTCTTTATATTAAAGACTTGATCTCTTTGATAAGCCACTGGTCTAAATACCACATGTTAAGATAGTCGGTAAGATAAATTCTTTACACAGTGTGCTAGTGTGCTTCGCTCTCACCCCATACAGAATTTACTGACCCCATATATATTGTATTAGGTCACTACCACACTATGTAACTAATAATACCCCTTCCTCCTAGGCAGGGTAAAAGAATGAGAATGCTATCTATTTTCTCCTTTCTGATATTTCTTAAACTATTCTATTGCAACTTTCATTATATGAGATCATTGTGAAATAGCTTTAAATTTCAAGCATCCTCTATATCCACATAATATTATTGTTTTTAAATTTTGTATGCCATATTTCGATTCATACTGCCATGCACTCTGAAGTCTTCAATTAGGTAGTATGAGTAAAAGTTAGTTTTACTTTATGGATTTTTCAGCATCGTACATTATCAAAATTCTCCAAATAACCCAGATTATTTCTATCTATGACAAGCATAACTACCACACAGCATCGCAGAAAAATATCATCTAACCTGTTTGTTTTCATTAATGAATCAAAGTCGTCTCCGTATATGTCTTTGTCCACATTCTTTGATGGTCTGTAAATGTTGTTGGCTATGGAACTTTCCTGTCTGAAGGGCTTGTCATACACATTATATGCATCATCTTCATTGAAACCACTATCCATGCCCTGAAATAAATAGAAAATTACTGAGTGAAAACAAATATGTCAAAGTAGTACACTTCAAAATATACAAATCAAGTATAGGGTAGATAACTTTGGGTTTTATGACTGTGTGATCTTTTTATACTGGGTGACAACTACTTGTACAGATCTTTGTAGCCCAGTATTTCTATAGTACAGGTTTTATACTTACCACAATTATTTACAAAAAGGAAAAAAATACATGAAAAAATATGGTATGTGGTTTCAGTTTTTCAAACAATATAACTGAACACTTCAAAACAAAGCATATGACCCTGAACTCTGACCTTGATATAAAATAAAGTTCATCCTTTCCTCTTAAAAAATATTTTCATGTTTTCCCTCGGTCTGGTTCAAGAGTTAAAAGGTAAAGTGTCCCTAAGGTGTAATACAGATTAACAAATGTGTTCCTATATACATTGTTAACTGGTAAAAATTCAGGTTTCAAACATCAACACATGTTGTATATATGTTACATTACCTTAGTTGTATTAAATAATCTTTGATCAAACATGGTTTCCTGGTTACCAGCACCAGTGTTGGGCATGCCCAGAGCTATCTTTTCACTAATATCCCTTTCTCTTTCTCTCTGTAGTCTAGATCTGCAAATATAATTTATGTATAATTAATGTCAATCAAAACTGATGGAAAACATTGCACTATACCATATGATGAAACATAAATCCATCCTGGAATGGGGACATGGCTTTATATTAAGTGAATGTATCTCAACTTGATAAATTCTGACAGAGTAGTAACAATTGTCCACACAAAGAGTAACGTCAGACTCTCCTGTTGTGAGTGAGTTACAATAGTTCTCAACTTACGATAGTAAAATCTAAGTTTTTCAATATACAAGCTTTAGCAAGCATGTTAAAATCTAAAATTCAACTAGAACTGTTTTGGAGCAGAATAAATATCCCCCTTTCCAAAATACTGATTTTAAAGAATATATTTTCAAAGCAATAATAGGCATGATAATGTGTATTTCTATTCTAATCTAATCATTAATAAGAAACCCCTACTTTTGCTTTTGGCTTCATAGAACATAATTTAATGTAATGATGTTTAGTTTAATTTCTTGGCAGATTTAAAATTCTTTTAAAAGGTAATGGTACTTATGCAGATATTTTTTATATACTTTAAAATTTCTAAGTGCAAAAGTGCATAACTCCAGGGAAATGTCATCCTCATATTAAGATCTTCCAATGTACAAAGTTTTATGAATATCTGATGAAGCATAAAATGAGGAGTTGCATCCCCATATTGCAAACAGAATGATATAGAAAATTTCTTTGTTCAAAGGGGGATAACTCCTGAATTTGCCAACAGACCAGAATGCACTGCTTATATGTTCATTTTCAGGTCATGATTTTACAATGCAAAATGTTTCATGAACATCTGATGAATTGTTAAGTTCAGAGGGAATAATTCAGAAATATTTTAATGGCAAAAAAAATCCTTTGTGCAGCAAAGTTGCCACATAAACTGGAATTGTAAAAAGTTTGGTTAAAATTGGACTAAGGACTCAAAATTTAGTTTGGACAGATGGAGAGATTCCTATAAATCCCCCAAAACTTTGTTTGTAGACCTCGGGAACTCTTTGTTTTTTTTGTGTTATAAGGTTGCTGTCTCATTGATGTATTAGCCTCATCTCTTTCTATTATTATTTTCCTAACAACTAAATTTCTTCAGTGGTGGGTATCAAAGTGTTCTAAAATTTACCTTTTATCTGGAGCGGCTCTGGATAAATTTCTATCTCTTTGTCTTTCTCTCTGTCTCTCTCTTCTTAAATCATCTCTTTCTCCAAGATCTTCATTCTTATCTTTGTCTGCAAATAGATTTATTAACTTAAATCCAAAGGGAATATAACTATGCGTTCATGATAGTTCTAATATGGCATCCTGTTTTCCTTGTTTTAATAATACAGACAGAAACTGCTAGCAATTTACTTTCGTGACTTTCGCTAGTAGAAAATAATGCACATATAAATTGCCAAGGATCTTCTCATATATGAATTGACAATCAAAGTTTGAAAATCACAAAATGGTTGCCAAGTCAGCTAGAAAGGGCTAAACATATATAAAGTGTCTGCAAAGTTTTACAGTACTTTTTTTGTTTCAGTAAATTCACTTATAGCCATCCTATACCATGTGCATTAAAAGTCCCCTGTTTAAGTTCTTCTGATTCATATGTACATTTCTACCATCTTGCTAAATGAAAAACATGGCTTCTTCATTTGACTAAAGATTATTTTAAACTAATTCAAAACTCTCTAATAAAGTATGCTAGATTCATAAGTTTTCATTATTCATTTTCTTGCAAAAAAAAAGTGATTAAAAAAAATACTGCAGACACAGCAAATACATGCCAGGCTCAAACCTGCAACCTCACAAACTCAAAGCAAGAATGCTTTCAGGAGACTAACCAAGGTGATCACAGAAGAAAAAGTTAAGTAACTATTTATAAAATATTCAAAGCAAGGAATTAAACATACGATCTCTACTCCTAATACCAGCTCTCTCTCTCTAGCTTCCTGGGCCAACTGTCTTAATTTTTCTTCCTTCTTTTTCTTTTCTTCCTGAGCTACCATTTCATCAATTTTTACTCTCATCTCTACTTCTTCTCTGGCCTAAAAATCAAAAATATCAAAAGAAAGAGTTCTCATTTTGAAAAGGTGTTAAATTTAGCCTGTTAAACTTAACTTTACAGTATTTACAATTCAAATGATAAAAAATATTGAACATAAAATATCAAGTTGCTAGGAACAAGTTTTCAAAGGGCTTTACTAACAAGTTTCATGGAACCTTTCTAACAATTAAATTACATTATAATTTTTGTTTGCTGAAAAAGATAAACAATTCATCAGTCTTTTGTTTTCTATGTTGTTTTTTGGTCATTTTTCCTTTTTTGAAGTGGCTTTGTCAGTTTGTTTTCGACTTATGAGTTAATGCTCATTTGGTATCTTTCGTAACTCTTTTGCAATAAATTTTGTAATAATTTCCATATGAAAGTTAAGGTACCTGATGTATGAAATATGTATAGCAAGTTTTTAAAACAACAGAAAGAAACATTGACTTCTGTCTGTAAAAATGCTAAAAATTATTCAGAAACAGGTGAAAATGCCCCACATTGTTCTGAAACAGGTAATAATGCTAGATTGTTCAGAAACTGGTTAGAATATATTTCATATACATATAAATCTTATTTTAGGATTACCTTTCTATCTGCTATATACAAAGCTTCTGCTAACTTGGCAAAATTTTCATTGATATGTACACCTTGTAACCCTCTTCCATCAGCTGCCAATCTTTTATCTAGAGGTATTGTGTATCCCTACAATTAATACAATATAACATGTATCTGTACTTTATTTTGGCAGTCTGGTTAGGAATTAAGTTTTAAATTTCTATTACCAGCTTATACTTGCACTATAAATCCAGGAATCAGTATTAATAATGTATTTTATAATTTACTAAAATATACTATAGTCAATGTTCAGAATTAATGTAAATTCAATATTTTTCAAAACTGCTAATATTATCAGATCATGTGATTAAGGCAAAAAAAAAACAAATATTTACATGCTAGAACAACGTAATCTGCCTAAACTGAACCCTTATGAGAATGCAGACTTTATTCGATTAAACAGGTGTTTGGAATATATAGGTAAAATGTTTTATTGCATGTCTTTATAAAAGTTTTCAGTAAAGAATATTTACTGATATACAAAGGGTTCCATTAAAATGTTTCACTATATTCACATATTTAAAATCATGTAATATAGATCAGATTATCTAATATTTCTAAACAAAATCGGGTGTTTTGTTTCCCATTTCAAAGCAATCCAATAAAACAACTGTCATAGAATATTTTCAGTCACATATCTTTTCGATCATGAACGCTGAAATGAATTTGAAAGAAAAAAAAAAAGTTTGCATCGTGATCAAGCTTACCTTTGCGTTTTTCCAGTTAGATATACATGGTGGAATTTTCCACTCCTGTTGTTCTTTAACAGTCACCTAAAATGAAAAAAAATATAGAATTTATAATATTATTTCCTATCATGAGCTGTCACAAACTATAGTGTGAATATAGATGACCTAAAGCGTTTATTTACATTGCATATACATGATATAAGAGTTCCAACATTATCATGATTATGGAGTTCATTACTCTAGAATATTTCTGTAAAATGCAGATGAAAATGTAATGGTGTTAAGTGAGGAAGGAAAACCAACACCATCTTGAGAGCTAAATAAAATTCTATATAGTTTATGGTCAAAATCCCCTAAAAATTTGATTCCTGTCTTGAGATTAGCACACCATACCCTTATTCGAAGATCAGTGGCAAGGTTACATCACAATATAATTCTTATATCAAGACTTTATCTTGTGGCTCTGGCAACTGTACCCAACATATCTCAATTCTGAATCTTTTTCTCACTATTAATTATTTCAGCATCTTTAACTGACAACCTATCATGAAGGATTATTAAGTGCAAAATGTAAATAAATAGTGTAAGATGAAGGAAAAAAACAATGGACCAATCAGAAATGGGGTTGTACTATGGAAAGCCACTGTTTTAGACATTTAGATGGTGCAGGCATCATTTATGAGGACACTTACATTGCAAAGTGTAATTTCAATACAAGAACAGAAGTTGACTTTCTGCTGAATGGTAAATTTAAAAATAAAACATAGTGGTTAATATTCTGAAAGTGGAGAAAAATTAGTATAGTGGGAAAATTAAAAACATGGGAGTTTTCCTCTTATGGGGCATTTAATACTTATAACAACTTACCTTTCTATTTGGCGAATGCATAACAGGTGCTGGCGGTGATGGTGGACCTCTGGGAATTTTTTTATTTGTTCTGCAAAACAAATGTTATAAATGCTACAATAATGTATTATATAAATATAGTTAATCATATTGCAATTTTATTTGTTTTCAAATATTTAACCATGAAAGGCTAATATAAAAGAAAGTAAGCATCAAAACATTTATACAAATGGATATTCATATTTTTTCAACTAGATTTTGAATTTTAAAACATTCATACAATGTTGAATAACTTTATGAATATGAATTTATTTCAGATCTTATTGCAAATATATTCCTTCAAAATATAAAAGTTTAGATATATTATATTATTTTTTATATAATATTATGTCATTTCAACATACAAAGTATTTAAAACAGCTATTGTTCAAATCTATGACAATTTATTTTGGGAACATTTCTGTTTTTCAAATGGTTGACCTTGAGACCATACACACATATTGAAATAAAAATGAAGTAGTTATTAGAATGGACATGGTGTTCAGTTTGACTCTTTCTCATATTAAACTTACTTAAATTTTGGAGGTTCCATTGGATCCTTTTGTACTTCCACCATTCTGATGACTCTTTGTTTAGCTCCTGAATTGAATGCCATACCTTGCTGTGAAGGGGTGTATCTAAAATTAAACAAACAAAAAAACAACTAAAAACAATTTCATACATATTTATATAATGCCTTTCTCAAATTTTCTACATGCTCACTGGTAGGGAAATAGTCTCAAGAAAGAAAGACATATCACCGTACCATGTTTATCATTATTTGGACATCTTTTGCCATTAGCCATTAGCCACCTTACTATGCTCCATACATTGCGAGAGAAAAAAAGAAACAAATATCAGTTTTTAAGTCTTTGGTCTACTCAGCCTTAGTTTCCAAAATTAAAGAACTAATTATCTTTAATATGTTCTCATATAACCGGACCAGGCCATGTTCTCTTTGTTGACATCACCCTGGATTTGGTGGGTGATGTGTTGCTCAGTTTTTATGTAAGTGTATTGTAGACTGTTGTATGTCTTTTTGCCTTTATTTTTGTTTTTTTAACTTGATTATGTTGGTCTTTCTTCGACTTATGAGTTTTGATTCTCCTTTTGTATCTTCTGCCTCCTTTTTGAAATTTTCCTGTGTTGTGTTTTTGCTGACATTTGTGTGTCTGTAAGTGGTTTAATTTTTTTTTAGGACATAGGGTTGTGTGTCTTTCTTCAATAAATTTTTGTATAGCCCCTTCAGTATCTCTTCCCTCTTTTATTTGACAGCCATGTTTAGTTACAAAATAGTTTTCTCTTTTGCTACTTTTTAAGCTTTTTATACGTTCCATACCTAATATATTGTGCTGGTGCCTGTTTGTCAGCAGCTTTTACAGGCATGGCTGCTGATATTTTGGTATTCACAAGTTTCTCCAGAGCCTGTCTAGTAGCTTCTGTTGTGTCTTGTATCTGCTCCTCATCTGGTTTCTGTATTTCTGGATCATCCTCATCATATGCTTTGGGTACCAGGTCTTGGAATTTGGAATGTACTACCTACAGACAGAAAAAGAGATTAAAAAACAAACAGAGATAGTCTTGATATTTTCGTCCAAAAACATTATGTTATGTTGAAAATATCTCTGGCAGTAAGAAGGGTACTTAAGCTCCATTTAAAGATTGAACATTTAGAGATTAAGAGCAAATATAATTTTATTTTTTTGCTGTTAGTAAATCTGTAAATAAGGTAGACTATGGCACAATACTTTTCACATTCCTATCAAAGGGTGTGGCATTACATATTTCTGCAATAAACATGGGCTTTATATCAGTATGACATTTTTCTTTACTTCAAGATTTATATGTAATGTTTCCCTTCTATGAATAGGAATTGCCTTTATTAAGATTTTTTCTCATTATTAAAAGATTTGGTTCTCCTTGGTTTACTGACTGTGCGAAACCCTCATGGGTTGTCAAGGCCATTTAACACCACCATAATTTTTTTAACCAATGATACATACTATTCATTACACTAGCAATCTGTAAAACCAAGGACAGATTACACAGAATCAAACCTACCTTATCTTTAGCATGACCATATTTGGCTATAGCATCATATTTAATCTTCCCGTCATTTCCAAGCTGAACCTGTAGTGCGTTAGATGTACTTTTCTTCATTCCCATACTTAATGGATACTGGGCTACGTGGATCTCTGGAAATGCTCCTCCATCTCCAAAATCCTGTTAAAAAAAATTTACTTTCAAAAATAATTTTTTTATTTCTGGAAAACTGTAAACATGGTAAATGAACAGTGCATGTAAAATTATTAGTTTAACAAAAAAAAAATTTGAAGAGTAGGGATGAAAATCTCACAGAATTTGCTGCTTTGACATACATGTATCTCTGTATTCCATAAACGCTCTTTATTCAAGTAAACATCATTGTTTCTACAACTTTATATACTGAGTTGAAATAGGAATATTTAGAGTACAGATGTGTTGTGATGGTATAAATAAGATAAAGGAAACTTTATGCTGTTGTGTTGGTATAGTACACACAATGTGATTCAATAAAAAAACATGGTGATGATTAATTTTTCACAGAAAATGCTGATTGTGCATGAATCACCCTGAAAAATATATCTGTATATTCATTAGGAATCTAGAATTATTCATATTATGCCAGGCCTAATATCAAATGTTAGAAATATTCATATGTAAATATTTTTTTAGTTCTTACATCTTGCGTTCTGGGAATCCATCCTTTCCTGTGACCATATGGTGGCGCTGTTCTTTTTGTAACTGGTGCAATCTAAAAATGAAATGAAACAATTAATAATATACAAAATGTTAGGTTTGGAACTTTTGAACATCATTTGGATAATTAAACACATACAATGTTACTTGAATTTTACTTTTTCCACTAACAGTAAAAATGAGCACAGGGCGGAAAATAGTTTTAGCTTCAGCACCCTATGATAGGAACAATTTGAATCATTTGTTCTTTCAGAAGACTTTCAAGTAAAATTCATTCAAAGAAAATCAGATAAGCATTTGCATTAATTTTTTACAAATTAAAAAAAGAGAAAAACTTGATTAAATGAGTGGATTTTTTTTCCAGCTGAAACATGGACCCAATAGTATTGTTTTATATTTCATCTGAATAAGATAAAAGAATCTCAAATGTCAATTTGTATCCTGCAGTAACTACTACCTGTAGCATTACCACAACACCTGACATAAAGAACATTTAAACTCAATATATGTATACTGTCTTAATAAAAGTAAAAATATTGTTACAAATTTTCCCACACCAAAACTCCCAACATAAGTGATAGACTGACCAAGCAGCCAGAATCTGATTTTGTACAATAAATATGTTCCTTGTTTTTACCTGCATTTGTTGTCTAAATGACCTATCTTCATCTTCTCTGTCATATCTTTGCACCGGTGTTGGCAATATACTGAAAATAAAAACAATTATAATAAAGATTGACTTGTTATTGTTATAGAAAGAAGCAACAATTGTAGGGAAAAGAAAGGTTACATTTAATTTATTTTTCAACCATTTGTAAATGTTTTGCTGAAAACAAATGAACTTAAACCTGTTTCTGTTGGGAGTAAATAAACTTTAACAGTCACTAGGAATGGATATTTGTTATGTGTGGTTCAATTAGAATTCTGAAATCAGTATAGGACCACAGCTAGGATTTAACAGCTAGCTTGTGCCACTAGGGCTTCCTACAATTGATTAATAGGTCATCTGAGATCAATGTGTCCTCTATCTTTAATACTACAGGAATACCCTAGGGCGCTGTCATGTTTGATCTACATCATATCATCAATGACCTCCCAGAAGCAACAACATTAACGTGAGGGTACCCAAATTGCACTTATTTTGACAGTTTTTTATAATTTAGACACAAGTTTCCATTCTGTGTTTATTTTGTAGACATATCCTTATTTACAATATAGTTACACCAATTTAATTTTGAATCCATATTGAATCATAGAAAAATGGGTTTGAACTGACCTCCAAACCTTCCATGATTCTGTAATGAGGAGTACCCAAATTGCAGCCATGCTTAAATTCACATCCTTAAAAATCGAATTACAGATGTTTTGTTTTATTTCTTCAAATATTTAGAACAATTTGACATTAGTCCATGCTTACTATTCATTTTTTAAGAAATGGATGCTCGTAACATATTTTATTTGCTCATTTTTAAAAGATGACTTTTTGTGAACATCGCATGGCGACGTTTCCGTAGATTTTACTTTTTCCAGTGAATGCTTCATCTGCCGATATATAAGTGCAAACGTTTTGTGTATATTTAAATATATTTACATATGTTGAAAGATGTGTATAATGCCAAATCATAAAAATACAAATTGTTTAGTCTCAAGGAAAACTTTTAAGGTTTCCGCAGCTGTTTTTTGTTGAATAGGTACAATTTGGGTACTCGGTGCAATTTGGGTACTGTTACATTAAGCACTCAAAAACACTGATCAATCTCCTTTTTCAACACATCAAGAAAACTGAAGATGCTGACTTGTTGCAGAAAGATCTTGCCTCGTTGGAAGAATGAGAAAGGAACCTTTGGAATTTCACGTGTTTCCATCCGGAAAAAATTTAGTCATCCTAGTCAGTGGACGTCCAAATCAGGAAATTGCTTGGACACAGAATTACAAAAAGCTATTAAGGGTTATGTAATTGTATATAGTGAATGTTGACCTCCATAATGGCGACCCAGGGAAGTAATTCTAACTCACATTTTGTATACAATGAAAAGTTTAGATTTTGACTGAACATACTTACCAAAATTATGGGTAATGGTAGTTTTATGGTCTGGATGGGGTTTATAGATAGAGAATAATATTAGCCAAATAAAACCCCATAACTCAGAAACGTAAAATCTAAAATTTATAAAAATTGAAAGGGAGCTCATCACAATAGATATAAACAATTCACCAAAGTTTCTTGTAAATTGGTGAAAGTGTTTTTGAGTAATTGACCGAAAACTGGAAAATCCCCCTTTTTTTAATGAAAAAAAACCCAAAACTCGGAAACTTTAAATCTAAAATTTCTTAAAAAACGAAAGGGAGCTCACGTCAATAGATATAAACAATTCACCAAAGTTTCATGCGAATTGTTTAAGACGTTTTTGAGTCATTGTTCGACATGTTGACGATGGACGGACAGACAGACAGACGGACAATGGTATACCATAATACGTCCCGTAAACGGGCGTATAAAAAGAACTGAATAGATAAAAATAGAAAATAATAGCCAAAAGTACTGAATAGAATAAAATAGAGAATAATAGCCGAAAAAAGAACTGAATAGAGAAAAATTAGCCAAAAGATTATAGAATAGGTAATAATGGGGTGCAAAAGGATAAAGAATACATGTGGAAAATTAAAGGGGTATGACGATTTCCAGAGAACTCCCAAGAACTGAATATTGACAGAGAAGCGATCTATGTTGCCCGAAGACTTTATTTTATATGGTGTTATACTGTGTGGTACTGAAATTAAAGTATTTTGTAATAAAATTCTGATAATTTACAGAAATGAATAATGACTTTAATGTACAGAATAAAGAAATCATATAATTACAGAAAAAAATAAAAGTACTATCATTTACATGTGGATTTTACGAAATAAGCGTCATTTTAAAGATAAAGAAAAAAGCCGTAAATTTTAAGAATACAAAAATAAAGAACCACTCAACATGTCAACACCCATCCAGACCCTCATAAATTATGGTCTAAGTCTTAAGACCAGTTCTAACGCGTATTTTATTAAGTTTGCCGGTGAGAAGGGCCTTAGATTCAAGATTTTTACAAACTTCGGTAAACTTATCTTGTTCCTGATATTTTGCGATAATTGTATTGACCATTATATGATCTGTTTTGTAAAAACAATTTGGAACTTACTCCACAAGTTTCATCGCCATCTTGTTTGTCGATATTACGTATTTTTCCCTCCCTTTATCAGATTCTCGAAAAACAACGAAAAAGTCAGTCAGTCATTCGGAATTCACTATGACTTTTCATTCGCTGTGTGATAATGTTCATGTTGATTATGAAACAGACGAACTAGAATTGCCAAAGACAAGGGTATTGACACTGGCGTTTATTTTGTCACTTCAAAATTTACATATTCCAAATCTGTATCATACTAGCAAGCTATTTCACCCATTTCAGTAGATATTTCCATGAGAAATTCAAGACAGTGGTTGAATCAGTTACATATTTGACCTTTGAAATCTGATTTAATTTGTAATTTTCAGCTTTATTATCATTCATTGCATAAAAAGTAGGTGCCTAAAATGTAAGTCTCCATCTAGATAAAAAAAAAGCTCACTTTTGGATTTCTTAAACTATTTGCATCAAAACGATTTTAGCAATAAATGAGGGTAGTTATGCCCTTTACCGTCAGGCGTCAAACGGTTATTTTCGGCTACCGTTAGTGTCAAATTGGTTAAAATTTTACTGTGATTCGTCAGAGGTCTCAAATAATTATCGTTGCCGTCATTTTTGGATAAAATTTAACGTGATTCGTCAAAATCAGTCGATTTTCTTATCGTCTAAAAGAAAGTGCATTTTATCGTCATGCACCAAAAATTACCGTTTACGTCATTTGGCAAGAATTTTTACCGTTATTCATCATGAAGGTACCCCCATTACGACCCTCATTAATGATTTAGTTTGTCAAAACAATGTAAAACCATAGATGTATAACGTGACGGTACCCAAATTGCACCTATTTTGACAGTTTTTTCACCTACGTTTATTTATGATCCAGACACAAGTTTCCATTCTGTGTTTATTTTGTAGATGTGTCATTATTTAATATATGGTTCCACCAATTTGATTTTGAATCCATATTGAATCATAGAGTACCCAAATTGCATCCATGCTTAAATTCACATCCTTAAAAATCGAATAACAGATGTTTTGTTTTATTTCTTCAAATATTTAGAACAATTTGATATTAGTCCATGCTTTTTATTCATTTTTTAAGAAAAGAATGCTTGTAACATATTTAATTTGCTCATTTTTAAAAGATAACTTTTTGTGAACGTCGTATGGCTACGTTTTCGTAGATTTACTTTCTGCAGAGAATGCTTCGTCTGTTGATATATACTGTGAACGTTTTGTGTATATTTAAATATATTTACCTTTGTTGAAAGACGTGTATAATGTCAAATCATAAAAATACAAATTATTTAGTAACAAAGAAAACTTGTAAGATTTCCGCAGCGATTTTTGTTGAATAGGTGCAATTTGGGTACTGCGACGTTAAACCCATAGATGAAGCTCAACAGTGACTTCAAAGGTAACCTATGTGCGTTGTAATGGCTTTCACACTTAATTGATAATGACATGAACCAGTTGGTCATTGAGATGCCGATTGACAATCTAGACAATAGAAAACTGACAATCAAAAGCTACTTAGCAGTTGAACATCCTAAAAATCAGAAAGAAATAAAATCAAAATACATATTTTAGAATGACTTTGGTCATGAAAAAATAATGTTCTTGTAGGTAAAACAATATAACAAATTATTCTTGAAAAGAAATTAAGAAATGCGGATATCTTTTTTTTTTAGCCAGAACTAATGTTTTCATCATATTTACATATTTACATTTTAGATTTTATATCTTTTATTACAATTTAACTTTATTTAAACAATGTATGTTAACTATTATAAACAAGTCTATTGAAAATATAATTAATAGAAAACATGGAAAAATTGAATATATGCTCCATAATATTTATTTACCATGCTTTACATGGAATGTTTTGGTAGTACACTAAATTAAAACTCTTTACTTAAACTAATTTAATAAACATCATGAATGAAATTATTATAATTTAGCCATAGATGTATAAAATACATCAATGATTTAGCTGAGACTACTATAACATATAGTAGTCTCAGGATTTAATAACTAACTTATTCGTAAAAATATAAAAATAATAAAAAAGACAACTTCTCTTCTAAAAATGTAGAAAAAACTGGTGAAATAAAGAAAAGAATGTACTTTCTAATTAATGTTTTCCCAATTGCGACGCTGTTCGACACCTTAATGAAGCATATCAAAGAGAAGGTGTATTTTAGAAGTTCAACAATGTGCTATTCCCATTTTCAGGAACCAACAGCAACATAGTTTTTATAAAATATAAAGATACAAGACTTAAAGAAACATTTTTTAATTTACTTCAATATTTTCCTTGTGAAATGCGCAGTTACTGACCGATTTCATCCATTTTTTCACCATTTCATGTGTGTGTCCAGTGCGCTAAAAATAGACATGCTCTCACAACAGAAGGGACATAACTCGAGAAGATAATTAAGAAAATCTATTTTGCTGTACTGGTCAATACAGATCAACAGATAAGAGATGTAGCTAGAGTTACTTGATTGAGGACAACACACATGAAACATCAAAGACAGTCAATTTGGTCATGGTTCTTTTTATCTAACAATAGAGAACAGTAGGGAACTTTTGATGAGCTTTATCTATGGGTTTATGCATCTATGGTAAAACTGATTTATGGTCAGATCATATGTTTTCGTACGTCATATGAATTCGTACTATGCATGCTTTTTCAATGGAAATTGTGATGTCACAATGCATTCTTAATAGCACGAGAACCCATGAGACAAGGATAGTGTTACTAATAGTGAAAAAAATCTAAACCAAATTTGTTTACATTTTTGTTTGACCCTGATTCCTGTTTCCAACGTTGGTTTGCCCTGGCTGCTGGCCTAGGCCCCTATTTAAAACGTAAATATATATCATGTATAGATGATTTTTGAATTCATGAACTTTTCCGTAAATTTCCTTTGTCACAATCTTATGTTTTTTAAGGTCACAGTAAGAACTGGTTGTAAGATGAAGTTGTTTATGTTGCTTGACCTCAAGTCAACTGATGTAACTCATTCATAAAAAAAACAACTTGAGATTTGTGTATATGAAGAAGTAAATCTCATTTATTTTTTATTAAAAAAGATAAAAAAATAAACAATTTTAAAGCAGTTGATTTTCGTTTTGAAAACTGTAAAAGTTAATTGATAATTGTAAATGTTCAGTCTTTATTTTTAATTAATGATAAAATTGTATAAGACAAGGGTTTTTGATTTGTTGGCAGTCAGAGCTCAGACATAAACAAGTCGTTTTTTGTTTTTGACTTACAGAAGTCAAAAAATGTATTTATTATAAAAATGTGTTTTTATGTTCAGACTTATTTAAGTCAGAAAATGACAGACTTATTTAGGTCAATTTATGTTTATGAAGAGACTTAATTTTAATTGGTGGCCAAAGTACACCACCTATGACATCATAAACCTGTCTGAGAGTTCACAAGGACCTGAGCTATCTATTTTTAATTTTCTAATTGAACATTTTTTCTTAACATAAGATTATTTTCCTCATTTTGTGTGGTTATAGATGGTTGCATTATAAATTAAATAAACATTATCTCCATTTTTTTTGGGCTCTCATGCATATTTTTCTTTAGAAGACGAAGCATTGTCTTTTAATGTTGTCATAATTTCATGTAGATTCTTGACCTTTTTATAAATGTGCTTGGGTCTTGAAGTTGACCAATTTTGGTAACTTATCGACTTGTAGGAGTCAATATTTGCAACTTTTTAATTCAGGTCAAATATTTCTTGCTTAACACTAATTGACTTATTGAAGACATAATTAGTCTTAAATTAAAGGGAGACAAATCTTGAAACCTACAAATTTAGACCTCTATGAGTCAAAAGCAGATTTAGACTTATTTTTGTCTGAGGTCTGACTGGTCGATTTAGAGATCTGCTAACCCAATTTTTCTGATTTTTTAGAAAGAAAGAATTTTTATTTTAAAATTTCATTTTGTTTGTTTCTGCCTACTCAACCAAATATATCAGTATATTACCCCTAATAAATGAAAATATCTGCACAGTAGATTTAATTTTATATTTGAGTTTTTATTTACCTTTTATATCCAGGACTTTTAATTAACATGTTTTGATATGTTAGTTTTGAAATTCTCAGTTTGGTTATTGAGTGACATGTTTAATCTGTTACCTAATTAGTGACAATATGCCTTTAAACATCAACTCAGCACAAAGCACTGAATGAAGACACAAAATACTGAGAGTACTCTCAGTTACTGAAAGCTAGTTCAAAGCCAATAACAACTAACAAAAAAAACATGTATCTAAGACCATGAAGACTAGAAATGTTCACACTATATTATCATTCTGAGTGATTAATTATATTCTAGATTGGTAATTGATTCAATTACCTGTAACTTTTATTAAATTGGAACTGATCAAATATGTGTCAACAATAAAACAATAATCAAAAATTTGATAGCTTAACTAATCACTTGTTTATTGCCTTTGATGTCAGAATAAACAAAATACCTTATTCTTGTCCAAATACCCATAAAAACTTAACAATTCATAATCTTGCCCAACAATATATATTGATTCAGAAAGTCAGGATGAAATCACTCAGGACAAAAGGAATCGGGACAAAATGACTTTGGTAGCGAACAGGAATCGGGGTGAAACAAACAAAATTTGTAGTTCAAGTGAGCATGTGTAAAACTTGACAATGCTTCCTAAAGCTTAAAAAAAAAGTGATACATTTTTGTACTAGTTATCCTATGCGGTAGTCTTACACATCTACTTGTAGAAATAACGTGGAGAAAACTACTTTAACTCTAAGATTCTTAGCAATAAAATGTACACATATTACACATAGTACACATATTACACATATGCTACTGTCAAGTCAACATCTGGTTTTAGAAAAGGTTTGCATTGAAACAAATGTAGTTTCTTAGAGTTCGGTATTTTTGTTATTTTACTTTTTATCAGATTGTTATTGCATACATTATAAAGAATAAAGATGAAAGTTAAGTCTGCTGATGTTCCACACATAAAATGATGCACTGTAAGTTAATTGAACCATCCAGGTAAAAATTTTAACTGTCAGTTCTTGAAAGTAATATCGAAGGTACATAGTTATCATTTCAATGTGTTGTTACCAAATTCATGAAGGTATGGATGGGGTTTACAGAATAGAGAATAATGGGCCAAGTCTACAGAAAAATGGACCAAAAAATATTACGTATGAGAAAAATAGGGCAATAAAATAAAGAATATAGAATAACATGAATAATGGGGTGCAAAAATATAAAGATTAGAGAAAAAATTACCAAAAGATATAAATACCACAGAAAAATGACCTTAAAAATTAAAGAATACAGAAATGAAAGACCAGTATTCAGTCTTGAATTCCATAAGTTACAAAGTATAAAGAGATTGTTTTACGCTGGCTCATCTGAGGTGCGTTTGAGCAAAACAAATATCTAATTGACCATTGTGTTCATATGAAATTTTATCATCTAATGCATTATAAAAATAAGAAGATGTGGAATGATTACTGATGAGACAACTATCCAACAGAAACCAAAAGATGTAGATGTAAGCAACTAAGTTTGGTTTCTGTTCAGAACTATAGATCACTGTACGACCTTCAACAATGAGCAAAACCCATAACTTATAGCATAAAAAGTATAAAAGTCCTGACATGGCTAAATGTAAAACTATTCAAATGGGAACAGCCTGATTTATGTACAAAACAATACATGAAAAACAAATATGAATGACAGCACCCAACTGCAACCACTGAATTACAGACTCCTGATTTGGGTCATTATTTTTTTCAGATTGTGTAGAATGAGTAGACATCTCCTTAAGCGAACCTTGAAATATCTGACTCTAGGTGGTCTGGGAACAGGATCAGGCTATTTTCTGTATAAAAATGATTGGGAGGTTTCTACCATTGGAGTAGTTAGATTTGGACGTGCAGCTTTTACGGTAGGTATTTTATTTAATTTTGTAAATTGTATTGAAGTGTCCTCGATTACCTGAACGACAACATGCTTAATTTAAAATATAACAAGCATACATTAAATGTATAAAAAGTAGGTCAAATAAATTGATATAAAAACGAACCAACATTAACAAACTAAATTTACATGAATGTAACATTGTGGGTACATGTACTAGGAATAAAATGAGATAGGTTCGAATTAAAATCACAGTTGTTTACCTTATGGGCAAAGTCAAAATAAATGGTTCCTTGCATATAAAGCAATATTTATCAACCATGCTGATCATTTGATTGGATAAATTGATTTCAAATGATGTGGCTTGATGTGTAGAATATTCCTGCAAAACATCTTTGAAAAATCTCAAGTATTAAAAAAATTATGTTAAAAAAAGATGCCAAAATTGTCAGGAGTGCAACACTTTTTTGTGACATTTTGAAAAAATACTTTTTTTTTAAGACACAGCAAATTGTTGTATGGAGGAATATGCCTTAAATTTTTATTTGTTTTACAACTATTATATCTTAGTGATGATTTCAGCTCAGAATGAAGCTTTTCCATTGAACCGTTTTGATACAGATGTGTTTTGAAAAAAAGTTGTGCCATGTCAGGAGTGCAACACAAAAATTAGTATTACTGAGGAATAGAATGATTTTTGCTTAAATGACTCACACCTAAACATAAACAAAAGTCATTCCTGTAAAACAAATATGTCCTTTCTAGAATAAATAGTTCATTTACCTGATTATTGATATATATAATGTGTGAGAGTCTAGTAAATAAGGCCTCCTTATAAGTGTCAGAGTGCAACTTTGAAGTTTAAAGACTCGCACTGAAAAATACAAAAGCCAATATATGGTTCTGTTTTATTTTCAAAGATACTATACTAGATACAAGATTGCACCCAAAGAGTAGCCTGATAGACAAGGAATTTTCTTTTAGAACCATTTCTTTGGTGTCAGGAGTGCAACAGTTTTAAAATGATATTTTCTTGGACTTACATTTTAAGATAATCTCAGCTCCTAGTGACTTATTTGCATCTAAACATGTTTTCTAACTATTTAGGTTACATGTATGAGTTATAATAAATTCTTAAAGGTAAATTTCAAAGCAGGACTTAGATTCAAGAATCATTGTTTGTCACAAGCAAACATATTTGAATGCTAAATTTTCATATTATTTTCAAATTATGGAAGCTAATTGTCTTAAACTTTGTCATTTGATTAGAAATAATCATATTTCAATTTAAAAGCTTTATAATGGTTTCATTAATACTTATTAATTTATTATAATTGTTATAACAAACAATTAATTGTGTTGCACTCCTGACATGAATTTACCATAACAAGCCGTTTTGCACATTTTGAGTTCAATTTTTAAGACCCAACCTTTGAATGAATGAAAGATGGGAAAGATGGCTGTGAAACTAAACTTTAGAGTAAATCTGACAAGCTAAGTGCATACAAACACACCATCAAAGTCAACAACAACTTCAACTTTGAGGTAGAAATTGAGAAAAACACTGAAATAAGATCCATATCTGAAGGACAAACTAGACACATATAAACAAAGAAAGAACAAAGAAAACAAAACAATGTAACCCTAAATTCAAAGACTCAGACCAAAATTAAAACACATATGAGAAAATGAAAACAAAACAGAAAGTGGCAACAGAAGAGAAGAAAATTGACACAAGCTAAAAAAAGTTGCAAACCAGCAGAAAATTGTCCAGTCAAGAAGCAAAAGTACAGATGCACTTACAATACCTAGAGAAATCAGAAAGAGAAGTCAAAGAATAAGACATTATCTGCCTGACCATCCCAAATCTTGGACTAAAACAATTGAGCACATCATATCCACAGCTACACCAAGGTGGTTGTCAGAGTAAATGAGAACTGATATCAGCTGTGTGCAAGAAATTGATGAGTCTTGAACATGTTGAAGTATAAACAAAGTTGAGGAACCCCTTAAAGATCTGAAAACTGTCGAAAAGAAAATGGCATTTTCAAAAGAGTCCCTTAGTTCTTGGTCTAAGTTTTTTAGGTAGCCTCTATTCTTTTTGAAAAAGCCAGTTTCTTTTCAACAGTTTCCAGATCTATTAAGGGTCTCTCAATTATGTTTCCACTTCAGCACCCATCAGTTTCTAGCACACTTCCATCAGTACTGATTAGTTCTTACAATTACCTTGGTGTAGCTGTGGATATGATGTATTCAGTTGTTTTAGGGCAAGGTTTGGGTTGTTCAGGAAGAATTTTCCCTATATTTTGTCTTCTTTTCTGATTTCTCTAGATAGTGTATCTGCACCTGACCTTTACTCGACTGGACATTTTCTGTGGGTTTGCAATTTTTGGCTTGTGTCAATTTTCTTCTCTTCTGTTGCCAATCTCATTGTCTCTCTGTTTTGTTTTTTTTCATTTTTAGATCTGTGTTTTATCTTCAGGTCTAAGTCTTTGTAATTAGGTTTTACATTTTTTTCTTTGTTCTTTCTTTGGTTTTATTTGTCTAGTGTGTCCTTGAGGTGGATCTTCTTTCAGAGTTTTCTCAATTTTCTGCTCATCAAAGTTAGAGTCGATGTTGACTTTGATGGTGTGTTCCTTAGTCTGTCTGATTTTATTCTCAAGTTAGTTTAGTTTAATCAACTATCTTTCTCATCTTTCATTCATTTTAAGGTTGGATCTGCAAGATGAACTCCAAATTTGTGAGACTTTTCAAAATAAAAATATTGAATCTGTGCAAAACTTTTGTTATGGTAAATTCATGTCAGGAGTTCAACAAAATTGTTTGTTATTACAGTTATAATAATTTAATTAGTATTACATGAAACCATTATAAAACTTTTAAATTGAAATATGGTTATTTCTAAACAAAATACACAAAATAGTTTATGACAATTAGCTTCCTAAATTCTAAAATTATATAAAATGCATCATTCAAATATTTTTGCTTATGACAAACAATGATTCTTGGATCAAAGTCCTGCTTTGAAATTTACCTTTAAGTATTTATTATAACTCATACATGTAACCTAAATAGTTAGAAAACATGTTTAGATGCAAATAAGTCACTAGGAGCTGAGATTATCTTAAATGTAAGTCCAAGAAAATGTCATTTTAAAACTGTTGTACTCCTGACATCAAAGAAATGGTTCTAAAAGAAAAATTCCTTGTCTATCAGGCTACTCTTTGGGTGCAATCTTGTATCTAGTATAGTATCTTTTGAAAATAAATCAGAACCATATATTGGCTTTTGTATTTTTCAAGGCGAGTCTTTAAACTTCAAAGTTGCACTCCTGACACTTATACATGTTATAGGAGGCCTTATTTACTAGACTCTCACACATTATTTATATCAATTATCAGGTAAATGAACTATTTATTCTAGAAAGGACATATTTGTTTTACAGGATTGACTTTTGTTTATGTTTAGGTGTGAGTCATTTAAGCAAAATCATTCTATCCTCAGTAATACTAATTTTGTGTTGCACTCCTGACATGGCACAACTTTTTTCAAAACACATCTGTATCAAAACGGTTCAATGGACAAGCTTCATTTGTAGCTAAAATCATCACTAAGACATAAAAGTTGTAATATACATAAGAATCTATGGCACATATCGTCATATTACAAGTTACTGTGTCTTTCAAAATTTTTTTTTCAAAATGTTAAGAAAAGTGTTGCACTCCTGACAATTTTGGCATCTTTTTAAATATAATTTTCTAATACTTGAAATTTTCCAAAGATATTTTGCAGGATTATTCTACACATCAAGCCACAAAATTCAGCCCATTTTAACATTGCAATGACTGCCATTTAAAAAAAATAGTAGCAAAATGTGATGAGACGTGAACTTATGTATACAATAAGTGATATGTATGATATAGTTCAAAAATATTGTTAAAATGAAATTAAAATGTTAAATCTGAAAGGTATATACAATTAATCTAGAAATCATGGTCTTTTTGATGATGTATAACTGTTTTGATATGATATATATTGAATGTCAGGAGTGCAACAAGATAGGAGAAATAAAGTACCTTATATAGGTAATAATTTAAAAAAATAATAATAGTTCAGAAAAACTTTGAAGATTGCAGATCTCTTTTTAAGTTGTCAAACAACAATTCTGCTGAATATTTAATAGAATTTAGTTCATAGTTTGGTAACTTAACCTAATTTTTATAATAATGTGTCTGAAAAAATCAATTTAAATATGATCTGAAGTGCATAAGATGCATAAGTTAAAATAGAAATAACATTCAAATGACAGATTTAGGTCTTTATAAATCAGCAATGATTACAAATTTTAAAAATCATGAGTATTTTGTTCTTGTTCCTTTATTTTAGTTTGGTGTATAATATGTCAGGAGTGCAACAAAACAGGGGAAATTGGATGTATTTTCTATTTGATATATCTTTTTATTAAAAGATTTATCTATCATTTTTTTCCTCAGTGAATTTGAAAAGGGTTAATTTTAATAAGGAGATGTTTTTTATCAACTAATTGATGAATTATTTTTAATCAAAACTTTTTCAATCAACTTTAAATGAATTGATACAAAAATAGCCAAAAACTTTAAAAAATATGATAATCAAAGATGAGATTATTAATCTTTGCAATAAAAGTAATGTTTGGATCTCTGCAATCAACTGGGGTGAAAAAATATAAATATTTGATAGTGTTTGTCTGAAATCATATTCCCAAAAGGTATACTTGATTTATATTTGTTTTATTGGTTTATGTCAATAAAGTTTTAGAACTTTTTATTTCTTAATACTTTTTATATCCTTTTGGATTTATTAACTTAAATGTATATGTATCAAGATACAACAAAAGAAAATGCACTAAAACAATGTTGAAATTTGGCAAAAAAATAAAATTTGGACCATTTATTTTGACTTTGCCCTTATCAGAGCTCCAGATAAGCTGCGTATTTGCGTGATCACATAATACAAATAATTAAAACCCAATGCAATTGCCCATTGCAGGGTTCAATAACCCAATTAATTCAAAGGAAAACCCAATTATATGCCAAAACCATGAGTTCTTAACGCTTTTATTCGATATCGTTTGCGTTATTTACCCTTATCTGATTACAGTCGTCACGTAAATCTATTTTTATAATATTTATAATTGGAAATGTCCTTTTATTCTTAAAATAGAGCCCTGCATCAAGTAGCTGTAATGGGTCCCTGTTGGAATTTTCCGTTGCTCAAAAGGTACACGTGTTTATGGAAACATTTCAATCTACTCGGCGTTTATCCAATTAGCGTGTGACATGCTGTCATATTTTTTCGAATTGCTCGGGATTTATCATAACATACAATGAATTAAAACGAAAATAAATGTCTGATAAAAATATTGAATAGAAGCATGTTTTCGGCTTCTTTTGATAGCTGAGGAAAGTTATGATGATAACAAGACTCAGCTAGTGATTTTAGGAAGCGTCCATTGAACGCATGGGCGTGTTTGCATACCTAAACGAGAACATTGCTATAGAACGATAAACACGGGTTTCGTCAAAAACGAAATCAGTTGGAAAAAGTGAAAGGCCAAATCAATTATGACATGATATGTAGTTGGAAAGCATCGGAAACCAAAAGTTCTGATAAGGGACAACTTAACCCAGATTTATGTAAATTGAATTAAACAAAAACAGTTTATATATTATTTTTTTCATTTTAGTTGATGAATGAATACACATATCCGTTTTTTACGTCAAATTATGCAGCTTGACACTTTCTTTGTTTTGGTCTAATTGTTCTGGATGCTTAAGATAGTTGTCTTATTGGCAAGTGCAGTATAACATTGTCATTTATTTACTTGATGTTGCAGAATTATTTGTAAATTTAAGTTGAATGTGGTCTCCATCATTAAACCACCCTATAAATCTCAAGGTTTTGGGGTATATCTTAAATCTGGGATCTGGCAAATAGGTGAAAGGACTGGCAAAACTTTCTTACAGCACCTAAATTTCACATATATTACATAAAAATCTAAACACTTAGCCACACCTACCCCAACTATAAACTGTAGGGTGATCATATGGGATCTAGAAAGGCAATTAGTTACTGTGCAACTAGTGACACCAGCTGCAGTTTACATAAGTTTTGAGAAAATACAAAACTGACAGAACGTTTAAAACGGGACACAAATTAAGCGTACAATTGCTCGTCAGTGAATAAACCAAATAAAACAGCTAAGCACATATACAAAAAAGAAACACATTTAAGATGGAAACACATCTGGGGTTGATATAATGTGATTATAACATGCCTAAATATTCAATATTGTGTTGATGAAAAACCCAATACATTAAGGAGTTTGGTGGTGAAAACCCAATTTGATATTTGCTTGAGGGTGAATTGGAATTGATAATGCAATTAAAAACTTTATCACCCAATTACATAAAAAATGGTGGGTAAAACCCCAATTTGTGAATTCTTATCTGTTGTTTATTGTTTTTTCTGCCTACTCAACCAAATATATCGGTATATTACCCTGAAAATAAATGAAAATATCTGCACAGTAGATTTAATTTTATATTTGAGTTTTATTTACCTTTTATATCCATGACTTTTAATTAACATGTTTTGATATGTTAGTTTTGAAATTCTCAGTTTGGTTATTGAGTGACTTGTTTAATCTGTTACCTAATTAGTGGCAATATGCCTTTAAACATCAAATCAGCACAAAGCACTGCACGAAGACACAAAATACGGACTGAGAGTACTCTCAGTTACAGAAAGCTAGTTTAAAGCCAATAACAACTAACAAAAAAACATGTATCTAAGACCATGAAGACTAAAATGTTCACACTATATTATCATTCTGAGTGATTAATTATATTCTACAATTCATAATCTTGCCCAACAGTATATATTGATTCAGAAAGTCAGGATGAAATCACTCAGGACAAAAGGGAATCGTGACAAAATGAATTTGGTTTCAAACAGGAATTGGGATGAAACAACCCAAATTTGTAGTTCATTAGTGAGCATGTGTAAAACTTGACAATGCTTCCTAAAGCTTTAAAAAAAAGTGATACATTTTGTACTAGTTATCCTATGAGGTAGTCTTCCACATCTACTTGTAGAAATAACATGGAGAAAACTACTTTAACTCAAGATTCTTAGCAATAAAATGTACACATATTACATATAGTACACATATTATACATATGCTACTGTCAAGTCAACATCTGGTTTTAGAAAAGGTGTGCATTGAAACAAATGTAGTTTCTTGGAGTTCGGTATTTTGTTATTTTACTTTTTATCAGATTGTTATTGCATACATTATAAAGAATAAAGATGAAAGTTAAGTCTGCTGATGTTCCACACATAAAATGATGCACTGTCAAATAATTGAACCATCCATGTAAAAATTTTAACTGTCAGTTCTTGAAAGTAATATCGAAACTACATAGTTATCATCTCGATGTGTTGTTACCAAATTCATGAAGGTATGGATGGGGTTTACAGAATAGAGAATAATGGGTCAAGTCTACAGAAAATGGACCAAAAATATTACAAGTGAGAAAAATAGGGCAAAAAAAAATAAAGAATAGAGAATAATGGGTGCAAAAATATAAAGAATAGAGAATAATGGCAAAAGATATAAATAATAAAGAAAAATTAACTGAAAAATAAAAAAATTCAGAAATGAAAGACCCGTATCTAGACCCTCATTCATTGCCTTGATTGTCTTGAATTCCATAAGTTACAAAACTTGTATAAAGAGATTGTTTTATTTTGGTTCATCTGAGGTGCATTTGAACAAAAAATATCTAATTGACCATTGTGTTCATATGAAATTTTATTGTCTAATGCATTATGAAAATAAGAAGATGTGGAATGATTACTGATGAGACAACTATCCAACAGAAACCAAAAGATGTAGATGTATAAAGCAACTAAGTTTGGTTTCTGTTCAGAACTATAGATCACTGTACGGCCTTCAACAATGAGCAAAACCCATAACTTATAGCATAAAAAGTATAAAAGTCCTGACATTGCTAAATGTAAAACTATTCAAATGGGAACAGCCTGATTTATGTACAAAACAATATATGAAAACAAATATGATAGACAGCAACCAACTACAACTACTGAATTACAGGCTTTTGAATTGGGATTTATTTTTTCAGATTGTGTAGAATGAGTAGACACCTCCTCAAACGAACCTTGAAATATCTGACTGTTGGAGGCCTGGGAACAGGATCAGGCTATTTTCTGTATAAAATGATTGGGAGGTTTCTACCATTGGAGTAGTTAGATTTGGACGTGCAGCTTTTACAGTAGGTATTTTATTTAATTTTGTAAATTGTATTGAAGTTTCCTAGATTACCTGAACAACAACATGCTTAATTTAAATTCTAATGCAATTCGTTTGTAACGATAATTTTCATTGGACGTTGACAAATATTTTGAGGGTTAGATTCCACATTCTACCAGTCCGTAACTAAGAAAGCCACCATTTTTAATTCCAATTTTTGGGTATGTAATTTCTCAAAAATAATCAAGAAAGTCCCATTTTGAGCCTCAAAATCTTCTTTTGTCTATATTAAAACCATTCTGAAGCGTCGAGAAGTATAAATATGTCTAGTATTCATGTTTGACATCCAGAGTATACATATGACGTCACATTGTTTAGATGCTAAAGACGATGCAACAGTTTCGCAGACTTTTCATTTATGGCATTTTAAGCCAAAATATTTAGTAAACTGGTAAATGGAACTTATTTCAATATGTGGCATTAGAATGGAGATAACTGTATTGTATTTTAAGCATTCTTAAAACTTGATTTACTGTATATCCGTTTACCTAGCTCCGCTCTGCGCCGCTAGGTAAACTCAATTTGCGACAGTAAAATCTACGCGTTCGAAGGCTGCTTAAAATACAATACAGTTATCTCCTAAATATAACAAGCATACATTAAATGTATAAAAAGTAGGTAAAATAAATTGATGTAAAACGGACCAACATTAACAAACTAAATTTACATGAATGTAACATTGAGGGTACATGTACTAGGAATAAAATGAGATGGGTTCAATTAAAATCACAGTTGTTTACCTTATATTATACCTTTTAAACCCTCCAAATTGAAGATCTATGGAAATTTATAAAATGGAAAATATGCAATATAATCACCTCTTTTTTGAAGATTTATGATGATTATAGATATTAACTTTGGTTACAACAGATCTGTATATTTAGTCAATGTCCTAAATTTTTCTGTATTTTTATTCATCAGCCAATGTTGCAATTAGAATGAACAAAACAAACAAATGTAGATTGGAAAAAAAATCATTGCTCCAAAAATTAAATTTGATGGTTTGAGCAGGCGTATTCTATGAAATGGATATTATGAATGAATTTGTATTATTGGATTTTGTAGGCATTATGGATTGTAGCTGATTATAAGATACATTTACGAGGAATTGATTATGAAAGTCCAGAGTATGAGAAAGTTAAATCAGAGGTAAAATTTATATGATGTAGTTGCCTTAAAATATAAAGTCAATACAATAGTGTAAAAGTATATACCAGATAATTTTAAAGTATATGATTTTCACTATTTTATTTGTAACATCTTAAAAAAATTACTTATTTCTGATTAGTATTCTTTTCAGCTTTACATGCTTTTACATGCTTTTTTTATATTCCAGGTACTACTGTAAATTCAGAAATTATTGCGATGTTTTTATTATTGCGAAAAATGCAACAGGGTTAAAATCGCAATAATTTAAACTCGCATTTTGAAATTTTTTATATGAATTAAACAGGATTTTTCTCAATATCGCAAAAATTAAAATCGCATTTTAGTCTAAAATGAAAAAATCGCAATAATAAATGCACGCAATAATTTCTGAATTTACAGTATTTAAATGTTGATAGTGTTTACTTTCAACTAACAAATTACTAAGTACAAATAAAAGAAATGGACATTAAAATACATTGTTGGCATTCAGATACAACTTTATCAGAAGTCATGCTTCTTGTAACATTCTAATTCTTGTAATGGCTGTTCCATTTAAACATACATAACCCCTCCACATTCTTTATGTACCTGTCTCAAGTCAGGAGCCTGTAGTTCAGTGGTTGTCGTTAGTTCATGTCGGTCATATTTGTTTTTATAAGACTGCAAAAATTTTGCAGTCGTATATTGGTATGACGTTGGTGTCATTGTTGTCGTCGTCATCGTCATCCGAAGACACATTGGTTTTCGCACAATAACTTTAGTTTAAGTGAATGGATCTCTATGAAATTTTACCATAAGGTTCAATACCACAAAAGGAAGGTTGGGATTGATTTTGAGGGTTATGGTACCAACAGTTAAGGAATTAGGGGCAAAAAAGGGCCCAAATAAGCATTTTTCTAGTTTCCAGACAATTACTTGTGGAACGGTGTATGAATCTCTCTGAAATTATACCACAAGTTTCCATACCACAAAGGGATGGTTAGGATTGACTTTGGGGGTTATGGCTCAAACCGTTTAGGAAATAGGGACAAAAAAGGGGGAAAAACAAGGGTTTCCTGGTTAATTGACAATTTAAAAGCAGTGTAAGGGAGGTAATCCAAATACATTTAAAGTATTGAAAAAAACTTTGGATTACCTCCCTTACATTGCTTTTAAATTATGTATAAAGATGTTGTATTGTCTTGAGGTGATTAGCTGTCAATTAATTTTTAGAAGTTATTATTAAAGGAATATTAATTTTAGCCATGATTATGTATGTCATTTTCTATTTTAAGACTTTTATGATGTATTTAAATTGGTAATTATGGTTGCAAACTCCATTGGAAATTTGAATTGAGATTATGACCATATCTTGAGGGAAAGAATTTTTGGAAAAGGGGAGGTAAAAAGGAAATTGTGGGGGCAATTTTTCTCATTTCAGATTTCAGAAATTAAAAAGAAAATTTCTTCAAATATTTTTTTTTTTTTTGCAAAATAAAGGGGGTCAATACGCAACAGCGTGGTGTATTGCACAAAAGCAAAAAATTGAATATAAATTCAAATCATATAACCAATTCTAAGTTCTTTGACTACAGTTATTCTGTGTCAGAAACCTATTATGTGTCAAATATTTAATTACAATCCAAATTCAAACCTGTATCAAGCGCGAATACTGTGTCCATTTTTGCCCCAACTGTTCAGGGTTGGACCTCTGCGGTTGTATCCAGCTGCGCTCAGCGAAGCATTTTATTCATAAATTGTTTTGTTATAAATTAGGCCATTAGCTTTCCTGTTTATATTGTTTCACATTTTGTTATGTAGGGGCATTTTATAGCCAACTATACAGTATGGTTTTTCATTGTTGAAGGTAGTATGGTGATCTATGTTTGCTTATAGCCACTTATTTGAACTCTGATGGATAGTTATCTCATTGGCAATCATACCACATCTCCATAATTTTATATAGTACCCAGGGATTTGAAAATAGGGTAACTATTTTTAGAGGCAAATTTAGAATTCACTAACATATTCACTGTACTTGACAGACAACCATAAAGGAGATTTTAAAATACCTTCCTGGGTCCCAAGTATGTTCTTATGGAAGGGCCATATGCAATTATGCTAAATTTATATTTATCTCCCTTTAAAATATCTTACAGATGTATGTTTTTAACAAGACTGTGTGAAAATGTTATAGAATTAACCTTTAATGTCTGACATAAGAAATATAAATACTGCAATAAAATATTTAAAACTGATCTAAGTTTTTAAATTTCCTGTACACAAGGTGAAAAATGAAATTTTAAAAGTTCATTTTCTAAAGTAGTAATGTAAAGTTACCCTTTTGACTTTTTTCAGAGTAATTTAAAAGCATAAATGTAAGAACAATTGGAAGCACTTATTTACATATCTTATACATGAGATGTTAATCTGAAAGCTTTGAGAAACAAAATTGTGATTGTAAAAGATATTTTTACTATCACATGTCACTAAATAATGAAATTTGATAAAGATACTGGCTTGGTAAAAACTTGACGATGGAACTTTTTCGTTTTCAGATTCATTGCAGATCTGCATTACGTCTGCGTGAACTTTGCTGTTCCAATGGAGGAGGATTTATAAAAGTAGGACAACATTTAGGATCACTGGAATATCTATTGCCTATGGAATATGTAGAGACAATGAAAGTTCTACACAACCAGGCGCCACAAACACCTGTTACAGAACTGTTTAAAGTATTGGAAGAAGATCTTGGACAAAAGGTGTTAGTTTTTTCTTTAACTGGTATCGGGACTCTAATTGTTATATTCATGTGTTGTCCTTTATTTAGTATGGCCCCGTCACAAAGTGGTCGGGGCCATATAGTGTTACCCTTATCCGTCATTCCGTCATTCTGCAAAGAACAGTTATACCGATTTTTTCCAAATGCCCTCTCATATTGAGCTGATATTTTAATATGTAAGTCTACTATGATGAGTTACAGATCAAGATTAGGTTTGGTTCAGCTCTGTTAATTTTTGCCGAAATTACAGGCTTTGAACTTTGAAATTTCGTGAAATTAACAGTTATACAAACTTTTTTTCTAAACGCCTTCACATATTAGCTAATTTTTGGTATGTGAGTCTACTATGATGATTTAAAGATTGAGTTTAAGTTTGGATACACTCTGCTGATTTTTGCCATTATTATGGGCTTTGGACTTTGAAAATTTCGTGAAAATAACAGTTATACAGACTTTTTTTGTTAACACCTTCACATATTGAGCTGATTTTTAGTATGTGAGTCTACTATGACAAGTTACAGATCTAGTTTACGTTTTGTTCTGCTCTGCTCCGCCCAAATTACGGGCTTTTGACTTTGAAAATTTCGTGAATATAACAGTTATACAGACTTTTTTTTCTAAACACCTTTACATATTGAGCTGATATTTCGTATGTGAGTCTACTACGATGAGTTACAGATCCAGTTCACGTTTGGTTCCGCTCTGCTGATTTTTGCTGAAATTACGGGCTTTGGGCTTTGAAAATTTCATGAAAATATACGGATTTTGAGTCTACTATGATGAATTAAAGGACTAGTTTAGGTTTGTTTCAGCTCTGCTGGTTTTTGCTGAATTTACCATCTTTGGACTTCGAAAATAACAGTTATATAGAATATTTTCTAAACGCCTTCACATATTGAGCTGATTTTTAGTATGTGAGTCTACTATATATATAGTTATGACGAGTTACAGATCTAGTTTATGTTTGGTTCTGCTCTGCCCAAATTACAGGCTTTGGACTTTGAAAATTTCATGAAAATAACAGTTATTTTGTCTTTCATTCTCAAATTTCCACTCCTTAAAATCATTTCAAGCTTTTTGTGAGCGGGCCATTCGTGTTGGAAAATTGTGTCGTTCCAACACATCTAGTTAAACAATATTTCTTCTGAATTTCTTTTGACATCAAATTTCCATGATGTTTTGCAGTTTACCATTGTGTGTTGAACCCAAACAATTAGATGCTGCATTAGAAGCTCAAGTTCATGTCTTATTTTAGGTACAGGACATGTTTGTACAGATAGACCCAGAACCATTAGGTGCTGCATCTTTAGCTCAGGTTCATAAAGCAACTCTTAAAGATGGTACAGTTGTTGCTGTAAAGATTCAGCATCCCAAAGTGAAGAAACATTCATTTGTAGATATCAAGACCATGGAGGTAAGGCCTGCCATGCATAGACTAGTCTTTACTCTGTTATACATATATGGTGTATGATATGGAAAGCAGATAATGTTACAGCAATTGTTCCATGTGACAATGTTGAGGGACAGAATTTATAAAATGTCATTATGATATAATATTAATTTTCACACTTGCATGTCTGATAATTACCTATTTGATTTTTGCATTTTTTATACGCCTGTTTAAGGGACGTATTATGGTATACCGTTGTCCATTGGTCCCTCTGTCTGTCCGTCCGTCCGTTGTCAACATGTCGGACGTTTACGAGTTATGGGGTTTTATTCATTAAAAAGGGGGGATTTTCCAGTTTTCAGACAATAACTCAAAAATGCTTTGAGCAGTTTTCATGAAACTTTGGTGAATTGTTTATATCTATTGACATGAGCTCCCTTTCGAATTTTATATATTTTTAGATTTTACGTTTCTGAGTTATGGGGTTTTATTCATTAAAAAAAGGGGGATTTTCCAGTTTACGGACAATAACTCAAAAGTTCTTTGAGCAGTTTTCACGAAACTTTGGTGACTGGTTTAGATATAACCTCCCTTTAGTTTTTTTATAAATTTCTGATATGACATTGAGGAGTTATGGAACTTTATTCTTTGAAAAAGCGATGGGCATATCATGCGCTCATGGCGCAGCTCTTTATTAGTTTAAAACTGTCAGCTATCAGAACTACATGGTGATTATAATTTGAATTACTACATCCACACTATATCTACATCCTGTTTTTAGCAATGGGCTGAGATTTTTCACCTTTTGTGATAACTCATACTGCAACTTGAAAAAAATGTTTAGCAAATTTGTATTTTAGAGAACCTAAGCCTTTTGCAAATGTACAGTAATTCTGTCTTTTATTTTTACAGCTTTTGGTACATGGTGTAGCATTTGTATTCCCTGGTTTTCAGTATAAATGGTTAGCTGAAGAAACAAAAAGGAACTTACCTCTAGAGTTAGACTTTCTACATGAAGGAAGAAATTGTGAAAGAGTACAAAGGCTATTCAAACATTTTAAATTTCTAAAGGTTATAATATATTGTGCTTTTGTTTTGTATCATCTTGAAACAGTAAGAGTCATACAGGCAACACTGTGACTTAAATTTCTAAAGGTTATAATATTGTGCTTTTGTTTTGTATCATCTTGAAACAGTAAGAGTCATACAGGCAACACTGTGACTTAAATTTCTAAAGGTTATAATATTGTGCTTTTATTTTGTATCATCTTAAAACAGTAAGAGTCATACAGGCAACACTGTGACTTAAATTTCTAAAGGTTATAATATTGTGCTTTTGTTTTGTATCATCTTGAAACAGTAAGAGTCATACAGGCAACACTGTGACTTAAATTTCTAAAGGTTATAATATTGTGCTTTTGTTTTGTATCATCTTGAAACAGTAAGAGTCATACAGGCAACACTGTGACTTAAATTTCTAAAGGTTATAATATTGTGCTTTTGTTTTGTATCCTCTTGAAACAGTAAGAGTCATACAGGCAACACTGTGACTTAAATTTCTAAAGGTTATAATATTGTGCTTTTGTTTTGTATCATCTTGAAACAGTAAGAGTCATACAGGCAACACTGTGACTTAAATTTCTAAAGGTTATAATATTGTGCTTTTGTTTTGTATCATCTTGAAACAGTAAGAGTCATACAGGCAACACTGTGACTTAAATTTCTAAAGGTTATAATATTGTGCTTTTGTTTTGTATCATCTTGAAACAGTAAGAGTCATACAGGCAACACTGTGACTTAAATTTCTAAAGGTTATAATATTGTGCTTTTGTTTTGTATCATCTTGAAACAGTAAGAGTCATACAGGCAACACTGTGACTTAAATTTCTAAAGGTTATAATATTGTGCTTTTGTTTTGTATCATCTTGAAACAGTAAGAGTCATACAGGCAACACTGTGACTTAAATTTCTAAAGGTTATAATATTGTGCTTTTGTTTTGTATCATCTTGAAACAGTAAGAGTCATACAGGCAACACTGTGACTTAAATTTCTAAAGGTTATAATATCGTGCTTTTGTTTTGTATCATCTTGAAACAGTAAGAGTCATACAGGCAACACTGTGACTTAAATTTCTAAAGGTTATAATATTGTGCTTTTGTTTTGTATCATCTTGAAACAGTAAGAGTCATACAGGCAACACTGTGACTTAAATTTCTAAAGGTTATAATATTGTGCTTTTGTTTTGTATCATCTTGAAACAGTAAGAGTCATACAGGCAACACTGTGACTTAAATTTCTAAAGGTTATAATATTGTGCTTTTGTTTTGTATCATCTTGAAACAGTAAGAGTCATACAGGCAACACTGTGACTTAAATTTCTAAAGGTTATAATATTGTGCTTTTGTTTTGTATCATCTTGAAACAGTAAGAGTCATACAGGCAACACTGTGACTTAAATTTCTAAAGGTTATAATATTGTGCTTTTGTTTTGTATCCTCTTGAAACAGTAAGAGTCATACAGGCAACACTGTGACTTAAATTTCTAAAGGTTATAATATTGTGCTTTTGTTTTGTATCTTCTTGAAACAGTAAGAGTCATACAGGCAACACTGTGACTTAAATTTCTAAAGGTTATAATATTGTGCTTTTGTTTTGTATCATCTTGAAACAGTAAGAGTCATACAGGCAACACTGTGACTTAAATTTCTAAAGGTTATAATATTGTGCTTTTGTTTTGTATCATCTTGAAACAGTAAGAGTCATACAGGCAACACTGTGACTTAAATTTCTAAAGGTTATAATATTGTGCTTTTGTTTTGTATCATCTTGAAACAGTAAGAGTCATACAGGCAACACTGTGACTTAAATTTCTAAAGGTTATAATATTGTGCTTTTGTTTTGTATCCTCTTGAAACAGTAAGAGTCATACAGGCAACAGTGTGACTTAAATTATTATTAATCAAATTTTTCTAAAGCACTAAAATTAAGAAATAAGTTTTGGCAACCCCTGTTTTTTTTTCAATTCTACCATTGACAAGATGGAGTGGAACGGAACGAGACCTTAATATCTGTAAATATATGGCCACTTGATTGTGAAATCAAAGATGAAACATAGGATTCCAAACAATTTTTGATTCTAATAGGAAAATGTACAAAAAAATCAAACAGAATTCATGTTGCATTAGATAATATTATTTAAATATGAATTTTTTATGCACAAAATGTTTTTTGAGTTTGATATACTCTTACAAAAGATTTCTTTCTTTAGAACTGACATAATTATTAATGAAGTTTTCCAAGGTTAAATTTGGTTATTTGTCATTTTAAGATTTTTTTTCTTATGCTCATATACCCATGACCCTTCTTTTACCATATGGCAAATAGGCAGGTTATAAAAGCAGATGAGGATATGTCAATTAGACAGCACTTCAAGAGTGAATTCACAAAAAAAGACTTTTAAATGTTTTCATATATTTTAACAATGGACAAGAGCCTATACAATATCTTAAACTTAAATGGTCCCAATTCTAGATAAGTTTTTAACAAATTCAAAATTGCATTTGTTCAGATAGACTGGATTAGTGTTCTAAAAATGGAGTGGTAATAAAAATTTAAGTATTGCTATTGTTTTATTGACAGATTCCAAAGATTTACTGGGACTTGTCATCAGAGAGAGTCCTTACAATGGAGTTCTGTGAAGGAGGCAAGGTGGATAACAGGGAATATATGAAACAGCATAAGATATCTGTTGATGAGGTTGGTGGATGAAATTACAGAGTACTCATGATTTTGGATGCTAAATTTTATTGATTATAGAAATATAGAAATTATTTTTGTCAGTGTTCATAATGAGGATCTGAATGGATGTTTATGTGCAAGTCAGAAAATAAAATGAAAATTATCTTTAACAAAAATCATAAAAATGAATAGTGCTTATTTCTTCATCTGAATGATTTCTGGGTTTTCTTTGGGATGAGATGGACTTTTTATGTCTGCACAGTATTATTTTGGGGGCTTCTTTAGCAAATCTTGGACTTTGATGGGGGCAGGGTATAATTTTGTGAGCTTTGCCTGCAGTAACTCTAGTTTTCTGTACATTTATGATCCTAATACAGGCAATGTTACATGTCTAGAGATTGAGGCATGAAGTACTCTGAGATGGTATTTATAAATGGTAACCCAGTTAATATCTGCATTCAGATTCACATCTTGACAATGTATTATGTGTATTACAGGTGTCAAGAGATTTAGACAAGTTGTACAGTGAAATGATATTTGTACATGGCTATGTACATTGTGATCCACATTATGTGTATTTCAGGTGTCAAGAGATTTAGGCAAGTTGTACAGTGAGATGATATTTGTACATGGTTATGTTCATTGTGATCCACATTATATGTATTACAGGTGTCAAGAGATTTAGGCAAGTTGTACAGTGAGATGATATTTGTACATGGATATGTACATTGTGATCCACATCCAGGCAACGTTTTAGTCAATAAAACAGCTGAAGGAAACACAGAAATAGTCCTATTAGATCATGGCATTTATCAGGTAATTTGATATATAATAGTTTGATAAAATTCAACACAAATTTTAGTAATTAGGAAATAGCAATGAAAATGTGTATTAGAATTATCATATATAAATATAGAGACAATTGATACATCATTCTTGACCCTGTTTTTCTTATAATACCTAAACATAGAAAATATCATTTTGACTAAGGATAGAATTTAATACATTCAGCAAAAGCATTCTGAACATAAACTTTTGATTTTATATATGCTTGAAATTTTAACATTCACTCAATTATTTTTTATTCTTTCATAAATTAAAAAAAAATCAATTTAGAAAGAAATGTTTTATAAAGAATAACCTGTCTTACTGCAGTCCATCCCCACAATCAATCTCTTCTACTTGTGAGGGCCTGAATTACTAACACACTATTAAAAATGCTTCACGAATCCTGGATTTTGATTGGTACCCTGTCAGAGAGGTGACCAATCAGGAGTCAGCTCAATTTTGTCCAAATCGGTCAATTCTGAATGATCGATTGATGTTTTGTCATTGTCTATGCATTCAGGCATTAATGTAGCCATCATAGATCAGCAGAATACATGTGTAACGACTTAATTATTAGGTTTATATCAAGAAGTATAATAGTGAAGCCTGTTCAAAAGTTTCGTTTTTAAATAATTCAGCAATCTCACTTTGATATGTTTCAGCTGTTTTGTATTTCACTTATTGTTGATTATGATCAATTTTATATTTCAGTCATTGACAGATGAGTTTCGTGTAAACTACTGTAAGCTATGGACCTCTTTGATAAAGGCTGATTTAGAAGGTATAAAAAAGTATTCTACTGCTATGAATGCTGGAGATATGTATCCATTGTTTGCCTGTATGTTGACTGCCAGGTCATGGAAAGCTATATCATCTGGCATTGATAAACAACAGTACACCAAGTCAGAAGTAAGTTGTGTACAGAATAAAAATATTTCAGCAGAACCTTTCATCTATTACAGCATAGCTACTGTTGATTAATATTTCATTAAGTACTAATTACATATGATTTCATAGGTAAGGGTAAACCATGAATTTAAATGTTAAACAAAGTATAAATGGTACACCCCCACCCCAATCAATCCACGCAAATTTGTACCAAACGAAAAAAGATTCATCCACAGTATGTGAGTGTGTACAATTTAAGTTGCTTGTTATCCCCACACAACAAAACCGTGCATGAGTTCCATAACAGAAAAATTTGAATTGGGGAACAAATTTTTCAGGCAGGGGACTTGTATAAATATCCCATATTATTATTCTTGTCTTTGGAATATCACCTTTATTTCTTATAACATCCTTATCAAACTTGTAGGAAGTTTTCTACTCATTAAAAACATGGATGAGTTTTCATTATAAGGAGTAAATGTATTCCATGTTAATTCTTGTCACCACAATAGTGCCTTCAGATACTTCATGTTTTCAATTAATTTTTGAAATATGATGATAGTGGCTTAGTTGTTTATGGCTGTTCTTTAAAACAAAAAAGTGGGGTAACCACCTGTAGAGGCAATTGTAGAAGATGATTTTCATTTCACTTTAAACAAAAAGTAAATGACATCCACGCCTATTTAAAATTTCAGAGTGACTTCCATGTGTCCCATATACATTTCTATGTAACAACCCATATCAGTTTGATATAGGTTAGTGTAAACTTTGCATCTTATTTTATTCAAATTATAAATTGTTTACAAATGAAATATAGATAAAAATAAATTTGTAAATGAGAAAATGTTTACGTATGAAAAAAACGAAATATAACAGCAACCCAATGCAACAACAACCAAAATCATCTAGAGGTCACATACAGTTTTCAACAATACACAAGTGTCACACTCTTTTTTAGAAATTAAAATTCTTAATTCAAATGAGGTAAATGATTTAAGCTGAAACCATCAAAGAGCTGCCATCTACCCCAATACACCAGATAACAAAATCACATTAAAATATTATTGTATCAAAATATCATACCAATAAAATTTGAAAAAATATTTTAATAAGTAGTGATTTTATAATGAATATTTCTTTGTGTAAATATAATTTTGATTATACAATATTTTAATTATAAAGAGCAAAGTGTTGTATTCATTGGCTAGAGGTATAGGGGAGGGTTGAGATCTCACAAAACATGTTTAACCCGTCGCATTTTTGCACCTGTCCCAAGTCAGGAGCCTCTGGCCTTTTTAGTCTTGTATGTTTTTTTTAATTTTAGTTCATTTATATGTTTCGGAGTTAAGTGTGACATCCATTTTCACTGAACTAGTACACATTTTTGTTAAGGGGCCAGCTGAAGCCCGCCTCCGGTGCGGGATTTTCTCGCTGTGTTGACGACCCATTGGTGGCCTTGGGCTGTTTTCTGCTCTTTGGTCGGGTTGTTGTCTCTTTGGCACATTCCCCATTTCCATTCTCAATTTTATTCATTATTTTTATTTCACATTCTAATTTTCCTAAGTTGCCCTCATTGTATTTAATAGAAATTTTTTTTTTTAGCTTCTCACTTTGTATTGACATTTAATTTTCGATTAAATTTGATCATGCTCTTTCAATGTTGCTACATTTGTGCATGTTATTGAACTTTCACATATTATACCTGTAAAAAATCCACGGATTTCATTTTTATTATAATCCATTGAAACCTAGAGTAGATTACTAAAGATGCCATTTCTATTTTTTTAGGATGATGAAATTAAATCAAACGCTGCCAACTACCTCATACAGATCTCTGAAATTCTGAATCGTGTACCACGACAGTTATTACTCATCCTTAAAACAAACGATGTGTTACGAAGCATTGAGTATGCGTTACAGACAAGAGCAAGTTCGACATCATTTATAAACATGTCACGGTGTTGTATTCGTGCTGTGGCTATGGACAGTGAAAGGAAATGTAACACTTGGACAGGGTGGCTTCAAATTAGATTAGCCACACAGTGGCAACTATTTAAAATTAATATATATGAGTTCTTTTATGGGTACAGACTTCTTCTGTTGTTAGGTTTATGAGTAGAAAAAATAATGTCATAGCTTTATGATGAAAGCTTTTTTTAGGTTTTAAAATATTGTTCTGTGATACCGGTATTCTTAATGTGTCTATAAAACCTCAAAAATGATTTTGATGAAAAATTAACATTAAATTTATGATTGCATTTAAGATTAGAAATTTCATACAAAACTTTAAAAAGCAAAGAAAATTTAGGCAACAACTTGTGAGGTGACTTCATTTGTTTTAATGATAAATAACAAAAATTCTGAGGCTGCCACTTTATAGAAATGCAAAACTGTATTTGAACATTACCGAAGACAGTTATAAGCTATTAAAGGTGCATTGGCTGACAAATTCATGTTCACTGACTTGACCAAAATTTTCATATTTTATTTATAACATAATAAAACGAATATCCTAATTATAAAAATTCCAAAAGAAACAATTAACAATGCATGGGCTAGCTATAATGTATCAACATTTAGTACATATTTTAGACCAGACACCATCTATTTATCCATGGAGATGACCTCCGATGACTGCATACTGTCATATAAACTGATATGAATATAAATATAAATATAAATAGATAGCGAGCAAGTGCAATCAGATTTTTCTAGGTCTGTTTGATTTCATGTTATAGGTTAAAAATATATGTAAATCATCGTTTTACCTGGATATGAATGATTTTTTGTGGGCCAGATCAGTCAAAGAAATGGTTATTCCTGGTGGCTCTCTTGTTTCACTTTTCAATGTTGACATTCTTTCTTTTCAATGAATGAGCCACATTATGAACATATGTGCACCCATATCCCCTAAATGTCAAATTAAAAGGTTGCATGAATACAGATTCAAATGAGTTGAATTATTGACTTGCAAGTCAATAATACACCAGTGATTTTTTTTTTAGCTTATTTTGACAAAATTGGACCAAACTGATTGCTATTAGCGAAATATTATTTCTTTATTCTGCTTTCATAAATGTTTTTATTTTTTTGTCGAATTCGTAGCTAATGCCCCTTTAATGTAGATAAGTATTTAGGACTTGCAGAAAATTGAAGTTATATCACATTTGCTAACTGCTGTATGTTGTTAGTAAGGAAATTATTACACAGTAGAAATTGATGAACACTACTTTTTACTGAATTGCATTTTAAGAAATGTTTGAAATTGTTTTAATAAATCAGTAAATTTTTTATTTTCAATATAAATTTATAATTTTCTAACTTGTTTACTCTTTTTATGCCCTGCCTACAATAGAAGCGGACATGTTGTTTTCAGGTCAGTGTGTTTGTTAGATTGGTTGTCCCTTGGTCTGTTTAATATCAGGCTATAGTTTTTGGTCATTGATTCATCATGGATGTTATTAAAGAATTGTATTAATACATGCAAATATTTTACCAGTTTTACGGAAATGAGTCTTCAAATCATAATTGTTATATGAAGTAAGAGAAGAGAAAATACAGGATTCATTTCACATGGAAAACATTGTTTCTTATTGTCCCTGGCAATCTGTTTAGGGACATAGAAATACTGAGTGTCCCCTGTGTGTCCGTCAAGTCTGGTAGGTGTAAATGTTCTCACTTGTATAATATTCTTTTCAGATATTTATGAAATATATAATGAAGGTTTATATTAGCAATGTTGGACTAATTCTAAGATCAGTACAGGTTAACCAATTTTAAAGGAGTTATGCCGATTAGAAATATAAATAATATGGATAATTGCATTGTAAGAGCTCTCAAGCCTACATTGCTTGTAGGATTGTTATGAAATTGATATCAAAGGTTTATATCTGCAATATCTGGGGCGAATATGAATATTAATGCTGATCAACTATTTTTACAGGAATTATGTCCCTTTGAAATGTAATGCATATTAAAAGTGTCTTATTAGCTCTCTCACATGCCTACATTTCTTTGTAGGGTATTTACGAGAAAATTTAAAAGAATCCAAAATATCTTTTTAGAGTTGTTGCCCTTGGACAGAGGAAATATATATGCATCTGCATCAATATGTATTTATTGAACATGTTGGTTTAAAATTTTAAACATGCCAGCTCCTTTCAGGTGAATTAGTTAATAACTCGTGAGCTGTGAGTTTTAAGGGGATAAAATACAAGAGATCTTAAAGCTAAGTTGATTTGACCTTGAAATTTTTTTATATGTGGTCTCTAGTTTTACTCACTTTTCTTAGATATATAAACTCATCATAGATACCAGGATTAAAATTTTGTATGCCAGATGTGAGTTTCTTCTACAAAACACTCATCATTGACGCTCGAATCAAAAAAGTTAAAGAGGCCAAATAAAGTATGAAGTTGAAGAGCACTGAGGAGTGAGGACCCAAAATTCCTAAAGATTTTGCCAAATATTAGTTTGACATATTAGAGTTATAAAAGAGATATTTTCATTTTTTATGCTCCCACAAAATATTTTCGAGCATTATGTAGTTATCAGTTTGTCTGTTTGTCCGTGTGTCCAAAACAAATGGTTTCCGGATGATAACTTGAGTGTCCCTTGTTTGATTGGAATGAAACTTATACAGTTAGAAGATATAGAAATAAGGGAAGAAGCTTATTGATTTTGGAATCAATAGGTCAAAGGTCAAAGTTACTGTCACTAAAGATAGAAAAAAGAATGGTCACTTGAGTTCTTTATCTTGATTGGAATAAAACTTATTCATATGAACATCACTGTTATTAAACATATTTTTGGGGAAAAGAGTTTCAAGATGGTTACTTGAGTTTCCTTAAATTAATGGAATTAAACTTATACAGATGGAAGATAAAGGGAAGGGAAGAAGCCTATTATTTTTGGGGTCAGTAGATAACAGGACATAATCACTATATATGAAAGTAAAATTAAAGAACTTTGCTAGATGCTTTTTCTTTTGTCTTTGAGAAAGGGTATATAGGAATTCTGCTTCATATGAGTACAAAACAAATCGGCCATTAGGGGTGCACATTTAGTACTCATTGAAATATCAATCCAACAAACTCAACAACTACGTTGTCCATCAAAAGTCCAGCATTTTGATGATTTAAAAGAAGATATGGTATGATTGCCAATGAGACAACTCTCCACAAGAGACCAAAATGACGCAGAAATCAACAACTACCGTAGAAAGGCTTGTATAGTTCGCACTGGTACATAGTCCGCACCCCTTCTCCCACGAAATTTTAGGTAAAAAACTTTTGTAACTGTTAGAAAAGGTCTAATGAAACTCCGGTAATTTCAAATCCTGTGCGGTCGTTTGCGGTATTTTCTTGGAAAAACCTGTTTTCCATCATCAAACAGAAGCTGAAACTGCTTGTAAATGATTCTAGAACGCTTCATGATTGTTAAAATAAGTTTAATTCACTAAAAAAACAATTTAGAAACTTGTGTATGTTTAAACAGGAAGTTTAAAAGGCACGTGTAAAAGAAGAAACTAACCGGTGAGAGTCGAAATCCGTACATAACAGATATCACTATAATACGACTTTGAAAGTAAAACAGTTCCATCCTTTTGTAAAACAATCTTTAATATATCTATCACATTAATGTTTGAAGGGTCTTAAGCTAATACAAACCATATTAGTCAGTATGAAATACCAAAACGGAACGAACAATAACCGATTACGTTTTGTAGTTTACAAATTCTAAGCTGGTTTACGGTTGTCTTTTTCACTATGTTTGAATCGTTTCAATCAAGCAGATACCAGTTTATTTCAACCAATACATTGAAAAGAAACGAGAAATTTGTAATGAAAGGTTTAGTTTTTATATTTATCAGTAATTATTTGATATTGAATAGAAATAACTTATTATTATGGATGAGTTAAAATTATTAGTTTGAAAAATGATAAGAGCGCCCTCTACAATATAAATAACAAAGATGGCGGAACGTAAACAAACCACCTCGCCCGCGAAATTGAAATTTTTCTCTTATTTCTTGCTTATTGTACTCTATAGTCCGCACCCCGACTGGAAGGTCCAATTTTGGAGAATAAAACCGCGGACTATACAAGCCTTTCTACGGTATAGGTCACCGTACGGCCTTCAACAATTAGTAAAACCCATACCACATAGTCAGCTATAAAAGGCCCAGAAATGACAAATGTAACACAATTCAAATGAGAAAAACTAACGGTTGATTTATGTACAAAATAATAAACGAAAATCAAATATGATATACAGCAACAAACGACAACCACTATATTACAGGCTCCTGACATGGGACAGGCACATATAGAATGTAGCAGGGTTAAACTAGTTTGAAGGCGCCAACCTCCCTAACCTGTGACAGTGGTGTAACAGTACAACATAAGAACAAACTATAAAATCAGTTGAAAAGGGCTTAACTCATCAGATGAATACAAAGCAGAAATACATCTAACAAAACCCTTTAGAGTGGACATGGCAGGTACTTATACATCCCTAAAACAAAAGACACTAAGTTTAGATCTCAGAGTACTTGCAGTTACTGACAGCTAGTTCAAAGCCAACAACAACTAATAAAAAGATCTAAGACTAAAATGTTAATCAGTACACATCCAACATCCAATGGATTTAGTGTAAAGACGTCATTAACAGTCAGAGAAAAACATGGCCTTGTGCAATGCCAAGATACAGGTATCGACAGATTGTAGAGCCATGAATGTGCATATGTATATAAAATGATATTTAGTTTGATTTTAATTTACTGATAACAAAATCAATATTAATACCAATAAAACAATATTCAAAGATCTAATTATAGTGTTGAATTTGTAACCTTTTAGAATAAGTTTATTTAAAGGATCGATAAGTTTACCGGATCGTATCTAAATTTCCAGGCTCGGTAAACAACATCTCCGTAAAAATTAGGATGTGCTATCCCGTTAAAAATAAGTTTTCTACAGGTACAACCAAACTTCCAAACCAAATCTTTATATCTATAGAAGAATTTAGTAAAGGTTTTAAGTAATTTGTGGATTGAAGAGTGTATATACATCTGCTGTAGGTTTTACAAATGCACAGAATGGGGTCATAAGACGAGCTCCACATTTCCTTATAATCCCTATCAGTGAATCCAAGACTCCCAAACAATTGCTCAAAGTAACCCGAGTCAATAATATGGAGCCTGGAATCCAGAGCCCATGTTTTCTCCAAACAAAAGGTATAGAAAAGGAATACCTGTACATGCTTAATAGATGTGACACAAACCAAACTAATTTTGTATTTGTAAAATAGGATTAAAGCAATTAAGGATATATTTAACTTTGAAACTAAAAATAATGATTGGTTTATATAATTATCAGAAATACTAACTTACCTTATACATTTATTATGTTTCCCTGCGATGAAGGGAGTCATAAGTAGTTAGTAGTTAGTAGTCATTAACAGTCAGAGAAAACATGACCTTGTGCAATGCCAAAATAAGAGATCGACAGATTGTAGTACCGTTAATGTGCATATGTGTATAACAAAACTATGTGTATGATTTTGATTTACTGATAACAAAATCAATATTTATACCAATAAAAACAATATTCAAAGATCTAATTACAGTGTTGAATTGGTAACCTTTAGAATAAGTTTATTTAAAGGATTGATAAGTTTACCGGATCGTATATAAATTTCCGGGCTCGGTTAGCAACATCACAGTAAAATTTAGGATGTGCTATTCCGTCTGAAATAAGTTTATTTTACAGGTACAGCCAAACTTGCAAAAGAAATCTTTGTATCTATGGAAGAATTTAGTAAAGGTTTTAAGTAATTTATAGTAACGAAATCCCTGACTTAATAATTTACCAGTAATGCATAGATTACTCTCATTGAAACCCAAAACGTCACTACAGACACGGGCATAAAGAACGAGGTGGGATATATAAGCACCGTAAGTAAAGGCAACAGTAGTATACCGCTGTTCAATAGTCATAAATCGATTTAACTGAAACAAATCCGGGTCACAAACCAAAACCGAGGGAAACACATCAACTATAAGAGGAAAACAACGGAACAACAGAAACACTGAACTGCTACAAAAACAAACGCCAACATACATAGAAACGGACTATTTGATAACAACTGCCATATTCCTGACTTGGTACAGGACATTTTAAGAAAAATTGTGGGTTGAACCTGGTTTTATGGCTAGCCAAAACCTCCCGCTTATATGGCAATGTTAAAAATACCGCTAAAATGACAACATTACTTGACAGGAATACAGTACAAATAAACGCAAGAACACTCAAGACAGAGAAATACATAAATAAATAATATAATAGTACATTACAACATGTAAACCACAGAATAACAACGGACACCTCCCATGTACACCACAATAGAATTATGAACCGTCGTCACACGACGTATCAACGCCACAAAAGTGACGTCACAGGTAAATTTCTAAAATAGAATATAAAATTGGGATTAAGTTTATAATGGTGCCAGAGGAACATCACCGTCCAAAAATGAAAATTAACAATAGAGAAAGAAAAATCATCCCTTTTGTCGTAATTTTTGTGTAGAGTTTCTAGTGTAAAACTGAAATATCTAAATCTAAGAAAGGACACTTATTGCTGTTAATATTTGATTTATTTAAAGTAAGTTGCTGTGGGTAAGTTTCGTAGTATATTTAGAGAATTCTTGATTATTTAACGAAAAATATCATCAATATAATGGTAAGCGTTGTTGAATTTATCAATTAATTTACTGAGTTTGGCCATAAACTGATTCATAACAGTACAGGAACAAGTCTGCTATTAAAGGGGCACAATTGCTGCCCATATGAATACCTGCAATCTGTCGATAAACTTTATTGCCGAAACGTATATAAATGTTGTCAACGAGAAAATTTATGGCTGTAATCATCTCATCACACCTCCAGTAAGTATATCTAGCATATTTACCTTTCTCGCTTGAGAAAAGGCTTTATATGGGTTCAGCAAATAAATTTGCAATAAGATTTATTGAACGACGATTTAATTTAATAGGAAAACTTTTGTTTGATAAGATTGTATGGAAGTGTAGTGTAAAGAGTGGAAAAGTTAAAACTGTCAACAGAATCAAAAGGATCATCAAAAGCATATAATTTTCTAAAACATCCAAAGAATTGTTTTCACTCCAAAATGGTTAATTCCACTATTTTCATATGTTTATTACAAAAATAATGATCTGTTCTTTGATAGTAGTTAAGGAACTCGTTAAAAGCACTGAAATTCTAGTAGTAGAACACTTACTAGAGGCCGAGATGAAACGATATTTTACGTTTTTTTTGTGTAGTTTAGGTAACCAATACTTAGTGGGGACCTTCAAATGTTCAGAAGAGGCCTTAAGCTGCGCTGTGGTTGTGACATGATTTTTAATTATATGACTCTCTGTGGAGCGAACGGCCTTGAATGTAGTTGAATGTATAATTTCATTCTTAGGAACCGTCAAAATTTATCAAGGAATGGGACCGTGCAAAGCTAAAATGAACTATGAAAAAGTTGCAGTCCCAGTGTCCCATGTTATTATAAAAAGTAACTTTAGATGAGAAATTCCCATTTTATAGTTGATTACCCCATTCCGACAATGACTAAATCCAATATATTAGAGTAATTTAAGGAGAAAATTGAAATTATATGGGCAACTTTTTCTATAATTTGGTCTTTTAAGGTGTGAAAAGTAAATGAAATATATAAGGTGAGTAAAATGATAAAGAGTGTATTCAAAGAAGTTACAATAGGAAGAAATACCCTTTTTTATAGTTGATAATCCCATACCGATAATTACTAAATCCATATATTAGAATAATTTAAGGACAAAATTGAAATTATATGGGCAACTATTTATTATAATTTGATCTTTTATGGAATGAAAAGTAAATGAAATATATTAGGTGAGTAAAATAATAAAGACTGTGTTCAAAGAAATTACCATGGAGGGAAATCCCCATTTTATAGTTGATTATCCCAAACCGACAATGACTAAATCCATATACTAGAGTAATTTAAGGACAAAATTGAAATTATATGGGCAACTATTTATTATAATTTGGTCCCTTTATGGTGTGAAAAGTAAATGAAATATATAAGGTGAGTAAAATAATAAAGATTATGTTCAAAGGAGTTACAATAGAGAAGAAATACCTGATTATCCCATACTGACAATGACTAAATCCATATATTAGAATAATTTAAGGACAAAATTGAAATTATATAGGCAACTATTTATTATAATATGGTCTTTTATGGTGTGAAAAGTAAATAAAATATATCAGGTGAGTAAAATGATAAAGATTGTGTTCAAAGAAGTTACAACAGAGGAGAAATTCCCATTTTATAGTTGGTTCTCCGTACTGATAATGACTAAATCGATATATTACAGTTATATTGGGACAAATTTAAAATTATATGGGCAACTATTTCTATAATCTGGTTTTTAAGGTGTGAAAAGTAAATGAAATATATAAGGTGAGTAAAACAATTAAGATTTTGTTATCAGAAGTTACCTCTGACGAGGAATTGCAAGTTTTATAGCTGGTTCTCCTATACCGATAATGATTAAAACCAAATACTTGAGTAATGTTAGGACATAACTGAAATTATAGGGTAACTATCATTACAATTTGGCCTTTTATGGTGCAAAAAGTATATGAAAATGGAATGCCAGTAAAATTATTTTATAGATTTGGTTTACTACTATTAACTACTAGTACAATGTATTTTGTTCAAACCATTGGATATAATACATCAAGATTCTTAATATCATGAGTTATAAATAGGTTGTATTGCCTTTTGATATGTTAACATTTTTTTGCATTCATTGATCTTGTGTAAAAATGTTCAGGCCCCATGCACATTTTGGTTGAAGAAAATCCTGGTCCCATGCCCTGAAACTTTTAAAAAGTTCATGTCCCACTGCTGTTTGCACCGGTCCCTAATAAATTTTGACCGGTCCCTTAAGGACTTCTGTGTAGTATTTACGTCATACCACCACCACATTGTTGGCTGCTTTGTCGGCCGGTACGAACACAAACGCTTATGTACTTGAATTTTGTTTTAATCCTAGAAATGGGCGACATTTATTCTTTTATTTATTTCTAAATTATCTTCGAAATGTGATATGCATCTGATGTAACTGACGTATAATTAAAAATTAAACTTCTGTTTTTTATACGAATAAGAGATTATAGGTGGCTCTATGTTATCAAAATATGGAGGTATAAAGTTTTGAACGGTAGAGTCATGAAAATACTAGACAAATTAATAAAATCAATACCTCTATTAATGTATTTTATTTTAATGAAATACTTTTATGATCTTCAGGTTTGTCAATTTGAGGGAACAGTCTATGGCGACAAAGGGCTGTAATATTTCGTGCACACTCCTATTTCGGACTGAAAACGATACTGTATCACACTCGGTATAAATATTATGTAATTTTCTTATAGGTATTTGACCCAGTTTATGATGTCTATCATTGTTTTTAAATATAGATAAAAATCATCAAGTGTAAAATTAGAACGATGTTTATTTCGTTGATTGTGGTTAATGCGTTTGCCATGAGACCTATGATTGCGTTGTCTTTTATCAACAATAGTCATGATATCAATAGAGGAAGTTTTAGATATGTTCCCTTGGCCCATGATATTGTCATTTAGACCTAGGGGATACGCTGTCTGTAGTCGTTTAATCCAAGACAGTTCGCAAAGTTTACGGGAATCTTCAAACTGTTTATGTGATTGTCCTGGTTGTTTCTGGACGGTTTGAAGTGGTTGGAATTTTATAAATTTAATATTGTGTTTGTGTTTTTCTAAATGTTGGTAAATTAAACTTTTGAATTTCTTAGGTCTGCGGAAGCGGTATAGATGTTCTTGTGTTCGTTTGAAAAATTACGTGTTGATTAGTTACTCTTAGTTTGTTGTGTCATACTATTTGCCACTCATTTTGAATTGTTATTTTCAGGTTGTGTCATATTATTTGCCCCACAACAGAGTTCATCAGTTACTCTAACTTCCTTCGTGAACTGAAATATCATGAAAATGTTATATCGTCTAGATAGCGGAATAATTTTGAATTTTGAAATAACGATGGCATTGCTACAAAAGGAATATACATTTTATTATTTGATTAAATACTGTACACATATAGACATAGATGTAAAATTGAGGAAACTCCAATATTTTAGATTTTAAAAACTAAAGCTGTATCATAGACTTTATCGTTACTATCATCACTTATTTCACTTGACACAATCATAATTCCTGTTTCCCTGTTGATGTCTATTCCTTCAGGATGTCTGATTCCATCAGCCTCGGACAGTATGGTCTTACAGGTTTCCCCATCTGGTGATACTACCACGATCCTGTGGTTTCTATTAGAACATATATAAACAAACCCTTTCATGTCTAAAGTAATTCCGTGTGGACTGTCAATGTCAGGATGCACAAAAGTCCACAGAAGTTCTCCGGTATTATTGTAGCAACAGACGTTATTTTGGGAGAGATTGGTTCCATAAATATACCCATTGAATAATGCAATACGATATGCCTTCACAGATTTTAAGATTGTACGAGAATACTTATTACGATTTACTAAAGTACTTTCATCAACACAGCTGGTGACCAATATGTTATTATCACTTGCAACTCCATTACAGAAATGAGAAAGTTCAAATGTTTGAATGATGTCATTCTTTTCTATATCTACCAGCACTGTCTTGTTACCTATTCCTCCTATTGTGACAGCTACAGTATTATTTCGGACAAAGCAGGCATCATATGAATAATATGTGAATGTAACTACTTTTCTGATTAAGATGCCATCGTTATTAAACAGTAGTAGATGATTTCTGTTGTGATCAAGTATTATGAATCTACCGTCAGGTAAAATTAAACAGGCATATACTTTTATAAACTTCATATCTTCTGGAATTATCAATCGTCTTGGTTTAATTTGTTCAATTTCATCTGTGCTTGGAGCCAAGTGTTGAGCTTGATGTTTTCTTCCGGTCTTCAGACGGAGAGTAGAAAAGGTGGAATTAATATTAATATCTCCAAACGACTCGACATCTTCTAATATTGATTTAAGATCAGCTGAGATGAAAATCTCTAAATTCTTCTCATCAAAGTGGTTTCCACTTTCTAAATCTTCTATGTATTTTGCTGCTTCTGATGTAGTTGTCTCAATTTCTGTCAGACCAACATACATTTGTAGCTCAGTTGCATACTGTGTCATTTTGGTAAAGTCGCTGTGCATTTGACTTATCTGATTGGCTCGCTGTTCCATTTTTGTACGTTTGTACAATTTGCCAAGATGATGGAATTTCTAACAAAGCAGACACGTGGTGTACAGAATGCGAAGTTTTCTTTTGTGGAGACTGTGAAAAACCTCACAGAAAGTCAAGACTGTCCAAGAACCATAAAACCATGTCCGCTGAAGATTATCAAAAGTTACCTGCATTCATGCAAGAAATAAGTAGTCAGTGCAAAGACCACAAGAAGAAGTATGAACTTTATTGTTCTTTCCATGCCTGTCCCTGCTGTGTCCAGTGCATTACCGATAAACACCAGAAATGTCAAGACTTGAAACCACTGTCAGACATTCTGAAGCAAGTTAAATCATCGGCCTCAATTGAGCTTTTCGAAAAAGATTTGAAAGATGTAAAGGAAAACTTAGATAAAGCTATAAAATACATTAAAACCAGGATAAGTAGATGCGATACCCAGAAAACAAAAGCCGTTGAGGAAATCCGCAGTATGAGGAAGTCCTTAGTTGACTACCTAAACAAATTAGAGCAGCAGATTATCGCTGACTTGGGGTCCAATATGTGTAGCTCTCGTGCTTGGTCGATGAAGCCATTATACTTTTCTTTTCAATTCTGAAATGTATGATTGGTTTTCTTTTAAATATTTCAGTATTATAATTATGAATGGTTGCTTCATGTCGATACGTAATCTGGCAAATAATACTTGCATATTCACACGATAACATGTTAATTTCAAATGATTTAACTTTGCATTGTACTTGATAAAATGCTGAGTCGTACATTAAGCATTGGGGATAGATGTTCACTGAACCATCAATATTACAGTTGTATTTTTGTTTTAGCGTCGTTGGGTTGCTGCTTCATTGGCGTATACATGACATCTACCTTTCGTCATATGAACTTTGAAGGAATGAACCATATAGGTATCGATATTTTTATTTTAGAAAAAAATATCCAGTAAATTTCAAAGAGAAAACATCCCTTTAATCATTTGATGAAACCCAACTTGTTTTCAGTTCTAATTCAGATAACAAGAATCGTATACTAACGCAGTTTATATTGCAGTTTATATTGCAACTTTAGCATACGTTATAATGAGTATTACGTTGGACAAAATTTTAGTTGAATTGACAATTGAATAAATAGTTCTGTTCTTGTTGTTTTTAGTGAAAAGGAACTATCTTCAAAGAAAATTCAAAATTTAAAATTCCACTGTAATTTACATAAAATTGTCCTTCGGATGTGATCTAAAATAATAATTGAAAATTACAGCAAATCATTTAGGACGAAGCAGTAATCTCAATGACTTAAATATTTTATTTCACGTTTTATTTTAATTGAATTCCATTTAGAGTCAGTAGAATTGTTTATTCTCAAAAGAATTGTCAAATCGAGCTCTCTGTGAGTCATCACATTGTATACATGAGGCATCGAACATTCATATTTGGTGGCATGGGTGTTTTTTTCTCATAGGAAAACAAATTTTGTTCAACTTCAGTCAAACGCAAAGTATTCTATCAATCATGAACAGATAAAGACATATTTTATGAAATATCTATGTAGTTTTCATGTTGAATTGTTTCAATAAGACAATAGGTTGTAATTTTTTGGAATATAAAATTCAACAGAAACAAAAATTATTTAATTTCTTTCTATTTATTTCCATTAGAAAAAACATTTCCCTTAAATAAAAGAAAAAAGAAGACAATAAATGAAAGAAGAATGGTCGGTGCCTAACTGAGACATAAATATTTGTAATGTAAATTCTGTATTGCTTTTGAATAAAAGACTCAGTATTATTATGAAAACAGACGAAACGTATGGACAAATATTTAGGCCTTAATTGTAACATTTTCTTCAGAAAATATTTATATTCATAGTTAAAACAATTTAAAAATATTTAAATTTGTACTTAAACTGAAATGTACTGGTATGCAAATAAGCATGATGTTTCTGGCTTCAGAATTTACTCATCATTGAATAAATTAGATTCAACGATGAATTTAGAATTGGATGGATCAGATATTAAACCAGAAAAGATAAGGACATCTATATTTTGATATAAGCATATATTATTTGCTTATATATATATTTCTCTAATTCTTATCTGATTTATCCGTTTCCTGGCCTGTTGATTATTTTTATTTAATCAACGTGTAATATGTTTGATCACAGTTCTTCATTGGTCAAAATTCAATTATGACGTCAAATTTTCTTGCTTACCTCTGAATTTCCTATTGTGACGGTATGAAAAAGGCGACTATTCTTGATGACGTTACATTCAAAGTACACTTCTTTTGCAGATCATTGTAAAAGTAGGATTAAGTTGGTCTGCATATCGTCTAAAAATCATTAGATTAACAGATTCTACCACCAAATCTCGTGTGATACGATATTTTCTACTCTTTGACAGTTATATTTTAAATACTAGACTCGCGTTTGTAATATAAAACGTAACTGTTTCCAGTGGAGGAATATCGTATCACACTCAATGCAGTGGTAAAATCTTTATACATATATACAAAGCAAACAGGATCAGCCACGAGTTATCATAACTTACATTGTCGTCGCATAAATATAAAGGAGAGGCAGAAGAGATCGAAGACAAACTGACACTGTCTGACAAAAAGAGAAAACGACCAAAAGACAAACAATAGTCTACATAACAAGACATAGAAAACTAAGGACTAAACAACACGACCGGGGTTGATCCAGGAAGGTTAATAAATTATGCTCCGCATGTGGCTACCATCATGTTGCTCAAATATGTGCTTTTTCGGTAATAAGTCTAATTCGGTGACGTCACATTCGAGGAAAAGAGTATGCGACTGTGGATACTACAATTGAACACATCTGTCGTCATCTGTGAAACAGATATTTGACAACAATCAACCAAGTCGTGAGTTCGCCCGTCCATGTTACAACGGCATTTTGTGAAATATTAATAGAAAGAAAATGTTCAAACTTTCCCAAAGCAACCACAATCAAGTCAATTAATTTGGTCAAATAAAAATAACTGTACATCTTCTCAAAAGATTTCATAAGGAAAAGGAAAACATCTTAAACGCTGTAGATTCATTTTGCAATTTATTTGTTGTTTTATTTGTAGCATTAAATGCAATGGTCTACTTAAAGAAATGCCTGTACCAAGTCAGAAATATGACAGTTGTTTTCCATTCGTTTGATGTGTTTGAGCTTTTGATTTTGCCATTTGATAAAGGATCTTTCCGTTTTGAATTTTACTTGGAGTTCGGTACTTTCGTTATTTACTTTTTATTCAGATGAAATAAGCATTGATGCTTAATGGAAATCTAAACTTATTATCAGTGCATTACATACTAAATCGGCAATGAATAGAATTTATATCATTTATTTCTGTCAAAGAGACAACGGGGTGGCCATTTCACAAATTATAATAAAAATGATACAATTAAATCTCAAGCACATGCATGTTAGAAAACATAGTGTTTTCTGCGATTGTCATTTTTCTGCTCGCGACTGTGTCTCAAATGTTCGTCAAAGGAAATATTCCTATAGGAGACGGTCTTCGTAATAATAATTCGTAAGTAATAAAGGAATAATTTGTGTACATTATTCATAACTATGATATGGATTTATTCTTAGAAATACTTTAGATACATCAGACGATAATTCTGTACATTTTTGTCACTATATGTTTTTACGTTTTGTTAACACTTTATACATATAGACAGAGGAAGCGGGGGATATTAGTGGCAATTTAGCAACTTAAACAATCTCAAAAGATTGGGATACAAGAAAATGTCAGAAACAATAAAAGCACTCGATGGAACATTGAACACATTGTTTGGGCTGTTTTCCTTTTCATTCCATTTTTCTGAAGAAAAAAAACGCGTTTTGTTCCAAATACTTGATTAGTTTTACATTACAAATAATTATGACAAAGAAGTCACGGATAATAATTCATATGCAAAGTAGGAACTGTAGAAAAGAATATTTAACTGTAGATGTATACGTCAACTTTTTGTTATTAGCATTTTACCATTATTAACAAGTATATAACACGGACGGAGAAACCAATATTCATAAACTGTCTGAATATTTTGATTTAATTTATTGGTGCAGTTATACTGGTTTTTTATATCATTACGTACCACAATATCACACGTTTTCCGGGGATTTGGGAAGTCTGCTATCACAGATAAAAATGTTTCTCTAATTCTTACCCGATTTATCCTTTTCCTGACCTATTGATTATTTTTATTTAATCAACGTGTGTTTCGTTTGATCTCAGTTCTTCGTTGGTAAAAATTCGTTTATGAGGCCAAGTTTTCTTGCTTTCCTCTATAATTCCTATTGTGACGTCATGAAAAAGGCGACCATGCCTGATGACGTCACATAGAAAGAACACATCTTTTGCAGACCATTCGAAAAGAAGGATTAAGTTTGTCTCCATATCGTTTAAAAATCATTAGATACAAATTCCACCACCAACTCTCGTGCATATGATATTTATCCACTCTCGACAGTTAAATTTTAAATATTTAAAACGCTCGGCCAGCCTCGCGTTTTAAATTTGAAAATTTAACTGGCTCGAGTGGATAAATATTGTTTCACACTCGATGCAGTGGTTGAATCTATATGTTTATATTCATTATATTTACTTAACAAGTATTTGCTTCCCTATATTATTGACTTTTACTATTGACCAATAGGTCATGTAGGTAGCTAGAACTGAAGGTAGGCGGAAAATTTTAAATGCCCATTAGAAATGAGGGTATTTCAAATAGGGACAGAATTTTATTTTCTCTGAGAGTGGTTGCAAGGCCATTGTAACGTGCAGAGAGCGTGACACTCTCCCTACCGTAGTCATCAAATACAACGTCACCATTCCGATAGTACTTGGCTGCGTATCAATATATCCCGAACAGCCAGCAAACGGGATATGACTGGTGAAGTGCAGAGATGACCATATTTCTATACCTGGTCAAGGATTCGTTTCTGATTAGAAATATTTTGAAATATTTATTTTCTTCCAAGAAAATAGGAATTGTTTCAACTTGCAATGAGGAGTGAACATTTCTTTCGTGTTGAAGGCTAACTGTGAATTTGTGATGAACAGTTTAAAAGCGCTGTTGCATGGTTTTGATAGTCCTTGATTGCTCGGAGGATAGCTGACGACCCTTTTAGGACTTGACAGGGCCGTGGGACGTCAGAGCGCAATCCAAAAAAGAAGACATGAAAATTTATTATTCACAATCGTAATTAATTCATTTTCAAGTAGATAATTCTTACACTATTTTATTCATTATTGGCCATAAGTGAAAGTCAAGCATATAGTAAAGCAACTACTTGTTCAATATATATTATACCATTTTAAAACAATGTTATCTGTGATTGCAGACTTTCCAAATCCACTGAAAACGCGTGTTATTGTGGTACTTTATTATGATTATAATTGCATACTCAAATAAAACCAAATATTCCGGAGTTTGATAAATTCAAATCATTATTGTCATCAAACAAAATAAATTTGTGCCAACTATAAGACAAGAAATACAATTGAGATATACAGTAAAATATAAAATAATAATTTAAGTAAAACACGTATATAAGATGCAAAAAATCATACATTTTGCACCTACACTTAACTTTTAAAGCCCATAGAAACAGATGTAAACAATTCAAATCTACCAACTTGGCCTGTGTTACCTTCTCTAATAAAGAGTTCCATTTCTTTTGTTTAATTGTAACTGGATATCAGCCTGTTGGTTAATATTACAAGTAAATACAAATGTTTTCATCTTCTATTGAATTACAACTGCGGCATAGCCTTTGTCCCATGAAAATATTGAAATGGTTTGCCCTAAGTTATCTGAGTAAGATCACATATTATGATTGATATGGTCGTAATTATGAAAAAACTGTTTACGAAACTTATAATTTTTCGAAATAATAAGAATATTTTTTACACCAGGAATAGAATATCTTAGCTGTTTTTGGCAAAACATTTAGGAATTTTGGTTCCTACAATGCTCTTCAACTTCATACTTTATTTGGCTTTTTAACGTTTTGATTCGAGCATCATTGATGACTCTTTATAGACGAAACGCGCGTCTGGCGTACAAAATTTAAATCCTGGTATATATGATGAGTTTATGTATACTGATTCCAAGGACATAATTAGTTATGAAAGGTACCAGGCTTATAATTTAATACGCGCGTTTCGTCTACATAAGACTCATCAGTGACGAAAATAGTTATAAAGCCAAACAAGTACAAAGTGGAAGAGCATTGAGGACCCAAAATTCCAAAAAGTTGTGCCAAATACGGCTTAGGTAATCTATGCCTGGGATAAGAAAATCCTTAGTATTTCGAAAATTCATACTTTTGTAAACAGGAAATTTATAAAATGACCACATAATTGATATTCATGTCAACACCGAAGTGCTGACTACTGGGCTGGTGATACCTCGGGGACGAAACGTCCACCAGCAGTGGCATCGACCCAGTGGTGTAAATAATTATCAACGGTACCAGGCTTACAATAAAATACGCCAGACGCGCGTTTCGTCTACATAAGACTCATCAGTGACGCTCAGATCAAAATAGTTATAAAGCCAAACAAAGTATCGATCGAAGAGATTCAGAAGTTGATCAATGCTTGTAATGAAAGCTTGTTCAAAGCCACTTTTAACTAAAAATAGATCACCTTTACCCAGACTAAAGAATGTATATGTACACATCCACCCAATTTAGTGTAAAGACATCATTAAAATTCTGTCTGAGAAAAGCATGTCAAAATATAAGTAACAAGAATGTGTCCATAGTACACGGATGCCCCACTCGCACTATCATTTTCTATGTTCAGTGGACCGTGAAATTGGGGTCAAAACTCTAATTAGGCATTAATTAATTAAAATTAGAAAGATCATATCATAGGAACATGTGTACTAAGTTTCAAGTTGATTGACTTCAACTTCATCAAAACTACCTTGACCAAAACTTTAACCTGAAAACTTTAACCTGAAGGGACAGACGAACGAACGGACGGACGAACGAACGGATGCACAGAGGAAATTGTCATGCACAATAACCGTATATAATATTCATTTTCTTGCCATAATAATACGAATCAGTTTTAGAATGTGTTGCTTGAACTTTTTCAATGGAATGACTTCTAAAGATGAGGGCGAGACATAAGTATAAGTTAACTAAAATGTTCCACCTAGTTTCAAGTTTTGGTTTTATGTCATACTATAAAAAGTCCGTTTGTTTACATTTTACGTTAAATTGTCTAGAAAACATCTCTAAAAAAACCCGTTCACATCACGTGAAAAATATACGAACTCAGCGGGACACTTTAGCTACTGAGAGTGCGTGTAGCAATTTTCTGTCATGATTTAATATACTGTAGTCTATCCCTTCTTTGTGAAGAAAACCCATGGTTGACATTTCAATAAATGATAACATTTGTATTCCTTTCTAGAGTTGATATCTTTGACTACCATTTTACAATTCAACTACTTTTTGAATTATTAAGTTCTATTTATCACTTTATTTATCTGGTATGATTTAACTTGCAATCCTGTCAAAAGGTATAAAGATCCATCAAACGGCTTATATGAGCCTATAACTAATCATATGTAGCCTTTATGACTTACATTTCAGTCTTTCTTGTTTCAAAGCTACTGTAAAAATAAAAGAACGAAACAAATCTATATTTGAATGAATTTACAACATTTCTTTTATTTTTCTGCATTGAACTTCTGTAAAATTTGATGTGCGCTTATTTTCAGTTTTGCTATTTCCTGTTGTAACTGGCTCAAATTGTTCTGGGTAATCTCGAGAGCTGGCAACATCGAAGGTAATGGACGTGGAGCCTGACTCTGTGACATTTGATTAAGTAAAGTAAGTCTCTGAGGTCAGGATGGACTTGACATTACACAAGATCGTGTATTCTTGTGCAGTTTATTACGTTGCTGTATGTAATTGCTTATGCATTACACCATATGAGAGTGTGGAACAGAGTGATTTGATATCGGCAGATTGCGTGGTTTTAACTGCTTTCAGTAAATGAAAGTATTGTTTGACACGGTATTATATTATTTGCGGCATATTACTTTTTCTATTTTTTTTATGCTGTGTGTTTTATCGTTGTTTTAAGTAACTTGCTTTTCCTGTACTTCTTTTTGCATTTTTGCATTCTTTTTCCCTTTCGTTAGTTCACTAAAAGAGATTAAACAGAGACGAGGACTGAAAGCTACAAAATAACTTAGTTTGCCTTAGACGTATTTACCACAACTTTCGGAATTTTACTTTTCCAATGCTCTTCAACCTCGTATATGATTTAGCCTTCCAACTGTTTTGATTCGATCTCATCAATTGAGTCTTATGTAGACGCAACGCGCGTCTAGTGTACCAAATTATAATCCTGATATCTTTGATGAGTTTTTTAATCCCGCCACTTATGGCTGTCCCTTGTATGGAATATTGTCATTGGTTGTCTTATAATATAAGACTGATACAATAAAAGTATTATATATGTCTTAAAAATGACGCTTCCAACGCAACAATTGTTTTCCTGAATTTCGCTTTTAAATTTTTCCCTGCTTAATTTAATTTGTGAAACAATTATTTTAAAATTATTAGGCATAAAAATGTTTCAAGTAAAAATTAAACTTTAAGTATTTTGAATACAAAAATAAAATGGAAATCAAAATCTTTCATCCCTGAAAGACTTAAGAACATCAACACACTAGGGATCTTCCTGTGATACATTGGATGTTCCTAGTATCTTATTAAGCTTTCATCTAATTTTTCCACGCGCGACGCGTTGCGGGGGTATTGAAATAATGGGCATCCGTCCATCCGTCCGTCTGTCTGTCCGGTCTTGCAATGGCTCGGGCAAGTTTGAAAATAAGAGCCGATCAACTATTTTTAAAAGAGTTATGTTTGTTGTGTCATACTAGTTACCAAACAACTGTGTTGATTAGTTACTCTTACGTTGTTGTGTCATACTATTTGACACTTATCTGTGTTAATTAGTTACTCTTTGTTTGTTGTCGTAATATTTGCAACACAATTGTGCTGAATAGATACCCTTAGTGTGATGTGTCATACTATTTGAAACTTATCTAATGTTGGTTAGTTACATTTAGTTTGTTGTGTTATACTATTTGCCACACAATTGTGATGATTAGTTACTCTTAGTTTGTTGTGTCATAATATTTGCCAAACAACTGTGTTGATAAGTTTCTCTTATTTTGTTGTGTCATAATATTTGACCATTATCTGAGTTGATTAGTTACTTTAAGTTTGTTGTGTCATAATATATGCCACACAATTGTGCTGTATAGGTACTCCTAGTTTGTTGAGTTATACTATTTGACACTTATCTGTGTTGAATAGTTACACTTAGTTTGTTATGTCATACCATTTGCCTCACAATTGTGTTTATTAGTTACTCTTGTGTTGTTGTGTCATACTAGTTGCAAAACAACTGTTTTAATTAGTTACTCTATTTTGTTGTGTCATACTTTTGACACTTATCTGTGTTGATTAGTTACTCTTAGTTTCTTGTGCCATATTATTTGCCACACAACTGTGTTTATTAGTTACTCTTGTCTTGCTGTGTCATACTAGTTTCCAAACAACTGTTTTGAATAGCTACTCTTATTTAGTTGTGTCATATTAATTGACACTTATCTGTGTTGATTAGTTACTCTTAGTCAGAATATATGCCATACAATTGTGATGAATAGGTACTCTTAGTTTGTTGTGTCATACTATTTGCCACACAACTGTCTTGATTAGTAACTCTTGTTTTTGGTGTGGCATACTTTTGCCACATAACTGTCTTAATTAGTTACTCTTAATGTATTGTGTCATACTATAGAAACTATTTATTGTGTCGTAACATTTCCCACACAAATGGTATGATTAATTATTCTAAGTTTGTTGTGTCATATTATTAGCCACACAACTGTGTTGATTAGTTACTCTTAATTCCTTTGTGAACTGAAATATCATGAAAATCTTATTTCGTCTAAAAGTGGGAATAATTTGAATTTTTAATATAAGAATAGAATTGTCATCAAAAGGCAGATATGATACATTTTATTACATAGTTTAAAACACTATGCACAGATAGATATTGATGTATAATTTAGATTTTAAAACTAAAGCTGTATTATAGAAGTTATCGCTACTATCATCCCTTATTTCATATGACACCAGCATCATTCCTGTTTCCTGTTGATGTCTATTGCCTGAGGACGTTTGATTCCATCAGCCTCTGATAGTATTGTCTTACAGGTTTTACCATCGGGTGATACTACCACGATACTGTTGTTTCCATAAGAAGATATATAAACAAAGCCATTCTTGTCTAATGTAAGTCCTAGTGGACTGACAATGTCATGGTGCATAAATGTCCACAGAAGTTCTCCAGTACTTTTGTAGCAGCAGACGTTCTTTTGTGCGATATTGGTTCCATAAATATTCCCATTGAATAATGCAATACGATTTGTCTTAACGCCTTTTAAGATTGTATGAGAATTATCATTACGATTCACTAAAGTACTTTTATTAACACAGCTGATGACCAATATGTTATTATCACTTGCTACTCCATTACAAAAATGGGAAAGTTTAATTGTTTGAATAATTTCATTCTTTTCTACATCCATCAGTGCTGTCTTGTGTGCTGATCCTAATGTGACAGCTACTGTGTTATTTTGGACAAAGCAAACATCCCATGGATAATCTGTGAATGTAACTACTTTTCTGATTAAAATGCCATCATTACTAAACAGCAGTAGTTGTTTTCCTGTGTAATCAAGTATTATGAATTTACCATCAGGTAAAATTAGACAAGCATCTATTTCTAAAGACTTCATATCTTCAGGAATTGTCAATCGTCTCAACAAAGATGGCCTAATTTGTTCAATTCCAGGTATGTTTGGAACCAAGTGCTGGGCTTGATCTTTTCTTCCGGTCTTTAGTCGGAGAGTAGAAAAGGTGGTATTGATATTAATGTCTCCAAACGACTCGACATTTTCTAATATTGATTGAAGATCAGATGAAATGTTAACTTCTAAATTCTTCTCATCAAAGTGGTCCCCACTTTCTAAACTTTCAATGTATTTTGCTGCTTCTGATGTAGTTGTCTCAATTTCTTTCAGACCAACGTACATTTGTAGCTCAGTTGCATACTGTGTCATTTTGATAAAGTCGCTCTGCATTTGACCTATCTGACTGGCTCGCTGTTCCATTTGTTGTACGAGAGTGCCCATATTGGATATCAGCTTTTATGTTTAGACCCCAATTCAGCGATTATCTGCTGCTCTAGTTTGTTTAGGTAATCATCTATCGACTTCCTCATACTCCGGATTTCCTCAACGGCTTTTGTTTTCTGGATATTGCTTGTACTGATCCTGGTTTTCAAGTATTTTATAGCGTTATCTAAGTTTTCCTTCACATCTTTCAAATCTTTTTCGAAAATCTTAACTGAGGCAGATGATTTTACTTGCTTTAGAATATCAGACAGTGGTTTTAAGTCTTGACATTTCTGGTGTTTATCGGTGATGCACTGGACACAACAGGGATAGGAATGGAACGAACAGTAAAGTTCAAACTTCTTGTTATGATCCCTGCATTGACTACTTCTTTCTTGCATGAAAGCAGGTAATTTTGATAATCTTCAACGGACATGGTTTTATGATTCTTGTACAGTCTGGTTTTTCTGTGAGGTTTTCACAGTCGCCACAAAAGAAAACTTCACATTCTGTGCACCACGTGTCTGCTTTGTTAGAGATTCCATCATCATGGCAAATTGTACAAACGTGCTTGACCGATGAGGCCATTATACCTTTTCTCTTTACTTCTGAAATGTATGATTTTTTTCTATAAGATAAAGCAATATTCAGAATGGTAAAATAGTTGACACCCATATATTACAATAGGCCTTTTATGGTTATGAATGGTTGCTTCATATCAATACTTAATGTAGCAAACACTTTTATATCTTCGCGAAAATAACATGTTAATTTCAAATGAGTTAACTTTGTATCTCACTTTAACAGATGCTGAGTGTATTTTTAAGTATTCGGGAAAGATCTCTAATGACCAATCAAACTAACCTGATGTCTTTTATATTTTGATTGCGTCGTTAGGTTGCTGCTTCATTAACGTATACACACCATCGACCTTTTATCATATCAATTTTAAATGAATGATCCATATTTTAGGTGTTCTGTATTTTTTCAATTTCAAGAAAAGAATAGCGGGTAAATTTCAAAAAAAAAATGTCCTCAGTTAATCCCTCGGACCAATCAAATTGATGAAACCAAATATGCTTTTATTTATGTATTATGCAGATATCAATATTCGTATAACAAGGCAGCTTATATTGCAACTAATGCTAATATGATAATCATGATAAAGGGTTTACTTTGAACAAACAGGTATTTGATTTGTCATTTTGATAAAAGTTCTATTCTGGTTCTTTTCGGTAAAAAAAGGAACTAATTTCATAGAAAATTTCAAATTCCTGCTATCATCTATATATATAAAATTGCCTGTCGAATGATATTCAAAATAATAATTCGATTTAAAGGGTTTGACCGTTAAATCGCGATATCAGAGGAAGGCAAGACTTGCGACAGTTCATGCACAGGTCAATGTAACGCGCATGTCTTAATTCGATTACATGGCATATAAATTTCAACAGCTATAGCACTGTTCACATTATTCTGAATGCACGATCTGCTGGGAAGTAACTGAATATATCTAAGGTCAGATTGTTGAGTTTATTGTACGCATAATTAATGTAAATACTTATTTTATTAATTTTTCAATTTGCAACAGATTATTGAGTGATTAATTAAAATCGGTCACATTGATAATTTATACATTAGTGGACAATTTATTAAAGTTATAATGATACGAGCGAATTTATTTTAATTTATGTTGAATTTTATAATAAATGTTTGATTCACAAAGTTTTTAATTCCAAGTTACATTTATACTGTGTCTTTATCGAGGTATTAAATAATCAAAATTTGATTCCAGGTATTTTATTCAATTTACACGTAATGCAGATCATAATGGAACTGTTCCATTATCAGGTATGTTAACTATTATATTTAATAATGGGGTTGCTTTGTGAGACATTAACACCATCAAATGCAATTAATCATGGTACCATTGTTGTAGGCCGTACGGTAGCCTATAATTGCTTACACCCACTTCATTTGAACTTTGGTGGATAGCTGTCTCATTGGCAATCATACCACATCTCCTTATTTTTATATTAGAAAATTTTGTTTAGTTGTTTTGTTAGAAAAATCATAATCTTTTAATAATTAGCATTAATAACGAATAGAGAAGAAATAGTATACACTATTCTGAATTGAAAGTTACGTTTAAAAACTTTATCACAAGATGTGTAGATCTTTGATAAAATTATCGTCTGAAAATAGTTGATATAAATTTACAACCTCAGAGAGTTAATTGATTGGGTTAATGGTTTTCTTAAATCTTATTTACATTATTACAGAGGTCAAAAAGTTCAAATAGTAGTCTGCATTATAGCTATTTGATAAATTGATTTTATTAGTTGTGGTTTAGATTTAATAGTAACGTATATCTCAGACTGTAAAACTTCTAATTAGTACGATTTTGTTATCTGAAACAGAAACAACGAAATTGGGTTAAATACTGTGAACAGTTATACACGGAATATTATGTATATACGTATATAAGAGAATATTCGTTTTGTAAGCAGCCATGAATGATTTGGGATAACAATTGTAGTCGAACGCAATATGCATGATATGCAATAAAACAGAAAACAAAAACACAAAACAAAAACAAAACAAAACAAACAAACAAACAAACAAAAGCAAAAAAAAAAAAAAAAAAACAAAAAAACATTGGCTTTATACTTGGACGGAAACCATGTTACACGATACCAGTTTTAATGCTGTATTGACGAGCGCCCTGAAGGTGGCAAATATCCCATCGGCTATTTTTAGAGTTAAATTTTGAGGGTCTTAACTGCACCTCACTTTAAAAAGTTTTTGTCTGGGCAACATGATTTACTTACTAGTTGTAATTGGCTTTGAACTAGCTTTCAGTAACTGCGAGTGCTCTTAGATGGGTACTTGCTGTCTTTAGTCTATTTGGTAGTTTTTATTGTGCTTTGTGTCGATCTTATGAGTCAAACCTACTTCAACTTTGTTTTATATTGTCTTGTTAACCACTGTGCCCGTTTCGGGAGGCTTTAGCTCTCACAAACTTGTTGTTTGCCGCAGTCTATTATACTTGTTTTACGTGTAAATTGATTCGTACTTAAATATGGCCGTTGTTTTCTTGTTTAGATTGTTGTCGGGTCTTTTATTGCTATTATACTGTATGGACTATGTTCAATGTTGAAGGCTGTACGGTGGCCTATTGTTGTTTACGTCCACGCCATTAAGTTTTAGGCGGTTAGTTGCCTCATTGACATTCATGTCAGATCTTCTTGTTTTTATATTTTCTGATGGTAAAAGTCGAATTCAGTCAATGGTAATATAAAAGTATAAACGATACATCAGATTACCAACATAACAGTTGGCAAGTCAAATATCTTTATCTTATCATATCAATTTTTTTATTTGTCTATATTGTAGGGATGTCAACTCGGTGATGATTTACTAATCGAGTACTCGTTGGATTTACTGAGCGATACTCGAATACTCGCTCGGAAAGACATCTACTAAATGGAAACACAAAATTTAACCAATTTTACTACGTATTGTGGGTCGTTATCTTATGGATTAAAACCCTCAACATTATTACCTAGGACTAAATAATAGTCACAGGAATTTTATACCATAATTGATAGCTCCTTTACTGCATGTACTAATTATGTAAACTGGCAATAATCTAATTAATAAACATCTATAGAAAAATAATTACTAAAAAACAGTATTTGAGAATCGTAAAGAAACACATTAAATGATCAACAAAGGGGCGCTGATTAGGGGTGGACACAGGGTGCAACGAGATTGTTCTTATTTAGAAATAATATCTTGTAAACTTTTTCTGGGACGAGTGTCTCCACTTTTTTCGTAAAGTCCTGAAGAAAATATTTGCGTTTACGGTACAGAGGTGGTGGAATGACTAAAACACGATTGGCTAAAAGTGAAGCCTTGGAAAGGTGCTCTTGTTTAAAGCCTACCTCTGTTCGAGGGAATTTTAAATGACAATTAAACGCAAACATTCAAGACGTATTTTAATTTTGATTAATATTTGATTTCCTAGGAGGCGCTCTAAAAAATCTTTCAGAAGGCAACAACATTCTAACAGGAAACCGATTAGTCGAGTATCATTTTGTTATTCGATACTAGGTACTACCGAGCGATACTCGAATACTCGTTGACATCCCTACTATATTGTAAATTGTCAATCTGGAGCTGATTATTGTTTGATTGTCAATTTAAGATCTTTTAATTTTTCAAAAGCATGCTTGGATAGTGGGTTTTTCAATCACAAAACATGACTTCGTTCGTGATCGGAAGTTTGTATTTGCTTATGGTTGTGTTCTCTTATACATTTTCGTATCACAATTTGTTAACAAAGTCAAAGTGTTATGAGGTACTTTAAGTAGACAGATAAACTAATCGTAAGCTCATTTCCCGAAGTACCCCGAAATGTTTAGTAATCGACTTAAATAGACTGGACATCGGACAAAGCGTTCTATACGATAGGACTTAACTTATAAGCGATATTGGTTGTCTCCAAGATTTGTTACCTTACTCATATTTGCTTAGTCTTAATGTTGTAAGATTGCAATACAAGAACAAGATTCCGAATAAGTGATTGAACCATCCTACAGTGCGGAGGCATAGCTTATTTGTCAGATATTGAAAGTTACAACTTTAGTTATGCTATTATCAATTTTCATCTATTTATTATCCAGTTATGCTATTATCAATTTGCATCCATTTATTGTCCATCAAACGGCGAAGTAGGTCATTGGCTTCGGGAATCTAGTAGTTGCTGCAGTCAGATTCTTGTTATTAAAGAATATTTCAATCCGAGTTATATCGACTCTCAATTTATGGTACTGGTTGGCGGTAATAAGTTCCAAAACATTCTTTATGAAATGAATGTTTTGAACTTGTTTAGTGGCGGAATTTATAGGCTGCACCAGTACCGATGAACTTTTATCACTATATTATTATTTCATTTAGAACATTAATCCATGTAATCATCATTTCCACCTCAAACGCAGTTTCTCATATTAATTTTGGACATCCGTTGCAAGGGTTCAATTCAGCACTCGATTATTTCAAAATTTCATTTCAGTTTTTATTTGAATTTTGAATTTTCATTATCTATTTCATTTTAATTTTTGATTTGCATTTTGAATTTGCATCTGATTAACGGTTTCCCAAAACCCATTGTTTATGGGTTGGTAACCGACAGAAGCCATGATCTTACTTCACCAATATAATATATTTTGACTTAAATTACGACTTCTCTCTTATGATTCGATTTAAAGGGCTTGACCGTTAAATAATAGCGTTATCAGAGGAAGGCAAGACTTGTGGCAGTTCATGCACAGGTCAATGTAACTCGCATGTCTTAATTCGATTACACGGCATATAAATTTTAACAGCTATAGCACTGTTCACATTTTTCTGAATGCACGATCTGCTAGGAAGTAACGGAATATATCGAAGGTCAGATTGTTGAGTTTATTGTATGCATAAATAATGTAAACCCACCCATCCCTCCTCTTTTAGTTTTTCGATATTGCTGTTTTATGTGCTATTTGTAAAACCCCAAAAATAATTTTGAGCAAACAGTAATCTCAGTGATTGAAATGTTAAGATTTCACTTTGTATTTAAATTGAATTCTCATTTAGAGTCAGTCTAAATAAAACGAGTTCATTCTCAAAACAATTCTCAAATCAAGCTCTCTGTGAGTTATCACATTGTATACATGAGGCACCGACCATTCATCTTTAATGGTATGGAAAGTTTTTCTCTCGGAACTAATCATTTTAGTCAACTGTAATCAAAAGCAAACTATTCTATACATACTATGCAGAAAAAAAGAAACATTTTATGAAAAATCAATGTTGTTTGTACTTTTTCTTTGATATGAATATTCAATAGAAACAAAATATTTTTTATCAAATCCCTTCTAAATAGAATAAAATTTATTTGGCTAAAGCAGTTTACTTATTGAAAAGATGAAATTCATCGATGAATTAAGGAATGGACAGATCAATAGACAGATCAGATATTGGACTAGAAAAGATGAGGACATCATTGAATCTCATTTTATTGGATACTTGATACAAACAATATCAGCCACAAGTTATCACAACTTGGATTATAAATGTTTCAAAATGTATAAGTATAAAGTCATGTAACAAGAACATTATGTACAATAGTTGCAGAAAGAAAATGTACACAATTTTCCAAAGCAATCACAATCCCTATTCAACAATGTTGTTCAAATATTAATAACTGTACATCTTGTTAAAAATATTTCAAAAGATCTATAATAAAGGTCAAAACGTCCAATTTTTCAAACAAAATGAAAGACCCTTTTAAGTAAAACATATTCTTGTTAGGAGTTAAATTTGCCTTTCGTTCAGTAACGAACAATGGTCTTAAAAATGAAACAAAATGTAGGTTATCAAAAGATTAATTCTGTTTACATAAAACGCCAAAGAAATATAACATATGTTATGCTCTCCAATATAATAGTGTTTAAGGGATTTGGATTAGCAGGATTTCAATATATCTATACAATTCTACTATTTGCGACAACAGGCACTCGGGACATGGACCCTCCCCCTTTACTCTGTGTTTTACATATTTTTATTTCACACCCAAAAGAATAGAGTAGATAGGCGGCACATAGAAATTAATTCCAATTGTTAGTTTTGGTATGTGCAAAAACACAGTAACGAATTTTTATCTAAAATATAAGTAACTAGGGAAATGATCCATACCCAAAGCGCCTGAGTTTTCAGCCAATGTGAACCTTATGTTTCAATTTTCTGTGTAAAGAATTAAGGATTTTTTTATGTCATATAATGAAGGACTGTCGACAAAGTATCATTCAATCTGAATTTTGGATTAAAAATAAATGAGCGATTGAATAAATTGAACATTCTTACCATGAATATGTTGAGAGAATGGAATTTGCACAGGGAAGTAAATTGTCCGATATCTGGGACACTTACCTGTTGACACATAGACCTAGCGTGACTTTAAACACAGATACGTTTAAAAGGAATGCAATCTTTGGAAAAATAGTTATTTTTGAATGCAAACAAATTAAATGTTCTCACCGCTTTTACTTTATAAAACACTTGCAAAATTACAAGCAGATTTCTATGACGACCAAACATATATAATAATATAGAATAAACTGTAGATTAATTTGATTGCTATAATAGAATGTGTTGTTTTATTTATTACGTTTAATGTAATGATAAATTCAGACTTTTTATCCGACTTACTCACGGCTGTCATTCGGTATATCGAGAAAATTATCGTGAAAGAATACCTAACGGTGGTCAGGCATTGCGATCGGGTCGTGAAAGATCTGGTATCGGTTCGTGAATGTAATTAATTGTAATTCTGCTTCAAAATCTGTGGAAAATATGCTGTATTTTCAAAACGTGGAACAAATCCGAAAAAAAGTTATGTCTGTCAAAATGATTCAACTGTGTCAATAACATTGGGCAATAAGGTAAAGAAAATATGCAATACTTCATGAGAAAACACAAAAGGGCAAAACACAAGTCTAAGGGATTCATTAAAAATAACACGTTTTGTACCTATAATGGTCACATTCCAATATATAATGATGTATTTGAAACTGAATCTTTGGTGTGTCTGATAGTACAATAAAATAAAAGTTTTTCCTCTGAAACTGTTCATTTTGTTTTTGAAAACATTGAATTTTGTTGATTTTCATCAAAATTGATCGTGAAAGATCGGGCAACGCATTATCTTGATCGTGAAAGACAAGGCGTGACCAGACGGACACAGGATGTTTGCGCTTTTTTACATGTAACACTGAAGGAAATTCGCGCTTCAAACACTATGATCATTTGCGCTTTTAACTTTGATACACCTGAACAAAATTGACAAGACATTTGCGCTTTTTACCTATAATAGGTGTATACCTGTAATCGAGATCTTTAGAAAATTTACCAAAGTCATGGAAAGATGTTCACATATTCTTTGAAAGTTCTTCCGAACAAACGACAAAATCAGAAAAAAATATTCGGGTAAACCAGACATATTATAAAGAATATAGTACACGTTTCTGGGTAAACGATAGAGAAAACGAAACTTTTATGGATGGAACATTTAAATTTTGACCAAAATTCTTCAGTTAGCTTTCTTATTAGTGGATTAATATTGGAAGTATATTCCTCTTGTGGTTATTCTGTTGCATGAATAGTCCGAGGAACTGTAAAATTTTGTATTTTTAAACCCCTGCTGTACCTGTTGACTTTTAGAAAGAGTCATGGTGTCGTTTTCATCTGACATAAGCATGATGGGGAAAGGTTGATGCTTTTAGCCGTATATAAATGTATGAATGTTTTTTTTTATATCAATTGATTTTTATGTTATGTTGATAAAGCGCAAATGTCAAAAGTTTAAGCGCAAATTTCCATTAAAAAGGGCAAATTTTCTATCAAAAGCGCAAACGCCAGACCAGACTTAATAATCAGAAAACAATATTACTTGCAACTAGTTGAAGCGTGTAATTATTTTAATAAGAACAGACATTAATGCTTTCATTTTTTCTCACTTTTGTTAATTCAACACTTTTCCTTCAAAGTTATTAAAATAACTAAAAACGTGTCAAGCTAAGTAGATTTTCTAGATAAAAGGACCTTCAGGAGCCTAATTTTGAAAAGTAAAATTATATATGTATCTGTAATGCTTAAGGTGGTACATAACACTACATGGAGATGACTCTGTAAAAGCAGCTGAACGTTTTAATCACGTTCAATTAAGGAAACATTCTCAATGATCAAAATCAGTGTTTGTCAAACTGCTATATATCCAATGAAATTTTTCCGATAAAGGGTGTGGTTCAAGTTTTTGAAATTTTAATATATTTTTCATAGGGTCAAAGTAAATTTTTGTCAAAATTTTATGAAAATTAAACTAGGCAAATTAATTTTAGTCAAAGTGTTTGGTACCACCTTTACTCATCCGCCCTGAAAATATATGCATGTGTACGCATTTTTAAAATATTTGTTGATGTCAGAGTTGTTATGATGAGTGTTGTTCGTGCGTACATCGTATGACAATATTGGCTAATTCATTTTTATTTCGAGGCTGCGCTGACATAAACTAAAATGTACCAAAATAATGTATCAATTGTTTGATCAATCTGTTCACAAGATCAACGTACCTCGCGATCGATTGTGCATGATGCCCAGCTTGAACTGTAATTTAGCCGATAACGTTCTATTCTCAATCTTAAATTCATATAAGAAATTAAAACTTATGAAGGACAGACAAATAGACTGATATTGCACCTAGATGGTGTGGTATTATAAGATAATCAGACCCAATGGCATTGAACGATTATAGCCGGATTCACCAACAAAAGAGAACCGGAATGCGTCATGCAAATCCAATATTTGCTATACCAATTAAAAATATAAATTATCATGTAATTAAATAATGATTTGAACGTTTTCGTAGCATCAGATCTTTCACGATCCTTTTCACGATCTTCCAAAAGCGGTACGCTATCTTTCACGATCCAAAAAAAATCTTTTTTTTTGTAAATATTTCATTTTTTGCAAAATTTGTGATTATGCTAACACAAAATAACTTTAAGAACCAATTGAATCATTAAAATGGAATGACATTTTCAAGGAAAAGTTGTTTAGTCATTCGAATTATGCAAAAATCTTGTTTGTTTACATATCTATTGTCATTGAAATGTCGGAGAGCAATCTGCCTTTTGTAGTTTTGTAAAACGGTTTACTTTTAAACCTTGATTTTTCTCAGAAATTGATCATAATGTTGAACCATTTTGACAGACAGTTTTATTTTTTTGTATATTTGTCCGTATAATTCATTAGATTAGATTAGCAATTGACCTTGCATATGTCTTCTCGATAAGATTTCCTTCACGATCCTATACCAGAGCTTTCACGATCCAATCGCAATACTTGACCACCGTTAGGTATTCATTCATGATCCTTTTCTCGATATACCGAATGACACCGGTGTTACTGTTCGTGCATGAAATACACGAGCCAGTAATTAAATACATTTCATTTCGCAATATGAAGTGTTATCTAAATTTTAGTATGAGGGTGTAAAAGTGGCCAAAATTTATGCAACAAAAATTGCATTTAAGTTTGATTTGAGACTAAGGTACCATCATATAGATATGCATGTTGAATCACAACATCTTAGCTTTTCATGGGAAATTGGCAGTAAGTTAAATATTACCCATTTTCACCTCTTCCCTTTGGGTTAAATATAAGACGAATTATGTATATGTATAATTGGCCATGATTATACCTTATAAGCATCAGAATGTATATGCTTGGTCTTAATTTAATGGTGTGATCTTTAAAGAAGAATGCGAGACATCCACTAAAACAGTTCTATCTAGTTTCAAGCTTTTGTTTTATGTCGTGATTCAATACACTGCAGTATATCCCTTGACTGGCAAAAACCCCATGGTTTATACTTATATAAATAGACATACATTTATAAACGATCACATCTGCATTCCTTTTGTAAGTGGGTATCACTGACTGGCAGTTCATAAATACTTCATAGACTTTTTGAATTATCAAATTGTATTGATAAGTTTATTTTTGTAAAATGTTTTAACTTGCAATCATGTCAGAGTATATCGACCCATCTACCGGCTAATACCAGCCAAAAACTCATCATATGTAACCAATATGACTTACATTTAAGTCTTTTTGATTCAAAGCTACTGTTAAAATAAAAGAACGAACAAATCTATATTTGAATCAATCTTAAAACTTTTCTTTTGTTTTTCTGCATTGCAATTCTGTAAAGTTTGATCTTGACCTATTTTTAGTTTTGCTATTTCATGTTGTAACTGGCTCAAATTGTTCTGGGAAATCTCGAGAGCTTCAGTTGCAACATCGAAGGTAATGCAAATGGAGCTGGACTCGGTGACAGTTGATAAAGCAAAATTTAGATAAGTCACTCAGGTCACGGATTGACTAGGCATTGCACAAGATCGTGTATTCCTGTATTGTTTGTTATGTTGCTGTTTGCAATCATTTATGCAATACAACAACCGATATTAGATAAAATTGAGAATGGAAATGGGAATGTCAAAGAGACAACAACCCGACCACAGAACAGACAACAACAGAAGGTCACCAATAGGTCTTCAATACAGCGAAATTCCGCACCGGAGGCATCCTTAAGCTGGTCCCTAAACAAATATATACTAGTTCAGTGATAATGGACGTCATACTAAACTCAAATTATACACAAGAAACTAAAAGTAAAATAATACAAGACTAACAAAGGCCAGAGGCTCCTGACTTGGGACAGGCGCAAAATGCGGCGGGTTAAACATGTTTATGAGATCTCAACCTCCCCTATACCTCTAGCCAATGTAGAAAAGTAAACGCATAACAATACGCACATTAAAAGTCAGTTAAAGAGAAGTCCGAGTCCGATGTCAGAAGATGTAACAAAAGAAAATAAACAAAATGACAATAATACATAAATAACAACAGACTACTAGCAGTTAACTGACATGCCAGCTCAGACCTCAATTAAACTGATTGAAAGATTATGTCTTCATCATATGAATATCAGGCACAATCCCTCCCGTTAGGGTTTAGTATCATACCATCATAACATATATGAGAAGAGCATAACCCGTGTCATGCCAACAACTGGTTTTAAATAAATGTGTTTAGTTCCGATGCAAAGACCCTATAAGTGAATCAATATTAAAGCCAAAATATGCAATCTTTAATGACCTGACAACAGTATCGTAACTATATCCCTTCTTAATAAGTCTATTTAAAGGTTTTGTTAGCTTCTGCGGTGAATACTGACATTTTAGTGCTTTATAAAGAATATTACCATAAAAGATTGGATGTGAAATACCTGAACGTATAAGAAGTCTGCATGTTGAGCTATATTTACGAATGATGTCCTTGTACCGATGATAAAATTTAGTAAATGTTTTGACTAGTTTGTGATATCGAAAACCCTGGTGTAATAATTTTCAGTAATACATAAATTTCTTTCGTTAAAATCTGAAACGTTGTTACATACACGAGCGAATCGTACAAGTTGAGATATATAACACCGTAAGATGGTGACAAGGAACGTCACCATCTAAAATGGATAATTAACGATAGGAAATGAAAATCATCTCTTTATCATAAATTTTGTATTAAGCTTTCCGTTAATGATATGGATATCAAGATCGAGGAAAGGGCAGTGGTCATTGTTAGTATTAGCTTTATTTAAAGTAAGTTCAACAGGATAAATTTCTTTAGTATACATACTGAAGTCGTCATTATTGAGAGCCAATATATCATCCAAATATCTAAAAGTATTATTAAATTTTGTATCAGATGTTGTTTCGATGGGTCTTTGCTGATTTTAGTCATAAATTGTAACTTATAAATTGTAGAGTTTGCGACAGTTTGATTTTATATCGGCATATCGGGTGCTTTTGTATTGCTTTCAATAACTGAAATTATTGTTTGTGCGGTACTATATTATTGTCCTTGTTTGTCCTGGTGTTTATATCGTTATTTGAGAGAACTTGTTATTCTTGTACTGTTTTTAATTTTTCTTTATTTACCTTACATCTGTCTAATGATAGAGATCGAAAAGGGGCGAGGACTACGATCTACAAAACATAAGTCGCCTTAGCCGTGTTTAGCACAACAATTCGGAATTTTCGGTTTGTAATGCTCCTTAGCTTCGTATATGATTTGGCCTTCCAACTGGTTTGATTTTAGTGCAACAATTGACTCTTATGGAAAATTAATTGAAGAAGAGTGTCATTTTATTTTAATATTTAAGAAATATGAAGATATACGTAAAAGATATATAAAACAATACTATTCGAGAAATCCTTCAGCTTTAAAACTTGTGCAGTTATTATCAGTACAAAATGTAAAAGAACTAAATAATTTAGGAAATATTTGTTTGCTGCCGAAAAACTTCGTAATTTATAAATGTTGTGTGTCATGCTCCGCTACTGTTATTTAACAACTGAATATCGATATTATTCGCTATCTATTACTGTTTATATATGTATGTGTATATTGAAATTTGATGTATATTTTGTTATATGCCTATAAGCTGTATTGCTTTTGGAAAATAAAGTATTAGTATATGTAGACGCAACATGCGTATGATGTACCAAATTATAAGCCTGGTATCTTTGGTGAGTTTTTTTTTTTCATCACGACACTTTTGACTGTCCCTTCTATGAAACATCGTCATTATTTGTCTTATAATATAGGAATGATACAATATAAGAATTATATATGTCTTACAAATGACGCTTCCAACATATTTTATTTACAAAAACATATTTTATTTACAAAAAGACTATAAACTTTTAAGACCATCAAAAAAGCTAAGGGCGTTGTAAGTATTCTTTACTTCGTCATCTCTTACTGCTTCAACACCTAAATAGTTATTACCTCACTAATGCACATAAAAAAAAACCAACACAACGACACATAAACAAAAAAAATCAGAATTTTATATATTTATAGTTAATCTATTAAATTATACTTTAACCAATGAATAAAAATATGAACAAATGGTTCTATCGAACAGACGTTTCTCCAATTTGCCACACAACAGTGTTGATTAGTAACTCTTAATTTTGTTGTGTTATACTATTTGCCATAATACTGGGTTGATTAATTACTCTTAATTTGTTGTATCATACTGTTTGAAACACAACTGTGTTAATTAGTCACTCTTGGTTTGTTGTGTCATGATATATGATACACAAATGTGTTGATTAGTTACTCTTAATTAGTTGTGTCATACTATTTGCCACACAATTGTGTTGATTAGGCACTCTTAGTTTGTTGTGTCATATTATTTGAAACACAACTGTGTTGATTAGTTACTCTTAGTTTGTTGTGTCATGATATATGATACACAAATGTGTTGATTAGTTACTCTTAATAAGTTGTGTCATACTATTTGCCACACAATTGTGTTGATTAGGCACTCTTAGTTTGTTGTGTCATATTATTTGAAACATCAACTGTGTTGATAAGTCATTCTTAGTTTGTTGTGTCATGATATATGATACACAAATGTGTTGGTTTACTTTTATAAATTGTTATTTGGATGGAGAGTTGTCTCATTGGTACTCACACCACATCTTCCTATATCTGATTAGTTACTCTTAATTAGTTGTGTCATAGTATTTGCCACACAATTGTGATGATTAGTTACTCTTAGTTTGTGGTGCCATACTATTTTCCACACAACTGTGTTGAGAAGGCACTCTTAGTTTGTTGTGTCATACTATTTGCCACACAACTGTGTTGATTAGGCACTCTCAAATGGTTGTGTCATACTATTTGACACTTATCTGTGTTGATTAGTAACTTTGACTTTGTTGTGTCCTAATATGTGCCACACAATTGTGTTGATTAGGCAGTTTTAGTTTGTTGTGTCATACTATTTGACAGTCATATGTGCTGATTAGTTACATATAGTTTGTTGTGTCATAATGTTTGTCACGATAAGTTACTCTTAGTTTGTTGTGTAATACTATTTACCACACAATTGTGTTGATAAGTTACTCTAAGTTTGTTGTGTCATACTATTTGACACACAATTGTGTCAATTATACACTCTTAGTCTGTTGTGTCATACCATTCTTTTGCCACACAACTGTGTTGATTGTAAACTCATAGTTTGTTGTGTCATACTATTTGACACTTATCTGTGTTGATTAGTAACTCTCAGTTTGTTGTGTCATACTATGTGCCACAAAATTGTGTTAATTAGTTACTCTTATTTTGTTGTATCATACTATTTGACACTTATCTGTGTTGATTATTTACTCTTAGTTTGTTTTGTCATACCAATCGCCACACAACTGTGTTGATAAGGCACTCATAGTTTGTTTTGTCATACTATTTGACACTTATGTGTGTTGATTTGTAACTCTTAGTTTGTTGTGTCACAATATTTGCAACACAATTGTGTTGATTAGGCACTCTTAGTTTGTTGTATCATACTATTTGCCACATAACTCTGTTGATTAGGAACTCTTAGTTTGTTGTGTCATACTACCTGACACTTATCTGTGTTGATTAGTAACTTTAAGTTTGTTGTGTCACAATATTTGACACACAATTGTGATGATTAGTTACTCTTAATTTGTTGTGTCATACTATTTGCCACACAATTGTGATGCTTAGTTACTCTTAATGTGTTGTGTCATACTATTTGCCACACAATTGTGTTGATTAGTTACTTTTAGTTTGTTGTGTCATACTATTTGCGACACAACTGTGTTGATTAGGCACTTTCAGTTTGTTGTGTCATATTATTTGCCACACATTTGTTTTGATTAGACACTCTTAGTTTGTTGTGTCATACTATTTGACACGTACCTGTGTTGATAAGTCACTCTTAGTTTGTTTTGTCTTACTCTTTGCCACACAATTGTGTTGATTAAGCATTCTTAGTTTGTTGTGTCATACTATTTGACACGTATCTGTGTTGATTAGTTACTCTTAGTTTGTTGTGTCATACTATTTGCCACACAATTGTGTTGATTAGTAATCTTAGTTTGTTGTGTCATACTATTTGTGACACGTATCTGTGTTGATAAGTTACTCTTAGTTTGTTGTGTCATACTATTTGCCACAATACTGTGTTGATTAGTAACTCTTAGTTTGTTGTGTCATACTATTTGCCACGCAATTGTGTTGATTAGGCACTCTTTGTTTGTTGTGTCATACTATTTGTCACGCAACTTTGTTGATAAGACTCTTAGCTTGTTGTGTCATACTATTTGACACTTATCTGTGTTGTTTAGTAACTCTTAGTTTGTTGTGTCATACTATTTGACACACAATTGTGTTAATTAGTCACTCTTAGTTTGTTTTGTCTTACTCTTTGCCACACAATTGTGTTGATTAAGCACTTTTAGTTTGTTGTGTCGTACCAATCGCCACACAACTGTGTTGATAATGCACTCTTAGTTTGTTGCCTCATACTATTTGACACTTATCTGTGTTGATTAGTTACTCTTAGTTTGTTTTGTCTTACTCTTTGCCACACAATTGTGTTGATTAAGCATTCTTAGTTTGTTGTGTCATATCAATCACCACATAACTGTGTTGATAAGGCACTCTTTCTTTGTTTTTTCATACTATTTGACACACAATTGTGTTAATTATGCACTCTTAGTTAGTTGTGTCATAATAATTGCCACACATCTGTGTTGATAAGGCACTCTTAGTTTGTTGCGTCATACTATTTGCCACACAATTGTGTTGATTAGGGACTCTTAGTTTGTTGTGTCATACTATTTACCACACATCTGTGCTGATTAGGGACTCTTAGTTTGTTGTGTCATACTATTTGACACTTATTTGTGTTGATTAGTTACTCTTAGTTTGTTGTGTCATACTATTTGCCTAACTATTGTGTTGATTAGGCACTCCTATGTTTTTGTGTCATACTATTTGACACTTATCTGTGTTGATTAGTAACTCTTAGTTTGTTGTGTCATACTATTTGACACTTATCTGTGTTTATAAGTAACTCTCAGTTTGTTGTGTCATACTATGTGCCACAAAATTGTGTTGATTAGTTACTCTTATTTTGTTGTATCATACAATTTGACACTTATCTGTGTTGATTATTTACTCATAGTTTGTTTTGTCATACTATTTGACACTTATCTGTGTTGATTAGTAACTCTTAGTTTGTTGTGTCACAATATTTGCAACACAATTGTGTTGATTAGGCACTCTTATTTTCCGCATACAATTATGTTTATTATGTTGAAAATAGAGTAAGTTACATTTGACAAATTTTCCGGTTTCTTTTTTCGGAGATTTTAAGACAATAATCCTAGTTTTTGACTCAAAATATTTCTTACTGGTTATGAAATGTTGTCCGTTTCCTTATTCGATCATGTTTTTGATGTTTCAAATAGAATTTTATTGTAATTGAAAATGTTGCTCCATCAATAACATAAAAAAATTCTAGTTGTCTTTGATTTTTTATTAAAAAACGATGATTTTAACCCAAACTCATCTTTGTACACCACTACTAACTTTGTAAAATTCAAGGATATTAAATATGATTACATCCTGGACACAAAAACACTCAAGTACTTTGTGTTGCATTTTTATTGATTTTAAAGCCGTCGATTGACTTGACTATAAGCCACAATCAACCAATTCTAAATGAATTTTTGTCTTGAGTCAGAAATTTTTTCACGCAATGCGCAAACATTTTTTTGTTTTTGACGCTACCAATCAAATTATTTTTTTCAAAATGTAACAGTATGAGGTATGGGGAAAATCTGGATTCAGAATATTTTTATTTGTCATCTTCTTGACCACAATATTTTTTTTCATCAGATTTATCATTCTGTTTTGGTGATAGATTTGTTTATTTATTCTGGTTGCTTTTCAAGGCAACAGTAGTATACCGCTGTTCAATAGTCACAATTCGATTAAGCAAAACAAATCTTGGTAAAAACTAAAACTGAGGGAAACACATCAACTATCAGAGGAAAATAATGGAACAACAGAAACACTGAACTACAACAAAAGCAAACGCCAACATTCATTTAAACGGACAGTTGATAACAACTGCCATATTCCTGTCTTGGTACAGGACATTTTAAGAAAAATGGTGAGTTGAACTTGGTTTAATGGCTAGCCAAACCGCCTGCTTATATGGCAATGTTAAAAATACCGTTAAAATTATATATAACGTGACGGTACCCAAATTGCACCTATTTTGACAGTTTTTTCACCTACGCTTATTTATGATCCAGACAAAAGTTTCCATTCTGTGTTTATTTTGTAGATGTGTCATTATTTACTATATGGTTCCACCAATTTAATTTTGAATCCATATTTAATCATAGAAAAATGGGTTTGAACCGACCTCCAAACAATCTATGATTCTGTAATGAGGAGTACCCAAATTGCATCCATGCTTAAATTCATATCCTTAAAAATCGAATAACAGATGTTTTGCTTTATTTCTTCAAATATTTAGAACAATTTGACATTAGTCTATGCTTACTATTCATTTTTAAGAAATGGATGCTTGTAACATGTTTAATTTGATCATTTTTAAAAGATGACTTTTTGTGAACGTCGCATGGCGACGTTTTCGTAGATTTACTTTTTTCAGTGAATGTTTCATCTGTTGATATATACTGTGAACGTTTTGTGTATATTTAAATATATTTACCTTTGTTGAAAGACGTGTATAATGTCAAATCACAAAATTACAAATTATTTAGTCTCAAAGAAAACTTGTAAGATTCCGGCACCGCTTTTTGTTGAATACCTGCAATTTGGGTACTCGGTGCAATTTGGGTACTGTGATGTTACAAGCGATGACCAAGATCAATACAAAATATACCATTTAATGAACCATCTTAAACTTTTGGTCTTTTGGTTTTTTTGCCATGGCGTTGTCAGTTTATTTTCGACCTATGAGTTTGAATGTCCCTTCGGTATCTTTCGCCTCTCTTTTACACATAACTTTTTTGGTTTATTATGCTCTTCAACTTCGTATTGGATTTGGCGGGTAGACAAAACGCGCGTCTGACGTATAAACTTTTATTAGTCTGGTATCTTTGATGAGTTTTTACAACATAAGAAAACTATAAAAAGAAGCAATATCACAGTTTTTTCATTAAAATGTATGGTCATCCTTTATTTTTCCCTTAACCAATGTTTTCGTTTTGCATGCTCTCCGTACGGACCATATAGATTTTAAGTTCACTAAAACAATGTTCCTGTAAATTGCAATGAAAAAAAAAACAAATAAATAAAAGTTACTACTCCACTGTTCTTGATTGTAAAGGATGGGGATACTGATATGAATATAATCATCCCTGGCTACATTACAAAGATGAAAAAATCACACACAATCTGTTTTGATGTATCCTGCTACTTTGGTGATGTTAGATGATCTTGCTACCCCATAGATATCGCTAACCACCGAATTAAAATTTAATTAGGGTTCGAGTTATGCTTTTAGTTCGAGCTAAAGTTTAAGCAAAAGATCAAATCTAACTCGAAGTTCGGTTGATTTTCTAGGCACTTTATAATAATCCTAACGCCTTGTATTTCTTAATCATAGGAAATCCGATGGACAAGGTATAATTTGCAGTTGTCGCTACACATAGGCAAACTTATCTATATATATAGCACTGGACACAGTGCAGGCAGTGTTGTCTCGATATTCCAATAGCATGAGTTCGAATCCCAGCGAGGAAGAACAAAAATTTGCTTCCGCAAATTTACAGATTTAACATCGGTGTGCTGATATTTAGAGTAATTATGAATATAATATGTGAATACACATATTATATTCATAATTACTCTAAATATCAGCACAACAATTCTTCCTCGCTGGGATTCGAACGCATGCTATTGAGATATCGAGACAACACTGTCTGCACAGTGTCCAGCGCTCTAGACCACTCGGCCACCTAGACTGAACATATATATATATTCTAATTGGCTATGACAATACCTTTCCAGTATCAGAGATCGTTTGCTAGGCGTTTTGCCTTTTTTGTTTATTGGAGTGACTTCTCAAGATAAAGGGGAGACATTAGTTTTCCCACGAAATGGTGACACATTCAGATACTAAAAGTCAAAAGATTTACCAAAGAAAAATTAGATATAAAAATAAGAAGATGTGGTATGATTGCCAATGAGACAACTCTCCACAAGAGACCAAATGACACAGAAATTAACAACTATAGATCACCGTACGGCCTCCAACAATGAGCAAAGCCCATACCGCATAGTCAGCTATAAAAGGCTCCGAAATGAAAATGTAAAACCTTTCAGACGAGAAAACTAACGGCCTAATTTATGTACAAAATAATGAACGAAAAACAAATATGTTACACAGCAACAAACGACAACCACTGACTTACAGGCTCCTGACAGGCACAAACAGAATGTGGCGGGGTTAGACTCGTTTGAAGGTGCCAACCCTCCCTATCCTGGGACAGTGGTGTAACAATACAACATAAGAACTAACTATAAAAATCAGTTGAAAAAGGCTTAACTCATCAGATGTATACAAATAGATGTTAAAGTATGTTATGCACGGTGTCTCATACTGAACTTCAGTACTCTATATTTTGTCTAACCAGTGCTAAATAGGCATGTCGTTTGATTGTCTTTGATGTCTTGAGGGCATAGTATTCTATAGTATTAGCTGGGTCGACAAACACATGGATTTATCTATTGGTCCCAGGTTTTGGCATCGGTACTTGTAAATGGCTTAATACTGAAAACTTAGTTGCTGTGACGCTTTATTTATCTTGGAGGTAATGTGTGGGTTCAAATTGAGCTTGCTATCCAGTTCACAGTGACATGCCAAGATCTTATTTATTGGTACATATAAAAAGAAGATGTGGTATGATTGCCAATGAGACAACTGTCCACAAGAGACCAAAATGACACAGAAATTAACAACTATAGGTCACCGTACGGCCTTCAACAATGAGCAAAGCCCATACCGCATAGTCAGCTATAAAAGGCCCCGAAATGACAATGTAAAACAATTCAAACGAGAAAACTAACGGCCTTATTTATGTACAAAAATGAACGAAAACAAATATGTAACACATAAACAAACGACAACCACTGAATTACAGGCTCCTGACTTGGGACAGGCACATACAGAATGTGGCAGGGTTAAACATGTTAGCGGGATCCCAACCCTCCCCTAACAGTATAGAATTGAAGTAAATAAGTCAATTGAAATAGAAATGGTTGCCTGGTAATGTACCGGTGCTATTATTAATATTAGCTCTGAAATAGAAAAAATGTTGGAGAGACATCTTAATAAGCATGATGATGTTAACCAGGTATATATTAAGTTTTCTGGTTATGGGGCAAAAGTAAACAGAATTTCCAATTTTGTATTTTTTCATTATTAAATTCCTCTATTGCAAATCTGAATCTTGTAAAGAACAGCAAACATTTACTATATCAAATGTCCAGAAATTCATGAGCCCCTGAAATAATGCTGTCTACCTATTTTCGATCAAATATCAAATTAAAAACATATGTCTAGGTTAGTCTATATAAGGTATATACTATGAAATATAGAGCGAGGGCTTGCCCCGAGCACTTAATTTCATAATATATACCTTTCATAGACTATCCAATTTAGCACATATTTACAATTGAGTAATCTTTTTAGGCTGACTTCTTGTATCATAGGTGTTTGTAAAACGGAGCTCATTAGCGAAGTTTTATGTTTTGTAAATCTACTCACTAGTATCATTGTAAGATATGTGATTTCAAAAGGACCTTGACTTCAGAATGAGAAGATGGTAGCTGCTGGTGTAAGTATGTATATTGATATAAAGCAATGTTTTACTATGCATGTACTTCTTTACATGGTAAGATGACAAAATAAATTGACCAAAAGCAGGCAATAATTAAATTGCAGTGGAAGCTTTACATGTATTGAAAACATTTTCAATTTCACAGTAAAACTAAAGCTATAATAAATTTGAAATATATAGATAGTTTGTCCCCATAGATATTCTAGCGGATAGGCATTAAAAGCAACTACCAATAGATCAAAGATTATAGGTTTTTGTTTTTTTTAGGGGTGGGGTTCAAAGTAAAACTAAAAGATATATCAGAATATGCGTATATGTTTAAATATAGGTAGCACATTCTCTTCTTCTGACATTATCACGGTTTTTCAATTCATGACATCGTCCTGAACATGCATGAAATATTTGCCACTGGACATAAAGCAACCAATAATCGATCAATCAATCAATTCATGACGAAATAGATCAACTTCCTTCAGAAAGTTTTAAAATCATCACTAACTTGTCTTAATTCACCTGCACAAAGTTTCATAGTAAGCACTTTTTGTGTACAAAGTAATTGCATGGATGATAAATTATCATAATTTTAAGATAGCGTTGTACTCTAATCAAGGTATAAAGAACCATATCTGTTACTCTTTATTTAAATGAAAGAAACTTGTCAAAAACATTTTTAAGATCAAAAGATTTTAATATCAGGATATTTAAAAATCAATGTGAAAACTAATTACAAACTATTTAATTTAATTTGGAATACAGCATTTTATTTCAAAATAGCCAAGAGCAATTTTGTTTTAATATCTTGATTACGATACAATGAAATCTTACCCTTGTGGTCATTCATGCGTAGTTACTTAGTACACGGGAAAAGTATGTACTATGAAAATTGGAAGGCAAATTCAAGCAATTTGATTGGACGAGAAGTTGTTAGTATGTGCTAAATATATTTGGGAAGTACTCCAGGTAAGGACAAGTGACGACAGGTGTTAAGTCATCTATTACCAGTAATTAGTCAGGTAAATCCAACCTTAGTATTTTATTTACCTTTCAGAGCAGGACAGACACAAGGGCCTGTCCATTTTTAAAGTAGATAAAAATTATGTGTATAGAACGGTTAACTCAACGAGGGCCAATGTCCACAAACGTCACATAAAAAAGGAATCTTGCAATATGATTGGATTACAGATGAGGTCGGGTCAAATCTATTTCTATTATCCTATTGTATCGCGGGTTTCCTTAACTACATTTTGAACGGCCATTGTAAAACGTAGTTTAATTCCGGGTGTAAAGTTTCCGATTTACCTGTTTATTTATACTTGGTGGAAAAAATACACTGGTGCACTTTATTCCGTCTACGTTAAATACCAAGGTATGATTGAATTAAATTTTAACATAATAATATTTACAATGTAGTAACGGTTATATTGATTTCCACTGTCTGTCAGCTTTGTACAAATTTACAAGAGTTATTTAATATTTTACAAAATACCTTCTTAACGACAGTGTCCATTTAAAGTCACACACAGTAGGTATAGTGTCCGGCGGAGATCGTGTTTTTCGAGAGAATCGGTCACTATTTTCGGGTGTAGATCAGGTTTTTTCTGAGTGAATTTAGATGCGGTCAATCGATTTACTGCTTTTCTAAGCAAATGTGAATAAGAAAGAAGACATTCTTTGGCTTAAAACTGACTTTTCTAGTTTGTAACTGTAATTTAGCGAAGGACAATATTATATAGTCTAAATAAGTCACAAAATCAGATTACTATGTTGATCAAATTTAACCATTTTGAATTTAATGATAACTTTCTGTTCTGAAAACATTTTACCATAACCCTGCAGTATAACGATATCATAAGAAATAAATGGGTCCTTTTAGAAAACGGTCTAAAGAACAGAGTACAGGGACTCATAATCTTTTAATTTCATTACATGCTACCTTTGTTTTTAACAGTCAATAGTATTTTATGATTGATATATATTACAGTGACTGTCGAAAAACATAGAGCAAGAAAACTAAGAAAACTTAGAAAACAATAAAAAATTCAATGTAAACCCAAATATTCCACATAAATAGCCCCACCCCTAAAAATAAATACAATGACATTTGAATTGAATGGAGTATCTATTAAAGATGAACAACACTTTATAGTTTTATGCTGTATGACCAAAAGGACTTGAACATCCCACACAGCAACGGACGTCCTACTTTGGCAAGGGTAGGTCGGAAGTGGACTTCAGTGACCATATTTCTATTCCCTGTCCTCCTTGTCTATTTACAAACCTGACCTCGGGATCATGAAAATTAGAAATGCCTTAAGAGGTAAAACTATCTTAAGATCATTTCAAGCAGTAAAGTCTCATTATAATGTAAGACCATTTTTCTGTCTTAAGGTCGTTTTACTTTTCTTGATTCATCAAAACTATCCTGTTATAGCGGAAATACTGCTTACAGAATAGTAAACACCAAATAAATAAAGAAACCTGGTTAAGTGCAATAACTCAACTTACGTTATAGTATGGTATCCAGAGCATGAGTTTAACTAGCAGGATGTTAATGCATTGAGGCCACCCATTGTATATGACCACTTTCATTGTACATTTGGGTAGTAAAATGCTACTAATTTATCACCCTCCCCAGAGGCCACTCCTCTTATAAGGCCACTTTTTCACTGCAGAAGTGGCCTTATGAAAGAGGGACTACAAACCAACATATTTCTTGTGTTCAGCATAGGATTTGGGTGCTTTCATTTGATAAGAAAACAAACAATAGAAAAATCCCTTTACGGGTATTAGAAATGGTAAAGAGAAATAAGAAGATGTGGTATGAGTGCCAACTCTCCATCCAAGTCACAATGTGTAAAAGTAAACAATTATAAGGCAAAGGTATGAATTTGGACAGGAATGTAAAAATTCAGCGTTAAATTTAAGATTTGGAGAAAGTATTTTTCTTTATATTGACTCAAACTAATTTTTTTTTATTCAAAAGCTTAACTGTGTTGAACTGCAAATTTCGACTTTGTTTAAGAAATAATTCATGGAAGCCATAGATTTGTTGAATTTACATGGCCTGGGCCGTGATATTCGAATTTTATGCTGAGCGTTAGCGAGGGATAAGATTAACGAATATCACGGCCTGGGCCATGTGTAAATTTACAACAAATCTATGGCTTCCATGAATTATTTCTATTCTAATAGGACAAATACGGTTATTAAAAACTGAAGCGAGGGTGGGTATGCCTTGTGTGTTGCTGTTCTATTTTACCCCTGATAGATAAAGCCAATAAATATATAGCTTGCATGAATTATTTCTTAAATAACCGCTAAAAAAATTGTGTGACTCTTTTAAATCTCAACCCCAACATTTGCCATTTTTATTTACATTTTTTCACGTAAGCTACCGTCAAATCCACAGTTGACATTTCGTAACTAAGGAGCCGCCATATTGACTTGCTGAAGTAAGTAAATGTGCCACAAATGCAATAGAATAGAAAACAAAACAACTCCTACCTCAAAACTCCATTTTAATGCAATATTATCCGAATTTGGAGGGTTCACGTAACGGAAGAAGCTTCAGCTTTAACGTTTTCATTCGTATGACGTCATGTTTTGAAATGACGTTAATGCGCCAAAAGCATTAATGGAATTTCGCGGAATTTTATTTTATTTTGATTTTGTACATTTTCCTAGCTGTAATGCATTAATTCTTTTTGTTATGCATCAGAATAAGAATAAAGGCTCTGTTGTCTCATTGGCACTCATACCACATCTTCTTATATCTATCTATATTTTTCAATTGCAATTTTTACCCAGCGAAATCGGCATAGCGTTTGCACATAGGTTACGATACATGTGGATTTACGTGGGAGGTATATTGTAACAGTCATTATTATGTACAGCTCTGAGTCTGCGCTAAGTATAGATATATCGAGAATTTTATCACGGTGTTGTTTACAAAGCGAAATAAGCACGTCATATTATTTTTGTTTGTCTCTTTATCTCCTCCTTTTGAAAACAAAATGACGTCAAACACAGAAATTTATTGATTTGGCCTAATCACAAAAAATTTTGTTATGACAGTTAATATTAAATTAATAATAATAATAATGAAAAAACCATTGCATAGTACCTTACCCACAATTTTTATTTTATTTGTTACATTTTTGGCATTGACAAAAACATCTGGTTGTTGTCTCTTTGACGCATTCCCTATTTCCATTCTCAATTTTATATGTGTAATTGTCATTTATAATTTTGATCAATTCAACACCTTTAATCATGTACATCAAAACAAACTATATTATATAAGTATTTATTATTTTGTCTTTTTATTTTATTCCCCAGTTTAGTCAGCAAATGCAGCTTCTAAAAGGAAAAGAGTCTCAAAGAAGTAGATCGCTCGGTGCTTCATACTAAGTAGGTGCAAGGATGGCTAAATTGTTACTGATTCTGATCGTAGCTATCGCTGTTTTGTCGAGTGTAGGTGAGTTGTCTTCCTATTTGTTCTAGTCAATATAGACCAATAGTCTTAGGAGGAGCTAACCCCCTTGCGCTCTATTTGACCCCATCCCTTGAAAAATAGCGCTCTATTCGCTTTCGGTCCGATTTTTTGTGATTTGAAGTCTGGCCCTTTTCTATAAAAATGGGCTCCCTTAGCATTGATTATTTTCTTTTTTATCTTTTATCAAACACAACGATAACAATTGGGTTTCTCAGCCCTAACAATGCATTGGATTATACGAGGGTCTGCATAGGGAGTCCTTCATTTCTTTATCCCTGAATTTTTAGGTCATTTTTCTGTATTCTTTATATTTAACACCCTATTACTCTCTATTCATTATTTTTGATTGCCCTATTTTTCCTATTAATTATTTTTTTGCCATATATATTCTGCATATCTTGCCCATTATTCTCTATTCTGTAAACCCCATCCATACCATTTTATACAGTCTTTGATTGAATCCAAACCGCAGTATAAGAAAATAATAATAAGTTGTTTTTATGAGGTATGTAAAATAATTTTGCCATATATTGATATGGAATTCCAAATAAACAAAACTCGGCGTAGCTAATAAGAAGAATAGCTTGCAATAAAAGAGATTTATGATAACAATACAGAGACAACATTAGACACCTATGGCGACCCACTAAAAATAATCAAATGATTAGATGCACGTGAAATCATTTATTAGATCGTTAACTATAAAGTAATCAAACTGTCAGAAAACGGTCAATAGAATTCTACATACGCGGTGGGTTAAACCTGATCATCCTCTTCATGTACTCCGTACGTATATTCATTTTCATTATCTAATGGCCAAGATCACCTCCCCTTTTGCTCACTTGGCCCTTTGGTCAAGTGAGCTTTTCTCATCACTTGGCGTCCATCGTCCGTCGTTGTCGTCCGTCGTCGTTAACTTTACAAAAATCTTCTCCTCTGAAACTACAGGGCCAAATTTAACCAAACTTATCATCATTGGGGTATCTAGTTTTAAGAATGTGTCCGATGATCCAACCCGCCAATCAAGATGGTCGACATGGCTAAAAATATAACATAGGGGTAAAATGCAGTTTTGGGCTTATATCTCCCGTTGTTGGGTTGTTACCCTGAATTGGTAATTTTAAGGAAATTTTGCCGTTTTGGTTATTATCTTGAATATCATTATAGATATAGATAAACGGTTAACAGCAATAATGTTCAGCAAAGTAAGATCTACAAATAAGTTTACATGACCAAAATTGTCAATTGACCCCTTAAGGAGTTATTGCTCTTTATAGTCAATTTTAACAATTTTCGTAAATTTTGTATTTTTTACATAAATCTTCTCCTCTGAAACTACTGGGCCAAATAGAATCAGATTTGGACACAATCATCATTACGGTATTCAGTTTAAAATATGTCCGATGACCCTGCCTGCCAACAAAGATGGCTGACGTGGCTAAAAATAGAACATATGGGGTAAAATGCAAGTTTTGTCTATTATTCTGATAACCGAAATAGAGGAAATCTGAAAAGGGTAAAATTGTTCAGAATGTTGAGAACTACCAATTGTCCATATACGTTAAAACTGTCAGACGATTTCTTGTAGGAGTTATTGCCTTAAATGACAAATCGCACGACTTTTTTCATTTTGCCTATTCTCTTGAAAACTATTATAGATAGAGAGAAACTTTATATTGCAAAACGATCAGAAGGACAAGCTCTACAAATAAGTCTTATGGTTGAAATCGTCAGTTGACCCTTATTAGAGTTATAGCCCTTTGATGACGATTTGTAATTTTTTTGCGTTTTGCCTTATATGATAAAATTTATAATAGATAGATAGAAACTTAAATAATCAAAATGATAAGCAACACAAGACCTACTAACAAGTCAAATTTTGCCGATATAATTATAGACTTACTCTTTATAGGAGTTATTGCTCTTAAATTAGGATTTTTTACCTCTTTTGTGTTTGGAGCAAAAGCTAAATAAGATAGATAGAAACTAAACAGACTTCAATGTTCAGCAATATAAGATAAAACAAGTTGCTTTCTTTAAAAAAGAAAAGCAATAAGTGAACCCACGACTGCTGACTGGTCACCAAAAAACGTTGCTAAATTTTTGTTTGCTTTTGAATTGAAATAATTGACAATGAATAGAATAAGATAATGACTATTTCATTTACTGCTTGGGAATGTACATCATTTTTCATAACCCTTTGCAAATCCCAGTTTCTACAAACCGGATGTCTAATGCAAATTGGACAAACCAATCGCAAAATAAATTTAAGCACTCAGTTTGCTTTATAATCTGGATTCATTTATTTTATCTATCATGTCTTCATATTTTGTTTCCTGCATGGATGCCGTCATATTCTCAACTCGTTATTAAACTGTCTGTACTCATGGTAGATGATGTATAGATAAATTTAAAGTCCAATTTCCATTTGAAGTGAAATCCTGTGGAATGCAGCTTATAAGCTGGTTTCGTATATTTTCTTGAGAGTATCACACCAGCTTCATTTGGGACCTCTTATATAGAGACTTATTTTGTTCTCATAAAACATCTCAAATCTTAAGGATTTCATGATTTTACTTAAATCAATCCAAATATTCTACAGGAAACTTGATTTTGAAGAATATCTTATTTTCAGAAGTTTTATGAATACCTGAACATACTCTCAAAAGAACCAATTTATGTAGATATAGAAAGATACCAGGATTAAAATGTTGTACGCCAGATGCAAGTTAAGTCTACAAAAATTATCAGTGACGTTCGAATAAAAAAGTCTAAAAGGCCAAATAAAGTACAAAGTTAAGTAATCTATTCCTTAGGTAGAAAATCTTTAGCATTTCGAAAATGTCAGTTTATAATAGGACAGTGACTCAAAAAAAGCAAAAGAGAAACAGCTAGAGGTCAGAATACCGTAAGTAATGATGACCGTGCTTGAAAGTCACATGTCAAGCTCTTACTGCCGTGTCCTGAATTTAGATAAGAAAAGCGAAAATTCGCATTCACGAGTGAAATTAATATTTATGCATGCACGTGGTAATTTTGCGCAAGAAATAGTAAATAGAAAGCATACGCACTGATATTGTGGATAAGAATACGCACATATATTAATCTAATAGTTGAATTCGGATATCAAACTACCTATCTCAAGTGTTTTGACTCCTGATTCATTGACATTTTATCCGGATTTTTGTGAACGCAAACCGATAGTGTGCGTGGAACAGGGTGATGTATAATGTGAATGAATCAAGACGTGTAGGATAGCTGGTCAACACAATGAATACAATTTTCAAAACCATACCATAGTACAAATATTTAGATGCTATAAGGTTGAACTATTAAAACAAACAAACAAACGTAGTGAGAACGTGATGAGCCTAGTAGGATCGTGATAATCGTAGTGACGTCAAAGAATAAGCGTGTGGTGAGAACGTGGTATAATCGTAGCGGGCTTATTGTAGAAGCGTAATGAGGACGTAGTAGCATCGTGAAAATAAGGAAAATCTACATTTTCATGCCGCTCATACTGCGACCTCACCACGATCTGAATTTATTTAAAATCGCGGTGAGCGTAGTACGATCGTAGTCTAATGTGACGGGGCTTAAGTGTAAGTGAACTTTTTCCGAAAATTTAGAATATAATATCAATAAACACAAACGTCAAATATTTACGGATGGACATTTTATTTATCAAATCAATCTCTTTTAAAGTCTAACATCCCACAATACATATGCTGCTATACAAAATATAAGCAGAGACTTATAAATCCATACCAAAACAGTATAAATTAATTATGATAGTAATTAAATTTGGTTATGATTATTGTAAAATATTAATTACGTTTTTGTGAGATGCAAGGATTTAAAATCCTGTGAATTGAAACCATGCAAGTATTTTTTTCATTCACGGCCGTTTAAAATTTAGATATTTAGCTAACTTTGGGTACGCATCCCTGCTCATCGGTGCTTATACGTTACATATAATTTTCATAAATGTAATGATTGTTCAAACCTAATTTTAATTATATTCTATTAAGAATAAAGTCAGTCTCAGTTTAAACTTAATAATGAATATTCTGTTAGTCTGGTAGTATCTATTGATGAAATTAGATTTTTAACAGAAAATCCCTTTAAATTGTTTGATTATCTTTCTGCTTTCCGACCACTGTGTTTCCGAACTAAAATAAATATTTTAACAGAAATAATATCAAATGATAAACGTTCAGAAATAATCAGTTTATTCTGGGTCATTATATATCAATAAACTATTCCCAGGGTTATTGTCACAATGCACAACAGCACGCTGTATTAAATACTACACACTCAACGCATAGAGGGACCGTCTCAAAGCATGAATTATATGATTATGTTATAATTATACTTGATTTTTAATAAACATTCACATTATTAAAAACACATATTTTTGTCAAAAGGCAAATAGGTTCTAACATATAAATGATTTTTGAATGCAACCTATAGTCTTTATTGGTTTTACTTTCCAATCTACAAATGAACTTTGATTGTTGAAATATACAATGTCACGTGGTAGTCTATCCATAGGGGCCGTATCAAAGACAGACTTGGGGTAATTGTAATTGTAATCATTAATCAGCTGTAATCGATTACAATTTTTCAAGTAATCATTGTAATCATTAATCAGCCAAAAATCTGATTACATGTAATTTAATTTAATCAATTACTTTTCAAAATGCCTTGTAATCCTGATTACTTTTTGATTACATTCTGATTACAATGAAAAAATTCATAAAACTGTGTGAACATTTTTAAGTTGTACAGTTGTTATATCTGGACATACAAAGACAACTTCAAACTTTTTGAAACATCTCAAGATAAGGATTATTATAATATGTTTAATTTATTAGACTAATTTGAGTTTATTTGAGGACACTTTAGACCCTCAGTTTAATTTTTATTGAATAAATCAAAAGAAATATGAATAATATTTATATCAAACAAATTTATAGGATTCAAAATCTACATTTCTGATATAATTCAGATTATAAGTGAACATTGTGAGAGGCTTAACATTCTGGTTTTTTTGAATAAAAAGAAGTTTTTTCAAGCAATAACTAGTTTATTGAACATAGGCTTTTATCGTAAATAATTCATGCTACATGTAATATTAGTTTCGGCTTAATTTATTCATTT